>CM042392.1:28136156-28611156 GCA_023634145.1 Thymallus thymallus | reverse complement strand
ATCACTGTCATCACTGTCATCACTATAATCACCATTGTGATCATCCAGTATAAATGGCTGCATTAGGCCACATTAACGCCCCCTTTGCTATTGAAACATTGGGCTTATGGCTGGAGGTGTGGGTCAGTGGTGTGTCTCCCTGTGTGGGGTCGAGTGGAGGGGTGGTGGAGAGGATACTCTTATGGTTAGGGACTCCCTGTGAGGGGATACAGTTAGGGTTTCCCTGTAAGGGGTGGAGGGGATACTGTTAGGGGATCCCTGTGGGGGTAGAGAGGATACTGTTATGGTTAGGGACTCCCTGTGAGGGGATACAGTTAGGGTTTCCCTGTAAGGGGTGGAGGGGATACTGTTAGGGGATCCCTGTGGGGGTAGAGGGGATACTGTTATGGTTAAGGGCTCCCTGTGAGGGGATACTGTTAGGGTTTCCCTGTAAGAGGTGGAGGGGATACTGTTAAGTGCTCCCTGTGAGGGGTGGAGGGGATACTTTTAGGGTTAGAGTCTCCCTGTGAGGGGTGGAGGGATGGAGAGGATACTGTTAAGGTTAGGGTCTCCCTGTGAAGGGTAAAGGGGACACAGTTAGAGTTAGGGTCTCCCTGTGATAGGTAGAGGGGATACTGTTAGGGTTGTGGTCTCCCTGTGATAGGTAGAGGGGATACTGTTAGGGTTGTGGTCTCCCTGTGATGGATGGAGGGGTAGAGGGGAGACTGTTAGGGTTAGAATCTCCCTGTGAGGGGTGGAGGGATGGAGAGGATACTGTTAAGGTTAGGGTATCCCTGTGATGGATGGAGGGGTAGAGGGGAGACTGTTAGGGACTCCCAGTGTGGGGGAGAGGGAGACACCAATAGGAGCTGGGAGGCGTTGACAGTGGAAGTAGTCCTCAGAGGGCCCTGTCCAACGTGTCCATGCCCAATCCCATCAGCCACGCTGCTTTCACATGCTCCATTAACATGTGTGATCATCACCCCGCTCCACTGTGGAGCCCCCGCCCAACTCTGATCTGCTCTCTTTCTGGGGACTTTCTGAGTACTGCTGAAGAAGTTATTGCATCACTGACTCACTTAATCATCCCCATCACGTAGGGCAGCTCTCCACTTCTGTCAGTCTCCGTCTTCTCCACCGGGAATGGTTGCATTATGGTATTTTTTTGAATTTTTTTAAACCTTTATTTAACTAGGCAAGTCAGTTAACAACAAATTCTTATTTACAATGATGGCCAACCCCGGCCAAACCTGGACGAAGCTGGGCCAATTGTGTGCCGCCCTATGGGACTCCCAATCACATGCCTTAGACCTCTGTGCCACTCGGGAGCCTGGTATGCATTGTGTTAACTTGTGAATATCCAGTATTATTCTGATAGATTGCGCACAAACACATTTCCATGTAGACGATGCTGGTAAAAGTACAACAGTGTCGGCGGTGGATTGGCTAGAATTATGGAAAGATAGATGTACTGTACTACAAACACAGACATTTCAAATGCTGTACTACAAACACACACATTTCAAATACTGTACTACAAACACACACATTTCAAATACTGTACTACAAACACAGACATTTCAAATACTGTACTACAAACACAGACATTTCAAATACTGTACTACAAACACACACATTTCAAATACTGTACTACAAACACAGACATTTCAAATACTGTACTACAAACACACACATTTCAAATACTGTACTATAAACACACACATTTCAAATACTGTACTACAAACACAGACATTTCAAATACTGTACTATAAACACAGACATTTCAAATACTGTACTATAAACACACACATTTCAAATACTGTACTACAAACACAGACATTTAAAAATACTGTACTACAAACACACACATTTCAAATACTGTACTATAAACACAGACATTTCAAATACTGTACTATAAACACACACATTTCAAGTACTGTACTATAAACACAGACATTTCAAGTACTGTACTATAAACACAGACATTTCAAGTACTGTACTATAAACACACACATTTCAAAGAACAGGTGGATGTTGGAAAACAATGGGTACTCGTATTTAAACACCACAATGTATTTTGCCGGTCTGGATAGCCATGTCATGCTTGGTAAACACTGCTAGACCATCCAGTGGGTATCATGTTTAATAACGACCTGCAGAATTGCACGTTCATAGCACCTAAGGGGCTTAGTAAGCCAGCCTTCAGACCAGGCCAGAGGGAACCTGAGTGACTGTGAATAATCGCCTCACACCCAGGCGTGTTTAGTCTGGGTGGCAGGCTGGGCTAGGCAGGGTCGTAAATATGGCTGCTTGAAGAGGTTTGGCTTTACTATTCTGTGGTCACGTAGTGTAATGTTGGCACCAGTAATTTCCGACTGTTGGGATAATCTTGATTAGGTCATAAGTTAAATGCCATAAAAAAAAGATAAACAGTATTCTCTTTTGCTTGTAATATATGTACATTTTTAGCAACACGTATCTCACATTTGTAATGTTTTCTTGAAGGAATTATATTATTTTGTACTGAGTGTTGTGTGAATCGAGTCAAATTTATTAAGTACTTTGCAGACTTTTTCTAAAAAATTATCATGACTCTCTATTGTTTATTTTATTATGTTTATTTGCATCTCAGTCAAAACTGCTTCTCCTTCCTGAACCAACACTCTAAGAGTCCTTTTTCTAGTCTTATTTTCCCATAAAATCACACAGAAAGGTTGACCAAGTTTAGTCTTACCTATAGAAACAACACATCCAGGCCACCTCCAGACGGAAGCATGGTGGCTCGTTTAAGCTGTGAGCCATGGGTGTTTAGTCAGTGGCATCTTCCCAATGACAACAGTAGGGAAGGGACAGAGGAGCGAATAGGGCATGTACTGAGATGCTGTTCTCGATCATACTGACTGTCCCCGCCCTGGCCATTCACACCAAAGGGTAGTGGGTTAGGGGAGGGGGTAGGGGAGGGGGTAGTGGGTTAGGGGTTAGTGGAGGGGGGAGTGGGAAGGGGGTTTTAGGGGTGATATACCACTGGATGTGGTTTCCAGATGAGCTTGGGGATTCCCCCCTCTCTTTCTCTCTCTCTCTCGACATCGTGTTTCAACATGTGTTTACACTGCTTTAACATCAATTTTTATTTAAGGGTTTTTTCTTTCTTAGCTTAGGTTTTTCTTCGGATTAATTCTCACAATGCACCACCGTCCATAATCAGTGACTGTTCACTTTATGGCTAATCGTTTCACCCTTGACCTGCTGACAGTAGTCTTTGTCCCAGTTAGCCCGGTAACAGAGTGACCTTCCTGGACAGGCCTTTCCAAGGCCAGGGGAGAGAGACAAGACAGGTGTCCGCCCTGCTGATGGCCCATCTGGGAAGCTCATACTGCAGGAGCAGTGATGGTACACCATAGTGGAATGGAGAGAGGCCAACCCACAGTAGACCTTTTATTAAAGGGCTAGTTCACTCTCAAATAAGAAAATGACACTGAACAAAAATATAAACACAACGTGCAACAATTTCAAAGATTTCACTGACTTATAGTTCATATAAGGTAATCAGTAAATTGAAATAAATGCATTAGGCCCTAGTCTATGGATTTCACATGACTGGGAATACAGATATGCATCTGTTGGTCACGGATAAAAAAAATGGGTTGGGCGTGGATCAGAAAACCAGTCAGTATCTGGTGTGACCACCATTTGCAACATGCAGTGTGACACATCTCCTTCACATAGAGTTGATCAGGCTGTTGATTGTGGCCTGTGGAATGTTGTCCCACTCCTTTTCAATGGCTGTGTGAAGTTGCTGGATATTGATTGGTGGGAACTGGAACACGCTGTCGTGCACGTCGATCCAGACCATGTCTAGTAAGTACGCAGGCCATGGAAGAACTGGGACATTTCCAGCTTCCAGGAATTGTGTACAGATCCTTGCGACATGGGGCTGTGCATTATCATGCTGAAACATGAGGTGATGGCGGCGGATGAATGGCACAGGGTTTGAAATTGGTGCTCACCACCCCTAAATTACACGTTTGCTTCCTGTGACCCGACCCTCAGGTCCCCGAACCACTACTGCAGTGTATTTCATGTGACTAACAGCTGTAATTCCCCAATTATCACACTGCGCCGTCCAACTGCACCACAGGTTCTGTTACCAGGTCTCTGTTCAGGGGGGTAAACGTTCAAGCATTTTATAGAACAGTTATGCTTTTCTGTCATGTATAATTGGGCATTGTGTCAGCTCTATTAATTACTATTTTTCTTTTATTATTATTATTTATTTATTTTACACCCTTTTTTCTCCAATTTCGATCTTGTCTCATCGCTGCATCTCCCCAACTGGCTCGGGAGGCGAAGGTCGAGTCATGCGTCCTCCAAAACCTGACCCACCATACCGCGCTTCTTAACACCCGCTCGCTTAACCCGGAAGCCAGCCCCACCAATGTGTCTGAGGAAACACCGTTCAACTGACGACGAGGTCAGCCTGCGTGGGCCGGCCCACCACAAGGAGTCGCAAGAATGCGATGAGCCAAGTAAAGCCCCCCCCGGCCAAACCCTCCCCTAACCCGGACGATGCTGAGCCAATTGTGCGCCGCAGTAATATGAGAATACACATCTGAGACTAGACTTCTCCTCTCTAGATACTAGGGCCGGGACAATACCAGTATTAAATCAAAGAAAAAATGTTGCGTCGCGTTAGTATCGCGGCAAGGAAACAAAACACGAAGCAGATTAAACTTCTTTAGGAAAATGTTGTCGTCCAGAGCCACATTTATTTATTTTCCAAACCGTAGCACACAATAGTTTACATGCAGCAGGTTTTTAAAAGGACCAAAGAGTCTGCTTTGTGTTTTCTCTTTTTGCTATGGAGAAAATATTGCGATACTGGTATCGTCCCAACCCTACTAGACCATTCAACAGCACCTCTCTTACCCTGGCTCCCTATTTTGGACTATGTATTGTTTATGATGTGTTCATAGCAGCGACTCCCAACAGTCAAGACAACATCTTTGTGAAATAAATGTGAAATGTACACCCTTAGAAAAATGTGCTACCTAGTATCAAAAACGTGTTGTCCCTGTTTGTCCATGAGATTTACTCCCCTCTGTTTCACCAAACACACTGTTACATAGATAGATAGATAGATAGATAGATAGATAGATAGATAGATAGATAGATAGATAGATAGATAGATAGATAGATAGATAGATAGATAGATAGATAGATAGATAGATAGATAGATAGATAGATAGATAGATAGATAGATAGATAGATAGATAGATAGATAGATAGATAGATAGATAGATAGATAGATAGATAGATAGATAGATAGATAGATAGATAGATAGATAGATAGATAGATAGATAGATAGATAGATAGATAGATAGATAGATACTTTATTGATCCCCCGGGGGGGAAATTTCATTGTCAAACAGCTACAACAAAACACAGGGCAGGTGCAAAATGCCACAACGAAAAGTACACAAAAGACAGATACACGGTACATGATACATAGAGCGGCAGTATGAAAAAGTATACAAATACAAGATATCTGGAGTGCAAAAAAATAAAAGCTATAAAAGAGACATTGCATAGTATGGGTGGTTGGCTGAAAATGTACACTATACATTGGTGGATGTTGGATGGTTAACTATACTTTACAGGTTGATGGCAGAGAAATACTTCAGTAGCTAAAAATGCGTATGATATGAGCGAGGGTAATAATAGTTTACTTAATAGACAGACTGGGTAAGACTAGGACAAGACACCGTTAGAATTGGGTCACACCTCTTCACCTTTATCTGACATCCTCTCCTGTCCTGACACTATCTATGGTTTGTGGTTTATGAGTGTGTTCAGGAGATAGTTGACCTCATATGTAGAACATGGGGTTGGTTTCACATTAGGTACAGCCCTTTAGCTGGTGAAAATCAAAGGATTACAGGAGAGAGAGACAAAATATCAGTAATCTGTAATAATATGACCAGTTAATACAGAAAAATTATAAAAGTCCATTTGACTTCCAGTACATATTGAAATTAGATCATTAGCATGATTAATAAGCTCCGAAGAACCAATTTTATTTTTAAGTATGTACAGTATATCCCAGATTACCTCTAGACCAGATAAATTCATGAACCCCGTTACCTTCAGCATCAGCCCAACCACCAACACATGGCCCATTAGATCACCCTCTCTTTATTAAAGGTCCTCTCATCCTCCAACCCCCAAAAAACACTTCCCCAAAGATGGCAGAGCTTTCAACAGAGGACCTGTCCTTGGCTCTGAGTGTGCCCTGGCTTTAAGAGGAGTAAAATACACTGGCACTTGATGAAAAGCCCATTTAAAAATGCCAGCCCGGTATATATGGCAATTCCCATTTTGAAGACGCACTCTTTTAACACTTGGTCGGAGAGGTGTCAATGAAAAGTTACCTTCAGAGTGTAGGGGACATGTTCTAAATAGGTCCCAAGGGCACACTCGGGAGTGATGAAGTCCAAACTGGAACTACCAAGAGGGTTCGGGCCCCTATGGGGGTAGACCTAGGGGGGTAGGAGTGTGAGCCACAGGATACAGGTTCTTTAGGGGGTGGGAAAGAGAGCTGTAACCCAATCATCATTGAACGTTTCATCAGCCGCATAGCAAGTCACAATTGTTTGGGAAATAGCATAGCTAAGTGTCCAACTGTTAACTACACTCGTAGATAAAAGGGTTCCAAAAGGGGTTTTCAACTGTCCGCATAGGAGAAACCATTTTGGTTCCAGGTTCAATCCTTTTTGGTTCCAGGTAGAACTCTTTTGGGTTTATTCAAAGGGTTCTCCTTTGGGAACAGCAGAAGAACCGTTTTATGTTCTAGATACCACATTTCTTTCTAAGAGTGTACCCTATGGTCAGTATCATTGTCTTGGTTTGGTTTCTTCCCCATTTCATCTTATAGACTTTAAGTCGGTCACTTTGAGATAGCTAGTTCAAATCTAAGTATACATACATAACACATGTTCGATCGAACCTAAATTCAGCCAACTAAGTTGAGTTCTGAGTTCTGACCAGCCATCACCACTGTTAAGTAAAGTTATCCCTTTCGATTTGGAGGAACTGAGCAGGGAGCCAAGAAGAAAAAACATTCCAGTTGTTCACCAGTATCTCCTAGAGACCAGTTTATGATCATCTCAATGCATGTGTGTGTTTTCAGTTGGTCAGAGATGGTGGAGGTAATGTGAGATAACCTGGCTTCAGGTTACCCGTCCTGCCATGCGGCCAGGCTCAGGTCAACCCTCCCGTCCATAGGTTTGATTAATAGTGATGTGCTAAAATAACAATGGCAGCTAACGGCCATGCTGAGAGTCCTCACATAACACAGATATCAGCAGGCAGAAGAACATTTGGCGGTGAAGGCTGAGATCAGGGAGGTGAGATCAGGGATCCACTGAGAGGTCAGGTTGTCCATCAGGCTGCAGACAGGGGTGAAGGCCGACTATCCCCATAATCTGTCGGTAAATAGTTCCGTATCAAAAACCTCCCAAATCCAAGGTCGGCCAGGGGATGCCTGCACTGACAGAAGGAATAGGATAGGGCAGCATTATTAACCCAGTGTGAAGGAGAAAGAGGACCAAGGCGTCCCTGGCCTATCAAGGCTTTAGGATTCCCTGCTGTTCAAATGCATCAGCTTGTCACTCTCACAGCACAATAAATGTACTAGGTATATACTTCATAAGTATGATCCAGGGGCGGAGCCAGTAGAAATGAGAATGGCCGGTCTGACACCTGAGTGTCTGTCTGGTCTGTATGTGGACCCACTGAATGTTTACCCTGAGGTAAGGGTAGTAGCCCGCCCGGTGACTTAAGCGTGAAACCGATACCCCAAGAGGATTGGGACCACTATTTACTCAACTGCTGTGTCCTAACCTTAGTACCTATTGGTGGCTCTCTACATGATCCAAGTTAATACTGACAAATGACTTTCTGACCAGGAAGTGGGAGACACAGCAGGGAGGCCACTGGGACCAGAGGGATGTGTGTAATCCTACCGTGAAGGAGAAAAACAGAAAAGATGAAGACATTTATGATCAGTTCTTAAATTGGGCTGGTGCTCACCAGTAGGGAGTAGCAACACCTCAAATGTTCTACTGTTGAGAACATTTCTGTCCACTTTGAGCATTGTGTATGATAGACATTGGGGCTGTTCTTTTTTGCAACGTATGAGTATAAAATACTGTACAGTGGGTAGGTTAATCCGTCAGTAGTCGACTTCCTCAAATGTTTGTTTTTTACTGTATCTATCAATACAAAGCTAACCCTCAGCTAGTTAAACCACACCTAGGAGTTGAACTCACAACCTCTTGGATGCCAGCAACCTGAATGTCCTGCTTCAACACCAGGTCTGTGGCCACAGATTTATTGGCAAGAATACATTTCTGCACTTTGCTAAATGTTACCCGGAATTAAGTCAATAATCGTGCAGTTATCTGACAACACCAACAAGAAAGTAGCTGGGCTCAGGGACACTTGACGTTAAGGTCTAGATTCAATCAGAAACACACAATTTCCAACACCTGCACAGCTGGTGCAGATATAATATAATCTAACCCTAAGTGTGCATAAATTCTCTTGGGATTTGAATTTGCAACCTTTTGGTCTCAACAGTGCCACAAGATGGTTATATAACAATAAAATACTGTATAGCCACACACTCTCTCTAAAAGTACAGCTATCATGCTTGTAAACAAATTATGAGTTTAAAAAACATATTAATAGATGATTTATAAAAAGCGTTATTTTTTTGTTACATTTAACTGCCAAAAATGCTGTTATCAAGGTTATTTCCTTAGTAGGTGATGTCAATGGTCAGCATGTGGGAGAAGTTAGAGCTCAGGAATGATAAACACATTTCCTACTAGTAATTACCAGTTGGAGGGACATTCATGTGGATTTTTCCCCGTTGTATGTAGTAAATTCACACTTCACACTTAGTTACAAACACAGGATTAGGTACAATCAACACTGCACTTTGAAATGTAGGTGGGGGCAATGTGCTGGTGGGGGCTCATTAGACAGGAGTAATTCAGGTTAAGTGCCTTGCTCAAGGGCGCAGAATTTTCACATATTCAGCTTGGGGATCCAAACCAGCAACCTTTCAGTTACTGGCTCAACACTCTTAACCGCTATACTACCTGCCACCCCATACCCAGTTAACACTTAAACTGCTCCAACTCTTCCACTGACGTTTGGCACAAATAAACATATATTTAACCACGGACCCAAATATGCTAATGAGACCCAACCAGTACATTGCCCCCACCTATATTTTAAAGCGCAGTGATGATCGCACCTTATATTCAAAATATTGGCTAGAATCATCTACCATATCTGTTGTATATTCTGAGTCAAGTGTCCTTGAGTACTGCTAGTTTCACATTGGTGTTGATAATTGTACTACTATTTACTTGATTCTGGGAAGCTTTTAGCAAAGTGCAGAAATGCATTCTTGCTGTGATGGCTTGGTTGTGGTAAGGCCTCTTACTCCCACCTAGGGGAGGAGAGAGGCACACAACCAAGTCATCACACCCTAACTAGGGTGATTATCATCCCCAATCAGAGACAGCTGTCTAGCGTTGTCTCTGATTGGGGATAGTATATAAGACCCACACACTTCCACCTGTGTGTGGATCATTGTTCTTTTGTGTTTGTCTGCACTGCCTGCAGCTTACAAAAGTAAGTCACCGTGTTTTTGTATAGTAATATTTTTTCACTCTCCTTTTTATTTGTTTATGCTTCGTGAGAACATCTCATTGCAAATAAAAAGGATGACACTTCACCAGCGCTCCGTCTATCGTCCCATATATCCTACGCACCGTGACAGAATGATCCACCACCCTGGGACACAACGGAGAGAGACACTAGTAGACGTCCTCCACAGTATGGGGAAATTATCAAAGGAGGAGGTCTACTATTATCATGCGGTGGAGGAAGGCTGGGGTCCGGAGCAGTCGAGGCGCCGACGACGGAGGACACGTCACCGGGCTAGTACTGAGGACCAGCCTGGAGCCCAGAAAAACCCCCAAACTGATTTTGGGGGGGGGCTATGGGGGTGGTCGGGGATCGAGGGAGAAGAGCCCCGACCACTGCACTCGTGGGGGTTCCAGGAGGAGCCCCTACAGCCTTGGGAACGGGAGTACAGAGAGGAGTCGGAGGAAGACGACGACGATGTGCTTCTGTTCCCTCACTCGTGGGGGTTCCCGGAGGAGCCCTCACAGGATGGGGATTGGCGGTGGAGTAGGCACGACAGGGACAGTCGTGCTCCAGCGCCAGTTCCCAGTCCGGTGCCTCCAGCGCCGGTCCAGAGTCGGAGGAGGAGGAGACCGACTCAGCGCACCAAACCATCGGTGCGCAACACTAGCCCGGTGCGACCCGTACCAGCTAAACGCACCCAGCCAACGGTGTGTTTCCCCAGCCCGGTACGGCCCGCGCCTGCTCCGCGCACCAGCCAAACGGTGCGTTTTCCCAGCCCGGCGCGACCCGTGCCAGCTAAACGCAACAACCCAACAGTGCGTTTACCCAGCCCGGTACGGCCCGTGCCTGCGCCTCGCAGCAGAGCAGTGGCGCGCTCACCCATTCCTCACACGGAGCCTACCGCGAGGGTCGACAGCGCAGCTCGGTGTTTGGAAACCATCTCTGCGTCGGTGCCCAGAGTGGGCACGACGTTCAGCCCCGCTGTGGAGCAGGAGCTCCATAGCGCGTCGGTGCCCAGTGTGGGGCCGACAGCCAGCCCAACCAGAGGGCTGGAAACCATCTCTGCGTCGGTGCCCAGGGTGGGCACGACGTTCAGTCCCGCTGTGGAGCAGGAGCTCCATAGCGTGTCGGTGCCCAGTGTGGGGCCGACAGCCAGCCCAACCAGAGGGCTGGAAACCATCTCTGCGTCGGTGCCCAGGGTGGGCACGACGTTCAGCCCCGCTGTGGAGCAGGAGCTCCATAGCGCGTCGGTGCCCAGTGTGGGGCCGACAGCCAGCCCAACCACAGGGCTGGAAACCATCTCTGCGTCGGTGCCCAGGGTGGGCACGACGTTCAGCCCCGCTGTGGAGCAGGAGCTCCATAGCGCGTCGGTGCCCAGTGTGGGGCCGACAGCCAGCCCAACCAGAGGGCTGGAAACCATCTCTGCGTCGGTGCCCAGGGTGGGCACGACGTTCAGCCCCGCTGTGGAGCAGGAGCTCCATAGCGTGTCGGTGCCCAGTCTGGGGCCGACAGCCAGCCCAACCACAGGGCTGGAAACCCTCTCCGCGTCGGTGCCCAGGGTGGGCACGACGTTCAGCCCCGCTGTGGAGCAGGAGCTCCATAGCGTGTCGGTGCCCAGTCTGGGGCCGACAGCCAGCCCAACCACAGGGCTGGAAACCCTCTCTGCGTCGGTGCCCAGGGTGGGCACGACGTTCAGTCCCGCTGTGGAGCAGGAGCTCCATAGCGTGTCGGTGCCCAGTCTGGGGCCGACAGCCAGACCAGCTGCAGGGCTAAAGACCACCTCTGCGTCGGTGCCCAGGGTGGGCACGGCATCCAGCCTGAGGTCTCCGGAGAAGGTCAGCAGCCCGAGGCCTCCTGTGACGATCAGTAGCCCGAGGCCTCCTGTAAAGGTCAGCAGCCTGAGGCCTCCTGTGAAGGTCAGCAGCCCGAGACCTCCGGAGAAGGTCAGCAGCCCGAGGCCTCCAGAGAAGGTCAGCAGCCCGAGGCCTCCAGTGAAGGTCAGCAGCCCGAGGCCTCCAGTGAAGGTCAGCAGCCCGAGGCCTCCAGTGAAGGTCAGCAGCCCGAGGCCTCCAGTGAAGGTCAGCAGCCCGAGGCCTCCAGTGAAGGTCAGCAGCCCGAGGCCTCCAGTGAAGGTCAGCAGCCCGAGGCCTCCAGTGAAGGTCAGCAGCCCGAGGCCTCCAGTGAAGGTCAGCAGCCCGAGGCCTCCAGTGAAGGTCAGCAGCCCGAGGCCTCCAGTGAAGGTCAGCAGCCCGAGGCCTCCAGCGAAGGTCAGCGCCACGCCACCTCCAGCGAAGGTCAGCGCCACGCCACCTCCAGCGAAGGTCAGCGCCACGCCACCTCCAGCGAAGGTCAGCGCCACGCCACCTCCAGCGAAGGTCAGCGCCACGCCACCTCCAGCGAAGGTCAGCGCCACGCCACCTCCAGCGAAGGTCAGCGCCCCGCCACCTCCAGCGAAGGTCAGCGTTCCGCCACCTCCAGCGAACGTCAGCGTTCCGGAGCCTCCAGCCACAGCTCAAGGCCTGGAGCCTCCTCCACCGGTGCCCAGTCCGGGGCCGGTCGTCTGCGTCGCTCCAGTGCCGGAGCAGTCCGCTCCACCGGTGCCCAGTCCGGGGCCGGTCGTCTACGTCGCTCCATTGACGGAGCAGTCCGCTCCACCGGTGCCCAGTCCGGGGCCGGTCGTCTACGTCGCTCCAGTGCCGGAGCAGGCCGCTCCACCGGTGCCCAGTCCGGGGCCGGTCGTCTGCGCCGCTCCAGTGCCGGAGCAGTCCGCTCCACCGGTGCCCAGTCCGGGGCCGGTCGTCTACGTCGCTCCAGTGCCGGAGCAGCCCGCTCCACCGGTGCCCAGTCCGGGGCCGGTCATCTACGTAGCTCCAGTGCCGGAGCAGTCCGCTCCACCGGTGCCCAGTCCGGGGCCGGTCATCTAAGTAGCTCCAGTGACGGAGCAGTCAGCTCCACCGGTGCCCAGTCCGGGGCCGGTGGTCAGCCCCTCTCCAGGGTCGAGGGCTCCCACACCAGGGTCCAGACAGGACTTGGTAACTGGCGGGAGTACTGAGAGGGGAACCATCGCGCTGGGGTCCGGACTGGACCGGGCGTGCAACAGAGAGGTAGGAGAGAAGCTACTCTCAGAGCTTGCGCCACGCCCGGAACCAGAACCGGAACCTCCACCAGCAACCATCTCAGTACCCCGCCATGTCCCCCCTAGTTTTTTGGACAATTTTTTTTTACTTTTCAGGAGAGGGGGGATTGATGGTGCGATCGGGAGTCCGCACCTTGGGGGGGGGGGTACTGTGATGGCTTGGTTGTGGTAAGGCCTCTTACTCCCACCTAGGGGAGGAGAGAGGCACACAACCAAGTCATCACACCCTAACTAGGGTGATTATCATCCCCAATCAGAGACAGCTGTCTAGCGTTGTCTCTGATTGGGGATAGTATATAAGACCCACACACTTCCACCTGTGTGTGGATCATTGTTCTTTTGTGTTTGTCTGCACTGCCTGCAGCTTACAAAAGTAAGTCACCGTGTTTTTGTATAGTAATATTTTTTCACTCTCCTTTTTATTTGTTTATGCTTCGTGAGAACATCTCATTGCAAATAAAAAGGATGACACTTCACCAGCGCTCCGTCTATCGTCCCATATATCCTACGCACCGTGACACTTGCCAATAAGTCTATGGCCAAATCTCTTCTATGCTCATAGATCTGGTGGTGTAGCTGCACTGTAGCAGAATATTACATGTTGGTAGTGAGCAAGAGGATGTTAGTTCAAATCCCATTTAAGACTGAGTACCAACTTCTTTCACAGTACAAGATTATACAAGAATTTACAGTAATTGAAATCAGAATACAGAGGCATACATTTTATAGAAATAACACCATCAAGTTGTTCTATATATTTACTTTATTTTTACTGCAACATAAGGCAAAGTGCAGAAATTAATTCTTGGCACTAATTATTTCCATAGACCTGGTGGCTCAGCAGGAACTTCAGGTAGCGAGCAACCAAGAGGTTGTGAGTTAAAATTCCAAGTAAGGTTGAGTCCCAAGTAATCAGCATACTGTCCTTTAACATTAACACCGACGGACAAATCTGGGTTTGGCGGATGCCAGGAGTACGCTATCTGCCCCAATACATAGCGCTAACTGTAAAGTTTAGTGGAGGAGGAATAATGGACTGGGGCTGTTTTTCATGGTTCATGCTAGGCCCCTTAGTTCCCGTGAAGGGAAATCTTAATGCAATGACATTCTAGACGATTCTGTGCTTCCAACTTTGTGGCAACCATTTGGGGAAGGCCCTTTCCTGTTTCAACATGACAATGCCCCCGTGCACAAAGTGAGGTCCATACAGAAATGGTTGTCATAATTGGTGTGGAAGAACTTGACTGGCCTGACCTAAACCTCATCAAACAGCTTTGGGATGAATTGGAAATCCAACTGCGAGCCAGGACTAATCGCCGAACATCAGTGCCCGACCTCACTAATGCTCTTGTGGTTGAATGGAAGCAAGTCCCCGCAGCAATGTTCCAACATCTAGTGGAAAGCCTCCCCAGAAGAGTGGAGGGTGTTGTAGCAGCAAAGGTGGTCAAACTCCATATTAATGCCCATGTTTGACGAGCAGGTGTACACATACTTTTGGTCATGTCAGGTAGGCAGGTCCACAATCTTGCTGATGTACACAAAACAACTTACATGCAACCTCAAGACTTCTTTGTCAACCAAAAGTCTCCTTCTTGCTGTCTTACTTCTTGCTCAGTGATGATGATGATGATGATGATGATGATGATGATGATGATGATGATGATGAAAAAGCTGAAAATAACATCAATGTAATTGATGATAATGATGATAGTATATTATTAGAAATTCATAGGACAGCTTTTACATTGTTGGCCTCTACTCCTTGTAGTAGTCATTATAGTTTCTGACAGTGACAACACAATGGAAGCTTCCTGTGTAATCCTAGCCCAGATTGCAGCGACCCCGTGGCGAGTGCTTGTTGATCTGTCTTGGCAAAGGTCAGTTAGAGTTGTGAATTTATGGGACAACAGTTTGAAGGTGACTGGCACAGGGAGACATGCTACTGTCGGAGGCCCAAGTTGTTCAGCTGCCCATCGTATAACACCTCCAACCTGATTTAAGGAGCTTGTCAATTCAAACCAGTGTCCAAAGCAGTCCTCTTCTCAAGTAGTGTGCTTACACTTTTAGAGAAACATATAAATAGGCATGTATACCCATCATGATTGTCCTTTCTGATACCTTAGTCTCAGTCCCATTGGTTAGGTCGTGCATTTTCCAGTGGCAATAGCATGTGATAATTATTTCTGCTGTGTCGTGTACTTATCCTACAACAGCTATTTGTCGGTGATCATTTGTTTCTGGTGTATTTGGATATTGGCCTTGACCTTTGCCTAGACTTCTCTTCCTGGTTCCTGGGTTGTTAGTGTTGGGTTTCTGTGTTTGGCTCCTGTAATGGAGGCGTGATATCACAATGGACGCTGGGATGGTGGAGGAGAACCATATGTTTAGAGGGTTAGATTGTGTCCCTAATGGCACCCTATTCCTCCATAGGGCACTGGGCAAAAGTTGTGTACTATATAGGGAATAGGGTGCCACTTGGGACACACACTTTTTAGAGGTTTAGAGGATGGCCAGAGGGGTGTTTCTCAGCTCCCTTCTCCCTCCACATCCAGCTAGCACTGACAGACTCTTTCAAAGGCCTGCCAGACTTAGGTCGGGGTTCAGTTTGGGGTCCTCCAATCCTCCGGGCTGCACTGAAAGTGGTCTAATTGCACACATCATCAGACATACAGTACCAGTCAAACATTTGGACACACCTACTTATTCAAGGGTTTTTCTTTATTTTTACTATTTTCTACATTGTCAAATAATAGTGAAGACATCAAAACTATGAAATAACACATATGGAATCATGTTGTAACCAAAAAAGTGTTAAACAAATCAAAATATATTTTATATTTGAGATTCTTCAATGTAGCCATTCTTGGCATTCTTTCAACCAGTTTCAAGAGGAATGCTTTTCCAACAGTCTTGAAGGAGTTCGCACATATGCTGAGGAATGATATTTTCAACATGTCAATTAAAGCCCAGCGTCATATGACGATCCAGTACCGATACAAGACGATCCAGGACTGGGTCATTCAGAAGAAAATCAAAGCTTATGAGGCAACTCAGTTTTCTGAGTTTTTGGAAGATGAGGAGAAGATGGGAACAGTTGCATTTTTGACAGACATTACATCACACCTTAATCAACTGAATGTTAAGCTGCAGGGAAGGGACAACACAGTGTGTGATATGATAACAGCAGTCTGGGCTTTCCAGAAGAAATTTGAGCTTTTCCAGAATCTCCAGGGAGAACTTGTCCACTTCCCCAATCTTCTGGTGCAAACGTAGGGAGACAAAACCATGTTAATTTCATACAAAAGCTGATGTATGACTTCAAGGCTCGCTTTCATGACTTCACTGTTGGAAGAGAACTACTGCTGATCATCCAGAATCCCTTTTTGTTCACAAAAGTGACAAAGTTCAAAACAGATCTTCAAATGTTGCATCACTGCATCAAATTGAGTTTATTTAGCTGCAAGAAAATGTGGCTTTGAAGGAGCAGGCTGGTGATTGTGACCCTGTCACTTTCTGGGGAAAGATGGTGCCTGCAGCTGGTATCCCTGTTCTCAAGAAACTGGTACTATACATCCTGACTGTGTTCGGCTCCCCATACAGCTGTGAATCAGCCTTCTCCACAATTAACTTTATTATTAAAAACAAATACCGCACCAGGCTCACCAATGAACACCTGCACCAGTGTCTCAGAGTTGCTCTCACACCATTTTTGCCAAAGTTCAAGGCATTGGCAGGAAACGAAAGTATAATTTCTCTCATTGATGCAAGGGCAAGGCCCAGAGTGGCTTATCCATGAACATTGCATGGCCCACATTGACGTTGTGTGCATTCAGATTATTATTTTTGTTCAACTATCCTTTATTCTCCAGAAAACATGCACTTTATTTTATTTAAAAGCACATGTACAATGGTTCACAATGCACTTTCTGCATAGACAATTGCACTGCAAACCACGTTTGTTCTTCAGCAATGTGTTGATGAAATGTTGCACATGTTTACATTCGAAAGAGGTTAGTTAGTCTCATTTAATTTATTTAATATACATTTTATATAACAACATGTTTCCTAAGTCGTAGATGACTATGTTTGTTACTACCCTGTACCACAGCGCCGATAAAGGACGATAACTATCCAGATCTTTGCCACCTAGGAAATGTGTGTCACTGGACCTTCTTAAGTAGTACCCCTGCCCTAATCTATGGATTTCACATGACTGGGAATATAGATATGCACCTGTTGGTCACAGATACCTTAAAAAAAATGTAGGGGCGTGTATCAGAAAACCAGTCAGTATCTGGTGTGACCACGATTTGCAATTGTGTTTGTTGTCCGTAGCTTAGGCTTGTCCATACCATAACCCCACAGCCACCATGGGGAACTCTGTTTACAACGTTGACATCAGCAAACTCTCGCCCATACGACGCCATACATACGTCTGCCATCTGCCCGGTACAGTTGAAACCGGGATTCATCCGTGAAGAGCACAGTTCTCCAGCGAAGTGGCCCTCGAAGGTGAGCATTTGCCCACTGAAGTCAGTTACGACGCCAAACTGCTGTCAGGCCAAGACCCTGGTGAGGACAACGACCACGCAGAAGAGCTTCCCTGCGAAGGTTTTTGCAGATATTCTTCAGTTGTGCAATCCCACAGTTTCATCAGCTGTCCGGGTGGCTGGTCTTAGACGATCCCGCAGGTGAAGAAGCTGAAGATATAGCATTGACCCCTAACAAGGAAAAACCTGTCAGAAACCTTCTCAGGGAAGTTCTTCTGCGTGTGAAGGTCCTGGGATGTGAAGGTCCTGGGCTGGTATGGATGTGAAGGTCCTGGGCTGGCATGGATGTGAAGGTCCTGGGCTGGCGTGGATATATGTGGTCGGCGGTTGTGAGGCCGCTTGGACGCAATGCCAACAGCTCTGGTTGACATTCCTGCAGTCAGCATGCCAATTGCACGCTCCCTAAAAACCTGAGATGTGTGGCATTGTGACAAAACTGCACATTTTAGAGTGGCCTTTTATTGTCCCCAGCACAACGTGCATCTGTGTAATGATCACGCTGTTTAATCAGCTTCTTGATATTCCACACCTGTCGGGTGGATGGATTATATTGGCAAAGGAGAACTGCTCACTCAACATTTGATAGAAATAAGCATATGGAACATATATATCAGCTCATAAAACATGGAACCAATTCTTTACATGTTGCTTTTATATTTTTGTTCAGTTTAACATATTATCTTAGCCTTAATTTATGTGTAGTCAGGCTTATTATAATTTTTTAAATCATAATACAGAAATCATTCAATCAGTACCATTGATCTTTTTAACAAAAGACACTTTCTATCTTTTAAAAACTTAAATGTCTCTACCCCTAGCAGACAGTGGGATATTGGTGTGTTAGTTAGTTAGGTAGATATAATAGTAGCTGGGCCCTGTTCCTGCATGGTGCTGAACAGATTTATGGATGTTTTAGTGGCAGCAGGCATGTTCCAGCTGCCTCGGGAGTCACGGGAATCAGGGCCAGACCAGAGCTCTCCTCAGCCCTGAACAATGTGGCTCTGAGAGCCAGGGAGAGAAGAAGAGCACCACCATGGGGGAGCAGAGCACTGGGGGTGAGCCTGGCTGGGTGGTGGTAGGGGGCTGGGGTGGTCTAGGGATCTGCAGACTGCATCAGGTCCAGGGGTCCCAGGTCCCAGCTCACTGCACAATGGGGCTCATTGATGTGAGCCATGCCGTGCCCTCCTCCTCGTACAGGTGCAGACCTTGAAATTTGTGGAAATGTCTTTCAGAAATGCTTCATCTAAATGTCATCAAGGCCATAGCCTTATTCCAAGAAAGAAAATACCTGCTGAGGACATTATATTCATTTTCATTTTGAACTTTTCAAGTTGTTGAATCATATTAAGAACATTTTTTGGCCTACAGAGTTGTTCTCACAGCTCTTGCAAGTGAAAGGTGCGTGTCTCTGGAGCTCTGTAAATACCCTCCTCACCACCTTTAGTTAACATCACCTGTCCATGGTTGTAGCTCCGTCTACGCCAACCGACATTCATGGAATAATTCATTCACCAGAAACGCTCTGCCATAACACCGCCTGTCCTCAGGACTGTCAATGGACAAAAATATCATGTTGTTTCCTTCCTCTTACCTCACTCTCTCCCCTTTCACTTGTACCTTTAATTTAACCTTTATTTAACTAGGCAAGTCAGTGAAGAACCAATCCTTATTTAAAATGATGGCCAAACCCTCCCCTAACGGCGCTTGGCCAATGGTGCACCACCCTATGGGACTCCCGATCACAGCCATTGTGATACAGCCCGGGATCAAACCAGGGTCTGCAGTGACGATGGTCTAAAGCACTGAGATGCAGGCCTTAGACCACTGTGCCACTCGGGAGCTCACCTACTGCCTCAATGTAGCCTTGTTATATTGTGGCCTTTGGTTAAAGTTTTTCCTTGTTAGGGGTCATTGCTATATGTGCAAGTCATTAGCACTGAGTTGCTTACAGTATATGTACATACAAAGCTTGCATACTAGTATATTTCTAGCACCCTGTAGCAGATTGGTCTAAATCATTTGTGGTTTCCATCTAGACAACAGCTGAGGAAGTGGTATCTTTGTATTATCTTCAGATCAAGTTGAACACTGAGAACGGACCTACACTCTACCCAGGGTGTGTTCCTGTGAGGTAGAGGTGTCACAATGTATAGCGTGTTATTGTTTGAAAACCAGGCTGCCTTTCTCCCTCCACAGGGCTGTAGTGTAGGAATGGTGTTTACTGTCCCAAGCCAACTGGAGCCAGTAACACTGCTGGTGCCCGGGCCTCGCAAACTCTCGCCTCACACACACACAGTCGTACCCCCGCCCCTGTGTCTTTGTCTTCGCTCCCCATTGGCTGCTCGTGTCGTCACGGAGACAACAGCTGTGTCCAGGATGAAGAAGCTTCTTTTGGGGTGCCAGCCAGTCTGCTGGCCTGCAACTGGAGAATCCCAGAGTCCCACATGGCCTTCAAAACACACCCACACAGACAGACGGATACATGAAGGGCCAGCACATACACACATGCACAGCAGGGACAGTGCCCTCTAGAGTCTGTTAGGAGATTCTCTCCACTTTACCCCTGACTTAATACAAGCTATAGGCTTGTAGATATGCCTTTTACATTGCTCTTGAGTGGAATCTTTTTCCTGATAAAGGAATGGGATTAAGGGAGAGAAGACGATGGGGAATTTCAATTAACACAACATCTTTAATCTGCATACAAACCATATTATCCCTTAACCCCACTGTTGTCACGCCCTATTGACCAGGAACAAATACAGTTTGTCTTATTGATAGAACATATTGGATATTCACCTTGCCTGAAATTGCTGACTCACTGACGTGTGTATCCGCAGTGAGAGAGAGTGTGTGTATGTGTGTGTGTGTGTGTGTGTGTGTGTGTGTGTGTGTGTGTGTGTTGTGGCAGACAGTGGAGGCATTTCCAACTGTAGCAGATTGCTAATCTGCACCTCCTGCTTACATACACTCAAACACACACACACACACACACACTCAGCAGCCGACATGTCGATCTGAGAAGCTTCATAAGAGCTGGAGCCGCTGCGATTCAACGCCACACTGACTGCATGACTCCCAAAGGCTCACCCACAGAGTGGCCTTGAGCCTATGTAGCACGCTCCTGTTCTGTAGCACCTTCCTGTTCTGTAGCATGCTCCTGTTCTGTAGCACCTTCCTGTTCTGTAGCATGCTCCTGTTCTGTAGCACCTTCCTGTTCTGTAGCATGCTCCTGTTCTGTAGCACCTTCCTGTTCTGTAGCACCTTCCTGTTCTGTAGCACCTTCCTGTTCTGTAGCATGCTCCTGTTCTGTAGCACCTTCCTGTTCTGTAGCACCTTCCTGTTCTGTAGCATGCTCCTGTTCTGTAGCACCTTCCTGTTCTGTAGCACCTTCCTGTTCTGTAGCATGCTCCTGTTCTGTAGCACTTTCCTGTTCTGTAGCACCTTCCTGTTCTGTAGCACCTTCCTGTTCTGTAGCACCTTCCTGTTCTGTAGCATGCTCCTGTTCTGTAGCACCTTCCTGTTCTGTAGCACCTTCCTGTTCTGTAGCACCTTCCTGTTCTGTAGCATGCTCCTGTTCTGTAGCACCTTCCTGTTCTGTAGCACCTTCCTGTTCTGTAGCATGCTCCTGTTCTGTAGCACCTTCCTGTTCTCTAGCACCTTCCTGTTCTGTAGCACCTTCCTGTTCTGTAGCACCTTCCTGTTCTGTAGCACGCTCCTGTCAGTTTTACTAGTTTACTGGGGACGGTCCACTGACAGATGGACAGGCAGAGAAGTGGAAGGACACCTCGTTTCTGTCTCTCTCTCTCTGTCTCATTCTGTCTCTTTATCCCTCTGTCTAATGTGTGCCTTCTGACTCACAGACCTCTGTAGCTGAACACGAGGGGCTGTGTGTTGATTGACGGGAGGGGCAGGTGTGGCTGTTCGGTCTGTTTCCAGAAGCCCCCGCACAGCCCACCTGTTCTTTCAGCACTCCCCTCGGCCCTTGACCCCATGACCAGCTTCTCTTTCCCCCTGGGTACTGCAAAGACTCTGTCGTCCCAGACAAACCACCGCGACCCAGGGAGCCACGGCACAGCGCGGCTGCTATTCATAAATAAGCCCTCGTCCAAACACAGCTTGGCTCTAGCCTATAGCCAGCCTATATGACACTGGGCTGAAGAGGGCCAGGGCCCACCATGGTGTCTACAACCTTCCATCGCCCTTTGACCTCACCCCCTATTCCCCAGGTCCTGGCCAGAGTGCTGTGAGTCATCACTAGTTATTCAGGAGCTTACTTATAGTAACTGCAATCATCCGGAAACATGTTTTTCCCAGCATCTCAGTCTCATTATAAGAAATCTGTGAATCACGTCATGACGATACAGTATCTATAAGCCAGGAATCAGGATTACCATGGAGATGTCAGTCCAAGGACACTGCTCTACAATTCCAGCTAATATTGAAACTGAGTCTGTTAACAGCTATATCATAGGGTTTGTCATGTTTATCAGTGTGTTGTGAGTGAGTGAGTGAGTGAGTGAGTGAGTGAGTGAGTGAGTGAGTGAGTGAGTGAGTGAGTGAGTGAGTGAGTGAGTGAGTGAGTGAGTGAGTGAGTGAGTGAGTGAGTGAGTGAGTGAGTGAGTGAGTGAGTGAGTGAGTGAGTGAGTGAGTGAGTGAGTAAGAAAGTGAAAGAAAGAGAAAGAAAAGAGGTGTGAAGAAAACGTTCCCATCTGGAGCCAGACTGCACTGTTTGGTTGTTCATGGTGGCCTAATTACCATCTTCCTACTAAAGATGAAAGAATGTCTATCTCTGTGGAGCAGGCCGTTCTCCTCTCCTCTCCTCTCCTCTCCTCTCCTCTCCTCTCCTCTCCTCTCCTCTCCTCTCCTCTCCTCTCCTCTCCTTTCCTCTCCTCTCCTCTCCTCTCCTCTCCTCTCCTCTCCTCTCCTCTCCTCTCCTCTCCTCTCCTCTCCTCTCCTCTCCTCTCTTCTCCTCTCCTCTCCTCTCCTCTCCTCACCATCCGTGTATAATGGGGTGGGGTAATCACTGCTTTAACAAGCTATGACTCTACTCTCAAAGTATGACAACACGTCATGGTGATTACTACTGTAGATAAAAGGCAAGAAGAAATACACTACGTGACCAACAGTATGTGGACACCTGCTCATCCAACATCTCATTCCAAAATCATGGACATTACTATGGAGTTGGTCCCCCCTGTGCTGCTATAACAGCCTCCACTCTTATGGGAACATACACTACATGGTCATGTGGACACCCCTTCAAATGAGTAGATTCGGCTGTTTCAGCCACATCGAGCACACAGCCATGCAATCTCAATAGACACACATTGGCAGTAGAATGGCCTTATTGAAGAGCTTAGTGACTTTCAAAGTGACACCGTCATAGGATGCCACCTTTCCAACAAGTCAGTTTGTCAAATTTCTGCCCTGCTGGTGCTGCCCCAGTCAACTGTAAGAGCTGTTATTGTGAAGTGGAAACGTCTAGGAGCAACAATGGCTCAGCTTTGAAGTGGTAGGTAACACAAACTCACAGAACGGGACCATCGAGGGCTGAAGCACGTAGCGCGTATGAAAATTATCTGTCCTCGGTTGCAACACTCACTACTGAGTTCCAAACTGCCTCTGGAAGCAACTTCAGCACAGTAACTGTTCGTCGGGAGCTTCATGAAATGGGCTTCCATGGCCAAGCACCCGCACACAAGCCTAAGTTTGCATTCTAGACGATTCTTTGCTTTCAACTCAACTTTGGGCTCCCGAGTGGCGCAGTGGTCTAAGGCACCTGCAAGAGGTGTCACTGCAGTCCCTGGTTTGAATCCATACTGCATCACATCCGGCCGTGATTGGGAGTCACATAGGGTGGAGCACAATTGGCCCAGCATCGCTCGGGGTAGGCCGTCATTGTAACTAAGAATTTGTTCTTAACTGACTTACCTAGTTAAATAAAGGTTAAATAAAAAAATAAAAAATTAAACAGTTTTGGGAAGGCCCTTTCCTGTTTCAGCATGACAATGGCCCTGTGCACAAAGTGAGTTCCTTACAGAAATGGTTTGTTGAGAACGGTGTGGAAGAACTTTACTGGGCTGGACAGAGCCCTGACCTCAACCCCATTGAACACTTTTGGAATGAATTGGAACGCCGACCTTGTCTCAACTTGAGTACTAGATATAATACCATTAAATACTTGCTCTTAGCCTCATTCTGTGCTGAGTTGTATCACACAGTAAGACTCATGTCTCTTTTCTGAGAGAAGCACTCCTAGAATCTAGATGAAGTCACGTCAGAGTCCGAGTAGAGAGAACTCAACAACATGCCAACTGTTCCTCACCTCTCCTCCCAGGTCCTAGTTTGGGTCTGTGACTGGTGCGGCCGGCACGCTGACGTTTCTCCAGCCCACAAACACTCACCCTCCTGTATTAGCTCCAGAAAATTTTGACGGGCACGAAAATAAAATGACAAACTTTGTGAGGGTGTGCATGGAGGAGCGTGTTAGGGGTTGGCATGCATGTCGGCATGTAAGCTGATACGTATGCGTGTGTGCATGTGGGATGTCGCTGTCTTAGGCTTGAAATCAGCTTGCCTGTTGTCCAATGCTGGCCACTGTGAGTCAGTAAGTCAGGGCCAGTCAGAGCCGGGAGGACAATGAAACTGTGATCAGTCTCAGACTGGCAGGGGCTGTAAAAGGGAAATGTCATCACTTCCACAGACAAGTGCTGTATTTATGCTTTAATTGATTAGACTTTAGTTTTATCACTGTGAGGACTTAGCCGCATGGCTCGTGAGTCCTCTAAATACATTATTACATACTGAGATACCCCCCTCATCTGCCCTTCTCTCTCTCTCTCTCTCTCTCTCTCTCTCTCTCTCTCTCTCTCTCTCTCTCTCTCTCTCTCTCTCTCTCTCTCTCTCTCTTTCTCTCTCTTTCTCTCTCCTGGGCATGTTTAAAGTGTCTCCATGGACACCATGGCACCCTATTCCCTTTGTAGGGAACTACTTTTGACCAGAGACCATGGGCCCTTGTCAAAAGTAGTGCACTTTATGGTGAAAATTGTGACATTTCAGACACTTCTAGAAGAGAGAAAGTGCTCCCATACCGCTGTGGCAGTACCCTCTCATGTTAGTAACGCTAATCAGGTCTTTACCTCACCATTGACATGCTAATGACGCCATTTAGCCACCGACTGTGGTGTCATGGCAGTGGCAGCAGCATTCCAAGGGGTGACAGACCTCAACTACTGACAGATTTTGACCTAGTTTTGTTACAGTACATAATGACTGTTTTATTGTCCAAACAGTGTGTGTGTTCGAATGTGTACGTGCGAAGGTAGTGTCTGTGGAGTTGACAGGTGACTGCAGGTGGCTTAGTCCCCTCCTGTACTTCCTGTTCACCCATAACTTCATGGCCAGGCACGACTCCAACACCATTATTAAGTTTGCCGACGACACAGAAATAGTAGGCCTGATCACCGACAACGATGGGACAGCCTTTCGAGAGGAGGTCAGGGACCTGGCCGGATGGTGCCAGGAAAACAACCTCTCCCTCAACGTAATCAAGACAAAGGAGATGATTGTGGACTACAGGAAAAAGAGGACAGAGCACGCCCCCATTCTCTTCGACGGGGCTGTAGTGGAGTAGGTTGAGTTCCTTGGTGTCCACATCAACAACACACTATCATGGTCCAAACACACCAAGAAAGTTGCCTACTGCAGACAACACAACAGTAGTAGGCTTGATTACCAACAATGATGAGCCTACAGGGAGGAGGTGAGGGCTCTGGGAGTGTGGTGCCACTCAACGTCAACAAAACTAAGGAGATGATCGTGGACTTCAGGAAACAGTAGAGGGCGTACCCCCCGATCCACACCGATGGGACCGCAGTGGAGAAGGTGGAAAGCTGCAAGTTCCTTGGCGTACACATCACTGACAAACTGGAATGGTCCAGCCACACAGACAGTGTGATGAAGAAGGCGCGACAGAGCCTCTTCAACCTCAGGAGGCTAAAGAAATTTGGCTTATCACCCAAAACCCTCACAAACTTCTACAGATGCACAATTGAGAGCATCCTGTCTGGCTGCATCACCGCCTGGTACGGCAACTGCACCGCCCATAACCGCAAAGCTCTCCAGAGGGTGGTGCGGTCTGCCCAACGCATTACTGGGGGCAAACTTCCCCCACCCCCTGGACACCTACAGCACCCGTTGCCACAGGAAGGCCAAAAAAGGTAATCGAAGACATCAACCACCCGAGCCACTGCCTGTTCACCCCGCTACTATACAGAAGGTGAGGTCAGTACAGGATTATCAAAGCTGGGGCCGAGAGTGAAAAACAGCTTCTATCTCAAGGCCATCAGACTGCTAAACAGCCATCACTAACACACCAGAGGTGACTGCCTATAGACACTGATTCGAAGCATCCAAGCTTCCTGCCATCCAGGGCTTCTATACCAGGTGGTGCCAAAGGAAGGCCCTAAAATTTGTCAAAGCCTCCAGCCACCCTAGTCATAGACAGTTATTATTTTTTACTTATCTATTTTTTACTTAACACTTATTTTTCTTAAAACTGCATTGTTGGTTAAGGGCTTATAAGTAAGCATTTCACTGTAAGGTCTACACCTGTTGTATTCAGCTCATGTGACAAGTCGCCAATTTAAGGGGCACCTTGCGGTAAACATGGAAATACGTGTTTTGGTTATGTGAACTTGTCAACAGGACTGTTTTGATCAGGGGATGAGGAAGTCTTGCCTGGTGAGATTAAAGGATTGGTCAAGAATGTAAATTCTCCCTGGCTGGCCAGCAGCACTGGTGTGGTGTGAGTGAAGAAAGAGGGGGCAGGGAGAAGGAAGGAAGGAAGGAAGGAAGGAAGGAAGGAAGGAAGGAAGGAAGGAAGGAAGGAAGGAAGGAAGGAAGGAAGGAAGGAAGGAAGGAAGGAAGGAAGGAAGGAAGGAAGGAAGGGTCTTGGGTTACTGAGGAGAAATATGAAGAATAATGCACAGTAAATGGTAACTCATACCTGATAAATCAATGAAATCAATGTTTCAGAGAAGACATTCATTTGCACGCATGCACACACACACACACACACACACACCAGAGTATATGTTGCTTATCAAATATGGTAGTTCTATTGTTTTTTGTCTTTCCTCCCCCTCTTCTCTTAGTCTTCTCTAGCCTAGGCCTGTATATCTGACTAGCTGGCCCAGGCCTGTTTGGCTGACTAGCTGGCCCAGGCCTGTATGGATGACAGCTTTCATTTCAAAACCTTCCACAGCATTAGATTGTGAGAAATGTGCCTTGGCATACAGCTGGTGGCGGAGGACTTGACTTTGAAATGGGATCTGGCTACAGAGTTGTTTGCATACCGTTTGCGAGCAGCGAGTGGGTTCCGAGGGACAAGCTTAATTAATGGACAGCACTGGGTCCCTGGAGACCATACTTCCCATTTCGTCTGGCTTCGCATCGCCCCTCTTCCACACATTTTAAGATAACTTTTAAAGTGACTCGTAATTGGCCTTCGGTCTTCTTTGTTGCAAGACATGCGTCAAACCAAACAACCTCTGTGCCACTATTATCATCACTCATGTGTTGTGTGACTGTATACTGATGAAAAGTACCCTAACGTTGGTATTATTCCACATTTCTGATTTATTAAAACAACATTTGTCGATTTTGCTGTTGCCTCGTGGTCAAGACCAAGACTGATACTCTAGTAGCTACCGTCTTTTGTTTTGTGCTGTCATGTGTTGATGTTTTGTGCTGTCATGCGTTGATGTTTTGTGCTGTCATGTGTTGATGTTTTGTGCTGTCATGAATTTATGTTTTGTGCTGCCGTATAGTGACAGAGTGGATGTTAATGTCAAACAGCTGCTGTTGCTGGGGCCGTGGTGGTTGGGCCTTGGCTCAGTTTACCAGAGAGGGAGAGAGAGGGAGAGAGAGGGAGAGAGAGGGAGAGAGGGAGAGAGAGAGAGGGAGAGAGAGAGAGAGAGAGCAAGATAGAGAGAGAAAGCAAGATAGAGAAAGATAGCGTGTTGCATTTTATTCTGCTTGCTATGGCTGGTATGGAAACCCTCATATTCTTACATTTTCAGGGATTTCCTTTTGAAGATGTTTCTAGACTGTCTGCCCCAAGCAGTCAGTGATATTCGGGATCTTGGAGGAGAGGAGGGGGTTGGCACAGGGCTAGGTGACAGCGAGCAGCGCCGGGCAGTGCCGCTCTCTCATTATCCAGTGCAGATGTTCACAGCGGCCCAACAGTATCAGGTGGCCTCAAATCTAATCGATATCAAAACTCCAGCGGGGGAACCATAAGACCCTCTGACGGCTCGGGTAACTCCCTGGTATAAGACCAGGGGACTTCTGACAAGCATCGCGGGTTGAAACACACACTGTCCTCTCATCAAAGGAGGTGGGCATCAGATAGAATGTCCTCCCCAGCCCACCAACACCTAGGAAGATCCACCATTCCTGTTTTCTCTGTCTGTATTAGATCCCTATAGTTATACGACTGACTTGTGACTTACCCACGTAATCACATTAATCATGCTGGGCCTTTCATCTCCTTGGTGGGGACATTTATTTTGGCACGGCTGAAACACAAGCATTAATTAAGCCCCCTATTGGCACAACACTAACAGTGAGTTTAATATGGAAAAGGGATCCCTGTCTGGTGTTACAATGGGTCTGGGAGAGGGGAATTGAAAGCTTAAGGAGAGGATGTGAGGGTAATGACTTTAAGGCAGATAATCCACCCCATCTGGGGCCAATCACGGTTTGATGTGTATGGTTGACCATCAGACACTAATATGTTGTTATTCTTATTATGAGCAGAATATCAATAGGTTGGTGCCTGATTTGTTTTGTTTTCATTTGGGTGCTTTGTGCGAGCCTTGGTGATCAGTTTCAGAATGAGTCTGGACAGCTTTTTTTCTCTCTGTGGTCTGAAGGGAACATGGAGGTGCCACTGAGAGACCAGAGGGAAGAAAGGCAGGCCCTTAAAGTGAAATTAAAAGCACCAGACCCTATTCTCGAAGTCTGAGACTAAAATAAGATTAGAGAGATTGAGATTGTGGGAGTTTCTCACACCAATCATAACTATACTGAAGAAAAGCGCAACATGCAGCAATTTCAAAGATTTGACTGAGTTACAGTTCACATAAGGAAATCAGTCAATTTAAATAAATTCATTAGGCCCTCATCTATGGTATGGTAATACTGATGTGCATTTGTTGGTTACAGATACCAGATAGAGTGTATAGTTGGGGGCGGCAGGTAGCCTAGCGGTTAGCGCTTTGGGCGAGTAACCAAAACGTTGCTGGTTCAAATACCTGAGCCAACAAGGTGAAGAAAAAACAAATCTGTTGATGTGTCCTTGAGCAAGGCACTTAAACCTAATTTTCTCCAGGGGCTGACCCTTTAGGTAGGCTGTCATTGTAAATAAGAATTTGTTCTTAACTGACTTGCCTAGTTAAATACAGTTTCAAAATAAAAATGTAATAGTTCTGGATGCTGTTGACATGTCAACTTACAAAGCATTTAAACAAATTACATAAGACACATTACATTATCATGACAGACAGTGAATACTTACTGTCAGCAATATAGCAGAGAGGGCAGATAGCGTTACCTGTCAGTATTATCTATACTTATATTGTATATATCATTTTACCCTCTACTTTCATGATCTCTCCATACGTTTGCCCGTTGTACACTCTTACATTGACATTTATTTTGGGACTTTATTGGGACATTTGTTAGTTAAGTGTAGTTATTCAGTATGTATGATAGTGTGCAGGGTTCCAAGATGGCTGTCTTGTCCCTTGGTGCTACTGCCTGTGTGTGCCTGACTCGTTTGATGGATGACTTTATGACACTATTTTGGTACTCCGTGTCACAGCGTGCCCAACCACAGAGAGAGACATTTCTCCTGCTGCGTCTGCCTGGATATGATGGCAGCAGAGGACGAGCTAGTGCTTATTGAATCACGTTGAGCAAGCATGGCACCATAGGGAGCTCCACTAGAAAGTTCCACTCTTTACCCCGAAAATTCCACTCCACTATGGAGGTTGAAACAGGAGTAACCTGGGACTAGCCTACAACCTGGCAAAGAGATGACAGTTCTGAGGTTTCAAATTAATTCAGATCCGCTTAGACATGATTTTCATGATTTGGCTTCCATAAAAGCAGTTGAGGGAAAAAAAACTTAGAAAGATAAACATTTGAGATAAGTTGTCATATATTTGTGTAGGAAACATTCTTTTTCCTTTTTTACTTGAATAAGAGTGAGATTTTGTGCACATTCACCATCTATCTCAGAAATCCTTATTAAGTAATCTGCCTCGAAGACGTCATAATAACGATTGAATTAAAACATTACCATGAAATTCAATGTTCTATTTAACTTTCCAATACATTTCTATTTGAGCTAATATATTATAGTAGTGTGAAGCTTATCCTTGTCCTTCAACAGACATGTGTTTCCCCCATGAGGCTGGTGACGGCCACTGCAGTGTGTTTGTCGTGTCTGGCCTCTGACTGGCATGGCATCAGTGGCATGTCTCTAAATGTGCCCATTAATACCCTCTGAGACCAGGGTCATGGTGGAATGTGTGGTGGAGGAGCGCCACAACTCCCTCTCTCTCAACCCCCTCGGTCCACTCTCTGATGTACTAAAAAAAATGTATGCACTCTCTACTGCAGGGTTCCCCAACTGGTGGGCCACTGGTTTTATTTGTCCCCCAAATAAATACAAAAAATTGGGGTGGGGGAACATAAAAGACTGTAACACCAGATAATTAGCTCCAAGTGATTTTAATTTTGGACATTTGTTCCCAAGTATTCCCACACATAATAGAGAGACACGTGATCGTATACAAATGTAATCAAAGTTTGAAATGATTATGATTTAGTCAGATATTATATCTATTTGGTCTTCTTGCGGTCAATTTGCAGTCCATAAATTATTTGTAGTTATGTTCCGGCCCCATGACCATCCGCTCTAGATAAGAACGTCTGCAAAATTACTAATATGTCAATGTAAATTATGTGGTCTCCCCTGTCATGTGTTGAGTGGTTAAACGTCAACAAAGACAATGGACTTTGTTTTTACATTTTTATGAGAGACAGTTGGACAAAACAGTCAGACATGAATATGTAATCTCTCTGGACAGTTGTAGAATCCTCTCTGGGCAGGATTCTACTATATGACAGTAGTAGAATCCTCTCTGGACATGATTCTATTATACGATAGTTAGTAGAATCCTCTCTGGACAGGATTCTACTATATGACAGTAATAGAATCCTCTCTGGACAGGATTCTATTATATGCCAGAAGTAGAATCCTCTCTGGACAGGATTCTACTATACGATGTGGAATGGAGTTGTTGTTGACAGAAATTATACCAAAAAGACAATAAAGGGCATGTCAACTTAAGAGATTTCTAGGTAATTTACAACTACTGTATACATGTGAAGTCAATACATGTAATTCACTTGTAATTGAATTTAGAGCAGAGAAAATAATGTATTATCTTAATGACGTCACTGTTATGCATTGCAGCAGGTGAATGAACAGTGTTATGCTTCATTCAATCCATATTTCATCTTGAGGACGTATGGAAGTTGTGAATTGTTTGATCCTGTCACATTTAGACTCTGCCACATGTCTAGGGAAGGGGTGGGGTGGGCGTGCAGCATGTAGTTCTGCTTAAACGTGTCCCGGCAACATACTGGGGGCTACGCAGCATTAAGTTCTCCATGCATGTTCGGTTCTTGCTACAGCCTTTCATGGAACAGATCTTGAGTTCAGGGTGAGGAATCTTGTCTCCCCCTCCATCATTCTCTCTCTCTCTCTCCCTCTCTCTCTCTCTCTCTCTCTCTCTCTCTCTCTCTCTCTCTCTCTCTCTCCCTCCCTCCCTCCCTCCCTCTCTCTCTCCCTCCCTCCCTCCCTCCCTGTCTCCTCATGCCAAGTGGCTGAGTGCAGCAATTCGCTGTGCACACTGAGCAGATTCATTGCAGGCTTTAGACCCACATTGTAGAACGTGTTTTCTTTGACACAGCTGCTCTGTAGCTGCCTTACTTTACATAGCGGGGAGAGATAGGCTACTCACTTTTACTCTCCATCGTCAAGTAGTCACAGATAGTAGTTCCAACGGGAGCATTTCCAAAAACATGGTGCAAGTCACAAGTAACTAATTTCTAGATGGATTCAAAAAAGTATTTAGGCAGTCATTATAAAACTAAGGAAAAAACCTTGATGAGTTTTGAGTCTGAACTTTGAGCTGAAATAGATATCCTCAAATACTCATGTGCTCAATCTTAGAATAGGGGATCATTTTCGCCTTATTCATGACCTGAACACGCAAATGCCATCAACCTCAGGGCAGTCAGGAGAATTTCTCTCCATATCAACACCACGCTATGGCTGTGAACTGCATGCTCTTTATCTCAACATTACGGCCGTATCAAATGTGATGTAAATTCTTCTTAAAATATTCTCCATTTTGAAATAATATTATTAGATTTCAACCAGTTTTACCGTAATTCTCTCAACGGTCTGACGTGACAGACTGATGTACAGAAACAAACTGTTAGGATTCACATAGTACAATATACAGTCCCTTTACTCTTTTGCACTCTGTACTAATATATAAAAGCTACCCTAGAATATCAAGTTTTAGAACTGAGCTGCGGTCAAGAATAACTTCTGGTCAAACATAACTGGTGGCAGTTACATGAATCAAAGGTTCTTAATCAGTAATTCACATCAAGGCATGTGAATAAGGAATTACATGGATATACATTATCTTGCTTTCATCTCCGACTGCTTTTATCTTGCTTTTATCTTATTTTTAATCAGCGTTTAACGCTTAGAGAGGCATTCTCAGAGCCTCAGTGTGCCAACGTTCTGATGATGCGTGACCTGGCTGGCGAAAAGCATGCCAACTGTTCGTCTCATTTTCATTCTGTCTGCTTTCAGCACCTGTAGCCCCTCGATCCCCCCAGGACAGATGAGGAGGCTAAAGATGGTTTAATCTGCCTCGCTATCTCTCTCTCTCTCTCTCTCTCTCTCTCTCTCTCTCTCTCTCTCTCTCTCTCTCTCTCTCTCTCTCTCTCTATCTGTCTCCATCTATCAGAAGGGCACACTGCACTGTCTGCAGTCCACCACTAACCCCCGGTCTCTGGCCCCCAAGCCTCCTGCCTCCCTCCCGGTCTCCTGCCTCTACTTGGAGGTAATCCTTCACTGGCAAGTCACTTGACTTAGACCCCTCTGACATGGTGCTTCACCCTGTACCCCCCCCCCCCCCCCCCCGCCCCCCAAATCACCCCATCAATCCAGCACAGGGCCGTGTGGTTTTTCAAGAGGGGTAGCCATCTTGTTTTTTCATCTGCTCTCGCTCCCTCCGTGACATTTGTTCTTGCCGCTGAACATGTGCAGGAGGACAATTTCTCGATTCTTCCAGGGGCAGACAGCTGCGGCGCAAATTACACTAAAGCCGTTGCTTTGGGGGGATTAGGGTGGTGCAGTGTGTATGTGTGTAAGCACGCAGGGGTCCAGAGAGCACCCCCATGGGGCACGTTAACCCTGTGCTGCCAAAGGTCCTCCTGTCCTCATGTGTAATGTACTGTACTGTTCATCACACTGCCTCTCTATAGAGATAGAGATAGAGGTGTATGGTCACCTTGTAGGCTATTGATCATACTTAGAGGACAGGATGTATGGTCAACTTGTAGGCTACTGATGATACTTAGATTTAGTCGCCTACTCTCATTGTAACAGAGGATGTTTGTTAAAACAAATCTAGACCTGGTGGAATCTGTGCTGAAACTGGACTGGGTTGGAGACAATTCCATTTGAATTTAGTCTGTTCGAGGAATTAATTGAAATTTAGACAGTTAGCTTGGTTGCTTGGTTGGGACTACGAATGCTTTGGCAGGCAAGCAGGCTATTCCCCTTTCTTTATCGGCGCAATTTTGATGGCAAACTAGCTAAAAAAGTTTAAGAGGGTTTATCTAATTTTCCTTAGTTCGATTTTTGCTAATCTTGCTCTGGCTAGCATTGTTGATCTCGTTGTTGATGATGTGCATATAGGGTGATAGCCTTTTATGGTTGTTTGATCAATAGGACTGTTAAGTTCCCAAATACAAGAGGACTTCTGTGATATTTAGCTACATGTTTTTATAAATCCATTCAAGTGTATTTTGTTGATTTTGACGAATGCATTCTAATGATCTAAAGTTGCGCTGTTGCAACTGCCTGTAAACACACAGTCCAGTTTAAAGTGAATGATGGCAAGCCCTTGTGGTAAATGGCTTGTTTGCATATACAGTAGACTACTGTACTTCTGATTGGCTATGGCTTACCCATCTACATAGACTCCGGTCCTGGATGAGAGAGATGTTTTTATTAGGTTTTATTTACTGCAGTGTGTGATATTGCGAGGGGTGAAAGTGAGTGAAAAGGCGGAAGAGAGACAGAGATGAATAGTTAACGTTTTGGACATTTAATATAACGACAGCAACACACATAGACAATAACCCGCGAGGGTTGAAACAAAAAACCCAGGGTTAAATTGTGCTACCATCTTCCCCCGACCGCCGGTTTAGAACGCCGGCGCCCTGGACGACCCCGAGGGCGGGGGTTGGTCGGTCCGGACGGCGTGCATGGTACTCCATCGTGAGTGACGGATCGCAGATGTCCGCCGCCCAGCCCCGGCTGCGCTCCTCAGGGCCGTAACCTGCCCAGTCCACCAGGTACTGGACCCGACCCTGCCGTAGCCGAGAGTCCAGCACCTTCTCCACTCGATATGCCAGACCCCCAGCTACCTCCGTTGGGAGTGGAGGCGCCACTGCAGGTCCGGATCCCCTTAGTGGACCAGGAACCACCGGTCTGAGGAGAGAGACGTGGAAAGAGGGAGACATGTTAGTATATGGTGGTGTGATTCTCAACCTATAGGTGACCTCATTCACACTCTGAAGGACCGTGAAAGGTCCCACATACCGGGGCTCTAGGTTGTGGCATGGCAAGCGGAGCTGGAGGTTCCTCGTGGACAGCCAGGCTTTATCCCCTGGTTGGAACACTGGAGCCTCACTCCGCCGACCAGACTCCCTCAGCCCTCCCAAACCACTCCTCCACCATCTGTACTTCATTTGAACCCCGTGCCCAGGGGCACAGCCGGGGTTGAAAGCCTAGTACCACCTGGAAAGGGGTTAGACCGGTGGAGGAATGGCACAGAGAGTTCTGAGCGTATTCCGCCCAGGAGAGGAAACGGGTCCACTCACCTGGCTGTTCCATGCAATACGCTCAAAGGAACCTGCCCAGTTCTTGGTTGGTGCGCTCCGCTTCCCCATTAGCCTGAGGGTGGTACCCAGATGTGAGACTGACCGCGACCCCCAGCTTGGACATGAAAGCTTTCCACACACGGGAGGTAAACTGGGGACCTCGGTCAGACACTCTTTTCCCCTCTGCTGGCGGTAGATCCGTTAGAAAATCTACCGCGATGTGTGTCCACGGCCGCTGAGGTACTGGTAGGGGAAGGAGTTTACCTGTAGGAGCCGTTCTCTGCGCCTTTGACTGTGCGCACACTACACATGACAGTACATAGTGTCGCACAGTCCTCCCCATGCCCGGCCACCAATATTTTTCCCGGAGCGCTTCCAGGGTCTGACTGATACCTGGGTGTCCAGTGGCAGGTGTTGTGTGTACCCAGGTTACCAGCCGTCCCCGCACTCTCCGCGGGACGTACAGTGGGGAGAACAAGTATTTGATACACTGCCGATGTTGCAGGTTTTCCCACTTACAAAGCATGTAGAAGTCTGTAATTTTTATCGTAGGTACTCTTCAACTGTGAGTGACGGAATCTAAAAAAAATCCAGAAAATCACAATGTATGATTTTTAAGTAATTAATTTGCATTTTATTGCATGACATAAGTATTTGATACATCAGAAAAGCAGAACTTAATATTTGGTACAGAAACCTTTGTTTGCAATTACAGAGATCATACATTTCCTGTAGTTCTTGACCAGGTTTGCACACGCTACAGCAGGGATTTTGGCCCACTCCTCCATACAGACCTTCTCCAGATCCTTCAGGTGGGCAATACGGACTTTCAGCTCACGAGGTGAGATCTTGCATGGTTCCCCAGACCGAGGGAGATTGACCGTCATCTTGAACTTCTTCCATTTTCTAATAATTGCGCCAACAGTTGTTGCTTCTCACCAAGCTGCTTGCCTATTGTCCTGTAGCCCATCCCAGCCTTGTGCAGGTCTACAATTTTATCCCTCATGTCCTTGCACAGCTCTCTGGTCTTGGCCATTGTGGAGAGGTTGGAGTCTGTTTGATTGAGTGTGTGGACAGGTGTCTTTTATACAGGTAACGAGTTCAAACTGGTGCAGTTAATACAGGTAATGAGTGGAGAACAGGAGGGCTTCTTAAAGAAAAACTAACAGGACTGTGAGAGCCGGAATTCTTACTGGTTGGTAGGTGATCAAATACTTATGTCATGCAATAAAATGCAAATTAATTATAAAAAAATCATACAATGTGATTTTCTGGATTTTTGTTTTAGATTCCGTCTCTCACAGTTGAAATGTACCTATGATAAAAATTACAGACCTCTACATGCTTTGTAAGTAGGAAAACCTGCAAAATCGGCAGTGTATCAAATACTTGTTCTCCCCACTGTATGTCTTTTCCGGAGGGCATGTTGCTGGGGTAGGATCCCGTCTCCCTGCCGCAGAATTTCAGCATCTATGTCCCAGGAGACGGGTCCTACTATGCATGATGGAGGCAGGATGGGCACATCCTGCCTCACCTCTGCCCCCCGGTTGTGAATGCGGGAGAATGCGTCCGCCCTGCCATTCTTCGTTCCTGGGCGATAGGTCAGGGTGAACTGGAGGCGCCCAAAAAACAAAGTCCAGCGGGCCTGAGCACCCTCTAGCCAATGTCTCCACTCCTCCAACGCCAACTTCACCGCCAGTAGCTCTCGGTCACCCACGTAGTAATTCCTCTCCGCAGCGCTCAACTTCCTGGAGTAGTACGCACAGGGGTATAGCAGGGGAGGGTTCCCCTGCAGCTGGGAGAGGACCGCCCCTACCCCGACCTCCGACGCGTCGACCTCGACCGTGAAGGGCTTGAGCGGGTCTGGGTGGCGTTGTAGCGGCGCGGTGGTGAATCGGCCCTGCAGGTCGAGGAATGCCTACTCTGCTTTCGAGGTCCAAGCGAGGTGTTGAGGATTTCCTTTCAACAACGACGTGAGTGGAGCGGCGATGGAGCTGTAGCCCTTGATGAACCGGCGGTAGAAGTTGGCGAAACCAAGGAAGCTTTGTAGCCCTTTGATGTTCTTTGGGACTGGCCATGACCCTACTGCCTCCACCTTTAGCTCCTCCATCTTCACCCCCTCCGGAGCAATACGGTATCCGAGGAAAGAGACGGCCGTCTGGTGGAAGGCGCATTTTTCCTCCTTGACGTACAGATGATTCTGCAATAGTCGTTGGAGCACGAACGTGTGTCACATGTTCTGAGAATGTCGGGGAGTACACTAGGATGTCGTCAATATATACTACAACATACCTCCCCGACATCTCTCGAAATACCTCATTCAGAAACGACTGGAATACCGCTGGGGCATTGGCGAGTCCGTATGGCATCACTAGGTATTCATAGTGACCTGAAGCCATGCTAAATACGGTCTTCCATACGGTCTTGTATGCACTCCGGAGGTCTAGCTTGGTGAAGTATCGCGCTCCCCGGAGCTGCTCTATGGCCGCAGGAACGAGGGGCATTGGATATCGATACTTCGTCGTTACCTCATTCAGTCCTTGATAATCAATGCACGGCCTCAAACCCCCGTCCCTCTTCTTCACGAAGAAGAAACTGGCTGAAGCAGGGGATGTAGAATGGCGTATATGCCCCTGCTCCAGCGCCTCTCGGATATATGTCTCCGTAGTATCCGTTTCGGCCATAGAGAGCGGATAGATGCGTTTACGGGGAGGCGTGCCACCTGGTATGAGGTCAATGGTGCAGTCCCACTCACGGTGGGGAGGAAGACATTTGGCTTTCTCTCTAGAGAACACCCTGCGCAGATCTTCTTCGTATTCTGGCGGAATGTTCCCCATGAGGGGAACACTGCACCACCAGGACTCTCTACCGATGTTGCCCCTACCGTAGGTGTGATACAGGTCTTCCTACATTTCTCCGACCATCCCAGGATCCTTTGTGCGCTCCAGCTGATGTTAGGGTTATGCTGCTGGAGCCAAGGAAGTCCCAAGATGACCGGATGTATGGACGATGAGATCACCAACAATTCAAGTCTCTCTCGATGGCAGCCGTGAATGGTGAGAGTGACAGGACGGAGTCAATAAGGGCTGTGGACACATGATTAGGGAAGTTACCGGAGAGTACAACTGGGCAACAGAAAGGGCTGGCAATATTAACAGTATTACAAACACTTACTGTGCCCACTTGAACCCCCCGGCCACTTACCCCTTTCCTGCGTCCAGTTGGAAGAGAGGGACATGCCCTCCTCACATGCCCCCTCTCTCTACAGAAAAGGCACAGTCCCTGACAACTCCACCTTTCTCTCTCCTCTGCGGAGAGCCTCGTTATTCCCACCTCCATCGGCTCATGTTCCGGCTCTGATCGAGGAAGGGGAAGAGGCGCGCCAGCTGGTCACAGTCCCGGAGTTGGCCGTCAATGGCAATGGCCCGGGCGATGTAGGCGTCCTGCGTCATGGATTGGCTTACACATGCCAGCTCCCTCCGGACCTCCACCCGCAGCCCTCTACAGAAGGCTGTCCGAAGAGCTGGCTCGTTCCACCCACTGGGCACCGCCAGCGTCCGTAATGACAGTGCATACTCTGCGGCCGTGCCCCTTCCTTGTTCCAGGCGCATAATCCGCTCGCCCACATCTCTCCCCTCCGCGGGATGGTCAAATACAACTCTGAACTGCTCGATGAATATGGGAACTGACCGTAACTCCTCAGCTCCGCTCCCCCACAGTGACGTTTCCCAGTTGAGTGCACACCCTGTGAGGAGAGTGATCATCGTGCGCACCTTCTCCGTATCCGACACTGGCAAGTCGCCCAAATACAACTCGCATTTGAGAAGGAACCCGCGACAACCCTCCGGATTGCCATCATACTTCTCCGGGATGGCTCTCCGGAGTTCTCCTCCTGGGACGTGACGAGACTCGACACGACCAGGTGCTGGGGACGCTGTGGCTCCAGCTGGATCCACCGGGTGCTCCCCGCCCGGTCGTGCTGCCATGTGGGACATCAGACCACTGAGGGCAGTGACCAAACTGGAAGGATGATCGCTGGAGAGGAGGAGGGCCCGTCGCTCTGCGTGGGGCATTCGTTACACAGTGTCTATTAATTGTCCAAACACACTTTCTTACTCTATATTGCAATAGAATTTTCACAAATACTTTAGTATACGTAATTCCCAAACATTCTAAGAATTTATGAAAATGTGGAAATTACCATATCTAAGTGCTCGCTTGTCAGAAAATGTTTTTAAAAAGTGTAATATTCTTCCTGAGGGTATATATTTTAATGATTCCATGCTGCCAGTTCCACTTTAAATGACCACAAAGAGTCAGAACACCCATTGAACATACCATCCGAAAGACAGAGGGCAATGTCTCCTTTACTGTTCTGGGGTATTGGGATCTACTAAGACCAGAAGGAAGAAACCAACCCTGCTTAGCTTCAGAGGCAAGCCAGCAGTCGGATGCAGGGTGGTATGCTGCTGGCGATGACATTCTGCTGGTTTCAATTTACTTCCAGGAAATTACCCCAACCCAGAAAAAGATAATTCCCTCAAAGGGTGACACTATAAATTCAAAATAAGTAAATAGAAAAATAACATTAAAACACAGCAAATCATTTAACACTTTGACACAAAAAAGTAACTGAGTGAGACAAGTGTGACAAGGTCCGTCCCTATAGGCTGTTCTCCATGCTCTGCAGTGCAGGAGTTAAGCGGAATGTCAGAGGCTGTTCTCACTGCTCTGCAGCGCAGGGGTTAAGCGGAATGTCAGAGGCTGTTCTCTGCGCTCTGCAATGAAGGGGTTAAGCGGAATGTCAGAGGCTGTTCTCTGTGCTCTGCAGTGCAGGGGTTGAGCAGAATGTCAGAGACTGTTCTCTGTGCTCTGCAGTGCAGGGGTTAAGCAGAATGTCAGAGGCTGTTCTCTGTGATCTGTGGTGCAGGGGTTAAGCGGAATGTCAGAGGCTGTTCTCTGTGATCTGTGGTGCAGGGGTTAAGCGGAATGTCAGAGGCTGTTCTATGTGCTCTGTGGCGCAGTGGTTAAGGAGAATGTCAGAAAAGGATGAGCACTTTGAAGTATGGCCATTCAGCAGCAACAGGCTGAAGCCCCGCCACAGCGATAAGCGTTTGCGTTGGTCAAACCTTTGACGTGAATAATTTTACCACAGAGAATATATTGATTTCCACAGGAAGATGTTAAAACCCCTGAAAATTGTCTGGGTAACTGGACACCGTGTGGCAGAACAGGGGATTTCTGCAGCACTGTGAGCCTCTTGTGTGTGTTAATAGTCCGCTCAATCTTCAGAATCTGTAAATCTTGCCAAGTTGGAAATCTTTTATTGAAAGCTTTTTGGGGGCGAGAGAGAGAGAGGTTGAAGCTGTGCCAGGGGCTTAAAGCGTGAGTTTGTCTGATGCTGAGTTGAGTTCACCGTGCTCCAACTGACCCCTGACTATCAGAGGGGAGGAGGGGTAACAGGCGTTGGCTTTGGCTCTCTAGGTTGGGGTTTCTTACCCCTCTGTGTGAGTGCTCTTCTGCTTTCACCAGTTTATTATGGCCAGCTTATGGTTAGTGCTTCTAGATGGTAGCATAAACTTATGGTTTGTATATTATATACCTTTACATATGATTTATGTGGCCTTTATCAACATTTATCAAATATATATTGAGCCATTATCATTATGTGGCTGAGTGATGAGGAGAAACTTAAATGTTTTTTTTATCTATTGTGTATTTCTGTTTGCTGAATATTTAGATAAAGCCTGGAATAAAAGAAGAAGTGCTACCTATAATTAAATTATAAAGATATTTATATTCTATGTGGTAAATGGTTTGTGTGTATATAGATTGTGTATAGGCTTGTCTCCCACACATATATTCTGTTCAAATGCCTTCTGTTTAAATTTTCTGTATTTATTTATCTGTGTATGTATGTACAGTTGAAGTCGGAAGTTTACATACCAAATACATTTAAACTCAGTTTTTCACAATTCCTGACATTTAATCCAATTAGAAATTCACTGTCTTAGGTCAGTTAGGATCACCACTTTATTTTAAGAATGTGAAATGTCAGAATAATAGTAGAGAGAACTATATATTTCAGCTTTTATTTATTTCATCACATTCCCAGTGGGTCAGAAGTTTACATACACTCAATTAGTATTTGGCAGCATTGCTTTTAAATTGTTTAACTTAGGTCAAACGTTTTGGGTAGCCTACCACAAGCTTCCCACAATAAGTTGGGTGAATTTTGGCCCATTCCTACTGACAGAACTGGTGTAACTGAGTCAGGTTTGTAGGCCTCCTTGCTCACACATGCTTTTTCAGTTCTGCCCACAAATGTTGTATAGGATTGAGGTCAGGGCTTTGTGATGGCCTTAAGCCATTTTTCCACAACTTTGGAAGTATGCTTGGGGTCATTGTTCATTTGGAAGACCCATTTGCGACCAAGCTTCAACTTCCTGACTGATGTCTTGAGATGTTGCTTCAATATATCAACGTACTTTTCCTTCATCATGATGCCATCTATTTTGTGAAGTACACCAGTCCCTCCTGCTGAAAAGCACCCAAACAACATGATGCCGCCACCCCTGTGCTTCACAGTTGGGATGGTGTTCTTCGCCTTGCAAGCATCCCAAACATAACGATGGTCATTATGGCCAAACAGTTCTATTTTTGTTTCATCAGGACATTTCTCCAAAAAGTAAGATTTTTGTCCCCATGTGCAGTTGCAAACCGTAGTCTATCTTTTTTATGGCGGTTTTGGAGCAGTGGCTTCTTCCTTGCTGAGCGGCCTTTCAGGTTATGTCGATATAGGACTCGTTTTACTGTGGATGTAGATACTTTTGTATCTTGTGTCATGCACAAAGTAGATGTCCTAACCGACTTGCCAAAACTATAGTTTGTTAACATGAAATCTATGGAGTGGTTGAAAAATTAGTTTTAATGACTTCAACCTAAGTGTATATAAACTTCCGACTTCAACTGTATGTATGTGTATATGTTTGTATGTATATACACTGGGGGACAAAAGTTTGGAATAGTAGTCATTCAAAGACATTTTTAGAATAAAAGTGAAGTCATCAAAACTATGAAATAACACATATGGAATCATGTAGTAACCAAAAAAGTGTTAAACAAATCAAAATATATTTCATATTTGAGATTCTTTAAAGTAGCCACCCTTTGCCTTGATGACAGTTTTGCACACTCATGGCAATTATGTTGTATTTTTTTATTTTTTTTTCACTCTTTATGAGATGTGCAATGCAGAGAACACCGGAAGAAGAATCGTCATTGAATTACCATAGTGAATTATTGTAATGTTTGTTTATGTGTCAATTAATCCCATAAGGGATTTGACACAAAAATAAAATGTCATTCATCAAATGACTCATTTACATGTACAGTATATTGGAGAACATTCTTGCCATCTTAATTTATTTAACCTTTATTTAACTAGGCAAGACAGCTAAGAACAAATTCTTAATTACAATGACAGCCTACACCGGCCAAACTCAGACGACACTGGGCCAGTTGTACACCACCCTATGGGACTCCCAATCACGGCCGGTTGTCATACAGTCTGGATTCGAACCAACACCATTTAAATAACATTCAGTAAATCTGCTTTAAACATCCAGGGAGTTTGACACAGTCAGTCCAGAAGTATTTTAACAGTGAAACTATATCATTGGGTCTGTATGTTCATTTGGGGTAATGTGTCTGTTAGAAGGAGTTTCTGTCTTACCATCAGTAAAAACCTTAAACCAAGAAGGTCAAGGTTATTGTCTCTGATGGAGGAGGAGAGGAGGACCTAGGCCAGGGTGAAGGTAACAGGCTTTTTAACTGGGCAGTTTATGTGCGTGGCAAGTGGCAGAGGCCCCGGTTGACACACGGACAGGTTTACAACTGTGTGCCCACACAGGGGGATGTTTACAGACCTACTAGGCCTCTGGTTTGTAGGAGAATATAAGCTGCTCTGCTCTTTACTGTCACTCTGTTTGGGGCTTTTTAAGGCCAGCGATCAGTGGGGGCACAAGAAGACTCAGAAGATATGGGGATCAGGTAGACTGTGATGAGGAGGGCCTCCAAGGGTTCAGGCTATGATGATGTAGACACCTAACATTTTTATGTAATCCTTCTATAGTATAACAGTCCTGTAGCGTAGCCTCCGCGTCATGTCATCTGACCACTTGCGACTGGCTTCCGGGTATTAGGGCGGGTGTTGAGAAGCGCGGTTTGGCAGGTCATGTTTCGAGGACGCATGACTCAACCTTCGCCTCTCCCGAGCCCATTGGGGAGTTGCAGCGATGAGACAAGATCGTAATTGGATCGCAATTGGATATCACGAAATTGGGGAGAAAAATACAAAAAATAAGTTGGTGGACCTCTGAATCCACTTTCACTTTCGTGCTTAGTAAAAAACCTCTACACAGACATGGTTTAGGTCTATCAGATATATAGTAAGGCCTCTCTGCTCTCCAGGCCTGGGTATGGACAGACGGAGAGTGCCAGGGTTCTCTACTCGCTACAGAAGGGAGTCTCTACTCTCTACAGACCAAGGTTCTCTACTCTCTACAGATGGGGGTCTTTTCGCTCAACAAAAGGTGGTCTCTACTCTCTAAAGAAGGGGGTCTCTACTCTCTACAGAAGGGAGTCTCTACTCTCTACAGACCAGGGTTCTCTACTCTCTACAGACCAGGGGTCTCTACTCTCTACAGACCAGGGGTCTCTACTCTCTACAGAAGGGGGTCTCTACTCTCTACAGACCAGGGTTCTCTAATCTCTACAGACCAGGGGTCTCTACTCTCTACAGACCAGGGGTCTCTACTCTCTACAGAAGGGGGTCTCTACTCTCTACAGACCAGGGGTCTCTACTCTCTACAGAAGGGGGTCTCTACTCTCTACAGACCAGGGTTCTATACTCTCTACAGACCAGGGGTCTCTACTCTCTACAGACCAGGGGTCTCTACTCTCTACAGAAGGGGGTCTCTACTCTCTACAGACCAGGGGTCTCTACTCTCTACAGAAGGGGGTCTCTACTCTCTACAGACCAGGGTTCTCTACTCTCTACAGACCAGGGGTCTCTACTCTCTACAGACCAGGGGTCTCTACTCTCTACAGACCAGGGGTCTCTACTCTCTACAGACCAGGGGTCTCTACTCTCTACAGAAGGGGGTCTCTACTCTCTACAGACCAGGGGTCTCTACTCTCTACAGAAGGGGGTCTCTACTCTCTATAGACTAGGGGTCTCTACTCTCTACAGACCAGGGGTCTCTACTCTCTACAGAAGGGGGTCTCTACTCTCTACAGACCAGGGGTCTCTACTCTCTACAGAAGGGGGTCTCTACTCTCTATAGACTAGGGGTCTCTACTCTCTACAGACCAGGGGTCTCTACTCTCTACAGAAGGGGGTCTCTACTCTCTACAGACCAGGGGTCTCTACTCTCTACAGAAGGGGGTCTCTACTCTCTATAGACTAGGGGTCTCTACTCTCTAAAGAAGGGGCTTGGCCGCTGGCTGGCATAGAGGGAGGGGGTAGAGTAACCGTGGCAATGGCAGGCAGGCAGGCAGAAGTGACAGCTGCAGGTGCGGACAGACACAGGGCTGGAGAGAGGGAGCAACAGGCAGAACGAACGGCAACTGTTGGCCTAATGCCTGGGGATAAATAATAAACCAACTGTGAGATAAGCACTGTTCTTCAGTAGGGGGAGAAAAGGCTTCTAGAAAGGGGGGGAAATGCATGACTTTTACACCCCGGCACCCGCGGTTTGGCACAGAAGATTCGGTTCTGAAGTTTAATTAAGCAGATGTCGCCATTAATATTTCAACTTCTGAGCAACCTGATATTGGACTGGGTGGTGATGTCATATGCACAGGGATCAGTAAATAAGCTGGAGAGCATAATGTTCTCTCTGGTTGGATCAGTGTCACGCTCATCTGGGGGCACGGAGTGTGTGGACTGTGGAGAGGAACCCACTGAGAGGGCATCAGGATGGACCTCACAGCATTTGTATTGAACTTATCCCCACAGTAGCATTAATGAAACAGTCTATCATAAATACTCATACTTGCTCAAACATGGTTTCAGAGTGATGTGTGTGATGCTCGGTCAGAATGCAACACAGTGATGTCTAGGGTTAGGGTTAAGGTTACAGTAAAAAAAGATCCTGTCTACTACACATCCCATATCAGCCCCCTCTGTTGGTTTCACTGTGGGGCTCACAGTGAGAGATACTTTGCACTGTACAGAGCTCCATGTACAAACAGTACAAGCCACCAAAATTCCCTGAGCATGCAACATTTGAATGTATCATAATTTTTCTGCAGTGTCGCCAAATATTTTTAGGCTCCTTGACCCTGTTGCTACCCTAGACCCGTTGGGCCCTTCTCAGAGCCTTCTCCTGGGCTGTAATGCCAGGCATCCTGCTCTGTCAGCAGGGTAACCCTATCTACCTCTTTGCCTGTGTGTGTGTGTGTGTGTGTGTGTGTGTGTGTGTGTGTGTGTGTGTGTGTGTGTGTGTGTGTGTGTGTGTGTGTGTGTGTGTGTGTGTGTGTGTGTGTGTGTGTGTGTGGGTATACTGTAGCAGCACGACCATTAACACCAACAAATGCTGCAGTATTTTTAGTATCTGTAATTACCCACGTCTCAGCATCACTCAGCTCTGGGAAGAGTGGATCCTGCCGCACCCTGCTTACTGTGTCAAACACTATAGTGAATCTACTACAGGGCTGGTAGATCTGTTCAACTCTAACATAGGCCTAGTCTTCTCCCCTATCCTCCAGACAAGACCAGCCTGTCTCTGCAGAATGCCCATCCCAGAGGAGGTTATCTTGTCTCTAGTCTCTGCCCATTAAACAGCATGGTGCCTGAGGCAGACTGGGAGGACAGACAGGGTGAATAAGTTGATGAGGGGTGGATCATGGGTGGGTGGTTGGGTGCGTGCCGCCCTGTGCAGTCTGGCCTTGCAGTGACTACACCATCCCTCCATCCCCACTGACCCCATTTCCACGTGCGCCCACGATGAAAGAGCTGCACCAGGCAGCACCCTACCACCCCCTCCACAGCAGCAACACCCCCTCCACAGCAGCAACACCCCCTCCACAACAGCAGCACCCCCTCCACTGCAGCAGCAGGCCACTTGGCACAAACATAAGCTGTCGTGTCTCCCTAAGGCCGGAGTGTGCCAGGCGACAGCTGCATGGATCAGACCCTGGGCCCCGTGCTCCGCCTGCCTATTAGCCGCCTGCTGGACCCCACTGGTTGGCCCTGGCTGGTCTCTGAGGGCCGGGGCCACACGGGGGCCACTCTGTTCTCCTCAATGGGAGCATTGTTCTGGGGAGTGCTGGATAAGCCCCCATATCAGAGAGCTAGACGATGATCAGATGAGCTTGATGTGATGGTTGTGTGATTGTGGGTCCATATGAACCTACTCTCTCTTGACAGCCTAAATGGACTAAGTGTGGACGTAGATTAGAATCCATGTAACTGGTGCTGATTTACTCTGTCAAGCTGTGTATTGGCCAAAGAGCACGGCTCTTGTTGCTGCAGGGGCCAACTACAGGTGTGCCACTAAATCTAACCTCTCCACAGGGACCCACAGCGGCCATGACTCCCAAAAGCACTGTACAAAAAGTTAACTGGAATAATTTTCTCTTTTCTTGTGGGTGGGTCATTCTTGTTGGTGGGTCGTTTTTGTGGGTGGGTTGTTTTTGTGGGTGGGTCGTTTTTGTGGATGGGTCGTCTTTGTGGGTGGGATGTTCTTGTGGGTGGGTCATTCTTGTGGGAGGGTTGTTCTTGTGGGTGGGTCGTTCTTGTGTGTGGTTCGTTCTTGTGAGTGGGTCGGTACCATTGTTTTCTCTCTGTCTCATCACCACAGAATGAACACCATATTATGATAAATAAGTAATATTTGCTTCAACTAAGTTGCAATACTTCTTTCTGGGATGAATCCCTCTGTGTTTTATCCCACCCCTTCGCAGAGATAAATGCCTGCATGTTTCCTCACATGCCAGAAGAGGGAGCTCTTGTCTTGACTTCAATCTCTACCACGGACAACTGAAGACAGCGTAATATGGGTTGATGGGTTTAGCTCAATGTGTCATTTTAGAAATGGACTGTTTTTGGATTAGTACCAAATGCTCCAAACCATTTGTGAGTCTAAACCCTATTCTCTATTGAAGGTCTTGGATAAGACAGGCTCTGAATATGAGATACCATGAGATCCCATAGGTCAGGAGAGTAGCAGCTTACTGCTCTTCTCCTCTAATAGATTTTTTTAAAGGAGATTAGTCTTAAAGTACCTCTAGTTGATGTCCCACTTGTACATCCCTTATCACTTAGCCTCACTGCAGCACTGTTCCCAAAGTTGTATCAAGACAAAAGTACAAACATGCTTTTTCTTAAATGTGTGTGCGCTTGTGTGCATGTTCACTCAGTCATGGCTCCGTCCCTGCTTAGCGGTGTTCCTGTACCAGAGTGCCACAGTGCCAGAGTGGCCAGGCGGGAGCTGCCTTGGCAAACATGTTTTTGTTGATGTTGGAGGGGAGTATCAGGCTCTGCTAGATGTTCCAGACAGTCCAGCACTGCCTTCGTTAAATAAACCGTTGGGGCTTTTATTCATCCTCCACTGATTGGATGGACAAGAGTCTGTCTCCAGAAATCACCATAATCCTTTTAGATAAAACAAACCCCTCATCCAATCCTCCGCTTCTATCCCCCCTCCCTCCCTGCTCTCTACTCCCCCCCCCCCTCCCTCCCTCCCTCTCTCCTATCCCCTTCTTGGTTGGGGTGGGGAGTTTTAATCCAAGTAGATTATGCCCTACATTGGGTGACTGTCAGAGAAGGCAGCGTGGGCAAATCAATGGCTGCTACATGCGTCCCTCCTGCCTTTCGCTCGGGATATTTTCATCTGGCCGTTGACGTTGTCAGTGTGACGGCGCATCGGTCTGGTCTGGTCTCATCTGCTCTGGGCTACCAGGGACCAGGAGGGATCCTTCACCGGCAGGACACATAGGAACTACAGAAACTAGATCCATGTGAAGGACCACTGCATGGTGAACATCTGATGAATACTTCTTAGAGTGTTTTCTTCATGATTGATTGACAGGTCACAGTGATCTAAATAGTGCCTCTTCATTGTGTCATATTGGAGTGTTTTAGAGCTTCTAATCTTCCAACAGCAAAGGCAACAGGAGCAGGTTGTGGGGCTTTGGGTTTGTAAAGAGGAGAGGTTTACCTGTGGTTTAGAGAGGATGAGAAGATAAGGAGAGAAAGGAGGATGACAAGATCCAGACAGCAGGTATTCACGGACACTGAGGATAAGAGAATTCTGGGTCACACATTCAATACAGTCAAAAAGGACTTTAGGGTCTTCCACTTCTTTTAGCCGACATGAGGAAACTTAACCTTAACCCTACAGACTCATTGGGATGTTCCTCAACACTTTCCTGAGGTTTGCTGATCCTGAGGTGTGTTGTCGTTGTTTTGTTGTGTGCGGACTGAGACATTGGAGTGGAGCCATAGCTACCGGACCCGTACGGATGTCCTCCTCAGGCGACACAGTGGACTCGGGCAGGATGGGACTACGACCCAGGGCAAGATCAGGTGGCGAAACAAACAGGCTGAGACCTAGAGGGACCCCCACAGGGCAGAGGCTGGGACACAGAGGGACCCCCACAGGGCTGGGGCTGGGACACAGAGAGACACCCACAGGGCTGAGGCTGGGACACAGAGGGACCCCCACAGGGCTGAGGCTGGGCCTGTGGATCCTGTGTTTCAGCTGGTTCTGCTTCACTGCTCACGCTCAGATGAAGATACCGCCTGAGACGTGAGTAAACCCTTAGAACTATCCAACAGTCTCTCCTTTAAAGTTTCACATAGGCTACTGATGCTTTGTGTGTCAAATTAAAATCAAATACATTTGCATTAGTCTTCATAAACAACAGGTGTAGACTATAAGTGAAATGCTTACTTATGGGCACTTCCTTACAATGCAGAGACAAAAACAAAGAGAAAAAGAATAACACAAGGAATAAATACACAATGAGTAATGATAACTTGGCTATATACTGTACATGGTGTACCAGTACCAAGTCGATATGCAGAGGTACTTGGTAATTGAGGTAGACATGTACATATAGGTAGGGGTAAAGTGTCTAGCCAACAGGATATGTGAAGAATCAAAAGAGTTTGTCAAGATGCTCTGTCAAGATGCTCTCAATAATGGTCTTTTTGAGGATCATGCCAAAAAGTCTATGCTGAGCAATTCACTAAGCTCAGTCGTATTTTTACTATACTATCTCCTATATCTGTGTGGTCTGTAGCAATACTCTAGTTGATGTTGATGGGTCTCCATAGTTTTATCAGCATCTTGTCGCCCTGACTACGGTTCAGCACCAGTAAATGAGGATGGATGCAAGTAACTGACTTTCTAACTTCTAACAAATTCAATTGTTGCACTTGGAAAATGTTTGAGGAAGCACATTTTCTGACCAGTCGATTCACAGCCCAGTTATATAAGAGGAGAATTAAACTGTCTGATAAATGGCATATAAGGAGGAGGTTGAATCTCTATTCTGATATGGTCTGTCTGATAGACTGACTGACTGACTGGCTGGCTGTTTATCTGCAGTCAGCTGCTGTTTGGTTCGTTTTAAGGCCTGATTACACATTGACCCTGATTCCTCTCTCCTCTCCCTCTGCTATAATGTAACCCCATCCAACTGTCACCAGAACCACATTCTGGGAGATTAACCACGCTTGAGTCCCACACTTTGCATTCTGCTCTCTGCCCGCCTGGCCCTGTGTCCACACTCATCTCTCATCCCACCACTGTGTCACAAATAAAATATACTACATCATTTGCTAGCTTTCCTAGTTGTCAGTCTACAGAGGCTGCTCGACATTTACAATGATAAACTTTCCTAGTTGTCCGTCTACAGAGGCTGCTCGACATTGACAATGTTCTTCATCCTGAGATAAACCTACACAGAGCAGGTAGGCTAGCTCATTACGTTCCCAGCAGGCAACATTTGGCATAGGATGTCTTTGTCTTTTGTACTGAGAATCATGCTTTTTCTTGTCACATTTCACATGGTCAGTCAGCAGTGGTCAGTCAGTCAGCGGTGGTCAGTCAGTCAGTCAGCGGTGGTCAGTCAGTCAGCGATGGTTAGTCAGTCAGCGGTGGTCAGTCAATCAGCGATGGTTAGTCAGTCAGCGGTGGTCAGTCAATCAGCAGAAAGTGATCCAAAGGGGAAAGTGCTGGTCATATTATCAGTTGACCACTGTTATCCTGCAGGACACTGCCCTCACCCATTTTGGCCGGGCTGGTGGCCGTGACACACACACACACACACACAGAGTCCAACACAGATGGACGTGCAGGTTGGAGTGTGTTGGAGTGTGTTGTCAGAGGAACCTCCTGCATGTTAACCTGCACCCCACTGGGTCCATCACTGCCTGAAGCCTCAGCACGACTGTAGTAGTCTGAATGAGCGTTGCTTGATTTGGGACAGAATGTTAACAATATGGTATATGTTTGGCTGGGTTAAACAAATCGGCTTTGGTGTTGCTCATAAAGCCAGACACACACACACACACACACACACACACACACACACACACACACACACACACACACACACACACACACACACACAAAATAATACACCACACTGCTATGTAACGGGGACCCTTTAAGCCCATCAGCTGATCCTATATCTGATCCTATATACAGTATTATCCTAAGCTGAGCCATAGTGCCATAATCCTGACTGTGTCTGTTTGTTCTAGCCTGCAGGCTGCACCACCTGCAGCTACCAGCCCAGTTTGTAGTGGGGGAATATTTATCATATGAATATTATATAGAGTACCAGTCAAAAGTTTGGACACACCTACTCATTCAAGGGTTTTTCTTTATTTTTACAATTTTCTAAATTAAATAACACATCATGTCATAACCAAATCAACAAATCAAAATATATGTTGTGTTTTAGATTCTTCAAAGTAGCCATCCTTTGCCTTGATGAAAGCTTTGCACACTCTTGGCGTTCTCTCAACCAAATTCACCTGGAAGGCTTTTCCAAAAGTCTTGATGGAGTTCCCACATATGCTGAGCACTTGTTGGCTGCTTTTCCTTCACTCTGCAGTCCAACTCATCCCAAACCATCTCAACTGGGTTGAGGTCGGGTGATTGTGGCGGCCAGGTCATCTGATGCCGCCCTCCATCACTCTCCTTCTTGGTCAAATAGCCCTTACACAGCCTGGAGGTGTGTTGTGTCATTGTCCTGTCATTGTCCTTGTCCAAAACAATTGATAGTCCCACTAAGCACAAACCAGATGGGATGGCGTATCGCTGCAGAAGGCTGTGGTAGCCATAATTGTTAAGTGTTCCTTGAATTCTAAATAAATCACTGACAGTGTCACCAGCAAAGCACCCCCACACCATCACACCTCCTCCTCCATGCTTCACAGTGGGAACCACACATGTGGAGATCATTCGTTCACCTACTCTGCGTCTCATAAAGACACAGCGGTTGGAACCAAAAATCTCTAATTTGGACTCATTAGACCAAAGGACAGATTTCAAATGGTCTAATGTCCATTGCTTGTGTTTCTTGGCCCAAGCTAGTCTCTTCTTCTTATTGGTGTCCTTTAGTAGTGGTTTCTTTACAGCAATTCGACCATGAAGGCCTGATTCACACAGTCTTCTCTGAACAGTTGATGTTGAGATGTGTCTGTTACTTGAACTCTGTGAAGCATTTATTTGGGCTACAATTTCTGAGGCTGGTAACTCTAATGAACTTATCCTCTGCAGCAGAGGTAACACTGGGACTTCCTTTCCTGTGGTGGTCCTCATGAGAGCCAGTTTCATCATAGCACTTGACGGTTTTTGCGACTGCACTTGAAGAAACTTTCAAAGTTCTTGAAATTTCCTGTATTGTCTGACCTTCATGTCTTAAAGTAATGATGGACTGTAATTTCTCTTTGCTTATTAGAGATGTTCTTGCCATAATATGGACTTGGTCTTTTACCAAATAGGGCTATCTTCAGTGGAAAGCGGCGGGCCCTGATGGCATCAGCCCAAGGGTGCTTAGGGTCTGTTTATCAGTGGAAAGCGGTATGCCCTGATGGCATCAGCCCAAGGGTGCTTAGGGTCTGTGCTGACCAACTGTGTGGAATACTCCAGCGTCTCTTCAACCTTAGCCTGAGCCTAGAAAGGGTCCCTGTGCTGTGGAAAACATCCTGCCTCGTCCCAGTGCCCAAGAAGGCACACCCCACTGTCCTGAATGACTTCAGACCTGTAACGCTAACATCCCACATCATGAAGACCATGGAAAGGTTAGTCCTCGCTCACCTCAGACCCCTGGTGTGTACATCACTGGACCCCCTGCAGTTTGCATACCAGCGCAACATCGGGGTGGATGATGCAATCATCTACCTTCTGCAGAGGGCCTACTCTCACCTGGACAACGCAGGTTGCACTGTGAGGGTTATGCTTTTTGACTTCTCCAGTGCCTTCAATACCATTCAGCCCCTGCTACTGTGTGAGAAGATGACGAGGATGAAAGTGGAAGCACCCTATGTCTCCTGGGTCACGGACTACCTGACCGGTAGGCCACAATTTGTGCGACTACAGAGCTGTGTGTCAGAACGGGCAGTTAGCAACACAGGGGCCCCCCAGGGAACGGTTCTGTCCCCCTTCCTGTTCACCCTCTACACCTCGGACTTCAGATATAACTCTGAAACATGCCACCTACAGAAGTTCTCGGATGACTCCGCAATTGTAGGGTGCATCAGGGGTGGGCAGGAGGAGGAGTACAGGAGCTCAGTGACTTTTTGTTGTGGTGTGAGCAGAACCACCTTCAGCTCAACATCAGCAAAACAAAGGAGATGGTGGTGGACTTCAGGAGAACCAAGGCACAACTGACTGCAGTCCCTATACAGGGGATGGATGTGGAAATGGTTGGGTCATACAAGTTCCTGGGAGTCCATATGGACAACAGACTGGAATGGGCTGGTAACACCGGGGCCCTGCACAAAAAGGGCCAGAGCCGACTCTACTTTCTGAGGAGGCTCAGGTCCTTCAACGTGTGCAGTAAACTACTGCATACCTTCTACCAGTCTGTGGTGGCCAGTGCCATCTTTTTTGCAGTGGGGAGCAAACATTAAAGCCGGTGATGCTTCTCGGGTAAATAAGCTGATCAGGAAGGCTAGCTCTGTCCTGGGGATGAGCCTTGACACTCTAGAGGAGGTGGCGGAGAGACGGATCCTGGCCAAACTGCTGGCCATCATGGACAACGTCACCCACCCTCTGCACGCCATGGTTATGACGCAGAGGAGCACCTTCAGTCACAGACTGATCCCACCACGGTGTGCCAGAGAGCGCTACAGGAGGTCCTTCCTGCCGGCGGCTATTAGACTATATAATGCCTCACCGGGGTGCCGTGCCGTCGAACATAGATCTGGAACTGTTGGGGTGCTAGGACCTAGTTTAACAATTATGCATCCATCCGTGAGTAACTCTGGTCCGTCAGCACTCATTCACTCAGGACCTATTTATTCATGCAGGTCTGTATATACATACTCATGTACAGTTGTTATATCATATCACATGCAATATTGCTAGTAATTCTTGGACCTAACTTACGTAGGCATTCACTCAGGAATGCATATTAGTATCCTGTCAGTTGCACCTTTTCTCATTGCTTTTAGTATATTGAATGTGCAATACGTGCAGTTGTCTGTAATTAAACCCTGCGCACTAAGGACTGTATTTTAAGGGAATTACTATATTACCCCAAATTATATCATACACACATCTAGCTATTAAAGTATCTCTTCCTGTCATTTACCTGTACAGTTTGTGTAACCATGCTAGTATTCACTTATCTGTAAATATAACTGTATATTTATCTGTACAGCTAATTTTCACTTATCTGTTCATTAAGCCAGTCTGTCTATTAAGTAAACTATTATTACCCTCGCTCATATCATACGCATTTTTAGCTACTGAAGTATTTCTCTGCCATCGACCTGTATAGTATAGTTAACCATCCAACATCCACCAATGTTTAGTGTACATATTCAGCCAACCACCCATACTATGCAATGTCTTTTTATAGCTTTTTTTTGCACTCCAGATATCTTGTATTTCTATACTCTATCTATCTATCTATCTATCTATCTATCTATCTATCTATCTATCTATCTATCTATCTATCTATCTATCTATCTATCTATCTATCTATCTATCTATCTATCTATCTATCTATCTATCTATCAATCTATCTATCTATCTATCTATCTATCTATCTATCTATCTATCTATCTATCTATCTATCTATCTATCTATCTATCTATCTATCTATCTATCTATCTATCTATCTATCTATCTATCTATCTATCTATCTATCTATACCACCCCTACCTTGTCATAACACAACTGATTGGCTCAAATGCGTTAAGAAGGAAAGAAATTCCACAAGTTAACTTTTAACAAGGCACACCTGATAATTGAAATGCATTCCAGGTGATTACCTCATGAAGCTGGTTGAGAGGATGCCAAGAGTGAGCAAAGCTGTCATCAAGGCAAAGGATGGCTACTTTGAAGAATCTCAAATATAAAATGTTGATTTGTTTAACACTTTTTTGCTTACTAAATTATTCCATGTGTGTTATTTGATAGTTTTGATGTTGTCACTATTCTTCTACAATGTCGAAAATAGTACAAATAAAGAAAAACCCTTAAATGAGTAGGTGTGTCCAAACTTTTGACTGGTACTTTATATACTTCATCTGCGACCCGTGATAAGAATATGCAATTAGCCTATTCAAACGTTTCTTTGACTCCTTAAAGATATGCAAGCAAGCATTAGGCAATGAGTTGACTCTGACAAGCAAGAATTGGTCTGAGAGTGAAATATTGAAGTCAGATATTTAATAACATTGTAAAATGAATAATATCACATACAAGGCATGAAGCTTAAGTTTTAAAAAATTAACAAGCATTACAACACATTACTCTAGGCATGATCAGAGAGGGAGAACGAGAGAGATATATATATATATATATATATATATATATATATATATATATATATATAGAGAGAGAGAGAGAGAGAGAGAGAGAGAGAGAGAGAGAGAGAGAGAGAGAGAGAGAGAGAGAGAGAGAAGTCATAGCCTGAAAGGCCATGCCCCAAGAGAGAGACAGAGAGACAGTGTAGGTATCTCACCAGCGCAGGTCAGGAACAAAAAAGAGGTAGAGATGAAGGGAGTCAGGGAGAGATGGAGGAGAGAGAGAAAGTTAGTGATTTTCAGTGGATGCTGGCAGCATTTGTTTCACAACTTAATATAGACTGACCCAGACCCAGACTCCCCTGAAGTATGCATGCCTTGGCCTCGGAAGTGAATAGGTAAAAGCAGTGATGTAGTGGTAAAGAAATTTTAGAAAAATGAATTAAAATCTGAGTTGTTGACCAATAGCCACCAATCAGTTATCAGACACACAGGATGTAAAGATGACAGAACCTGTGCATCACAGAGGTGTGACAGAATGGGTGTTGGTGAGATAATGCAGTGTTACTAAGACAACACAAAGGCATTCCTGTATACAGTTGATAAGAGTCACTTCAGAGACTGGGCCGCCCTACAGGTTCCTATAGCTCCCAGTTCCTATCCCAGGATGCACAGAACCAGTCTGCTATAATGTCTGACTGCTGGCCCTCATATTCTAATAAGATCAAGCTAGCTTTCCCAGCCCAGCCTAACTTCTAACTCCTCTGCCAGTCTGGCCAGTCTGGCCAGTATTTGGCCAGTATTTGACTCTGTGATCCACTATACAATGGCAGTTATCATGGTCAAGTCATATTGACAAATTTGTTGTGAAGATGGGGAGAGGTATGTCTTTTAGAAAAATATTTTTGACACAACTGTACTAGTTGTTCAGGCTCTGGTCTTGTTCCATCTTGATTACTGTCTGGAAATATGGTCAGGTGCAGCAAAGAAAGATCTAACAAAGCTGCAGCTGGCTCAAAACAAAGCAGCAAGCCTTGCCCTTAACTGCACACATAGAACTAACATCAACAACATGTATGATCATCTTTCATGGTTGAGGAGAAATTGAACACTTCTCTTCTAGTCTTTTTAAGAAACATTTGTGTGTTGAAAATACTTAACCACTTGTATACACTTCAAACAGACATACACACCCCACCAGACACGACACTATGGGTCTCTTCACGGTACCCAAACCAAAAACAGATTGAATGCGTCGCTCAGTTACAGTGCATTCGGAAAGTATTCAGAAAGCTTGACTTTTTCCACATTTTGTTACGTTACAACCTTATCCTAAAATTTATTTAAAAAAATCCCCTTATCAATCTACACACAGTACCCCATAATGACAAAGCGAAAACCGTTTTTTAGAAATGTTTGCTATTTTATTATTAATAAAAAACAGAAATATCTTAGTATTCAGACCCTTTGCTACGAGACTTGAAATTGAGCTCAGGTGCATCCTGTTTCCATTGATCATCCTTGAGTTGTTTCTACAGCTTCATTTGGAGTCCACCTGTGGTAAATTCAATTGATTGGACATGATTTGGAAAGGCACACACCTGTCTATATAAGGTCCCACAGTTGACAGTGCATGTCAGAGCTAAAACCAAGCCATGAGGTCGAAGGAATTGTCCGTAGAGCTCAGAGGCAGGATTGTGTTGAGGCACAGATCTGGGAAAGGGTACCAACAAATGTCTGCAGCATTGTAGGTCCCCAAGAACAGTGGCCTCCATCATTCTTAAATGGAAGAAGTTTGGAACCACCAACACTCTTCCTAGAGCTGGCCACCCGGCCAAAATGAGCAATCAGGGTAGAGGGCCTTGGTCAGGGAGGTGACCAAGAACCCGATGGTCACTCTGACAGAGCTCCGAAGAACAAACATCTCTGCAGCACTCCACCAATCAGGCATTTATGGTAGAGTGGCCAGACGGAAGCCACTCCTCGGTAAAAGGCACATGACAGCCCGCTTGGAGTTTGCCAAAAGGCACCTAAAGACTCTCAGAATATGAGAAACAAGGTTCTCTGGTCTGATGAAACCAAGATCTGGAGAAAACCTGACACCATCCCTACGGTGAAGCATGGGGGTAGCAGCATCATGCTGTGGGGATGTTTTTCAGCGGCAGGGACTGGGAGACTAGTCAGGATCGAGGGAAAGATGAATTGAACCCGATCAAACATCTCTGGAGAGACCTGGAAATAGCTGTGCAGCGAAGAGAGGATCTGCAGAGAAGAATGGGAGAAACTCCCCAAATACAGGTGTGCCAAGCTTGTTGCGGCATATCCAAGAAGACTCAAGGCTGTAATCGCTGCCAAAGGTGATTCAACAAGTAAAGTGTCTGAATACTTTCTACATTTCTAAAAAACAGTTTTTGCTATGTCGTTATGGGGTGTGTAGAGGATTGATGAGGGGAAAAACTATTTTAGTTTATTCTAATTTTAGAATAAGGAGGAAATTGGATCCAATTAAGCGCCGTCCACAGGGTATGGCATGGCGTTGAAAATGTAGTGATAGCCTTCCTTCTTCAAGATCCCTTTTACCCTGTACAAATCTCCCACTTTACCACCACCAAAGCACCCCCAGACCATCACATTGCCTCCACCATGCTTGACAGATGGCGTCAAGCACTGCTCCAGTATCTTTTAATTTGGTCTGCGTCTCACGAATGTTCTTCTTTGTTATCCTAACACCTCAAACATAGATTTGTCTGTCCATAACACTTTTTTCCAATCTTCCTCTGTCCAGTGTTCTTCTGCCCAGCTTAATCTTTTCTTTTTATTGGCCAGTCTGAGATATGGCTTTTTCTTTGCAACTCTGCCTAGAAGGCCAGCATCCCGGATTTGCCTCTTCACTGTTGACTTTGAGACTGGTGTTTTGCAGGTACTATTTAATGAAGCTGCAAATTGAGGACTTGTGAGGCGTCTGTTTCTCAAACTAGACACTCTAATGTACTTGTCCTCTTGCTCAGTTGTGCACCGGGGCCTCCCACTCCTCTTTCTATTCTGGTTAGAGCCAGTTTGCGCTGTTCTGTGAAGGGAGTAGTACACAGCGTTGTACAAGATCTTCAGTTTCTTGGCAATTTCTCGCATGGAATAGCCTTCATTTCTACACACACACACACTCTTGCGTCAAGATTTCCTCCTTAAATTGTTTGCCTGTGTGTGAGTGCCATTGAAGGTATTAACTGTAAAAGACCATATTTGGAAGAGGAGTAGTTTTTTTTGGAAGTAGTACATTTGACAGATGTTGGAATCTGTCTCTCGAGTCTTTCAGAAGAAAGTTCTTTGTTTCTGACCATTTTGAGCCTGTAATCGAACCAACAAATACTGATGCTCCAGATACTCAACTAGTCTAAAAAACTGCCAGTTTTATTGCTTCTTTAATCAGCACAACAGTTTTCAGCTGTGCTAACATAATTGCAAAAGTGTTTTCTAATGATCAACTAGCCTTTAACGATGATAAACATGGATTAGCTAGCACAACGTGCCATTGGAACACAGGAGTGATGGTTGCTGATAATGGGCCTCTGTACACCTATGTAGATATTCCATAAAAAATCAGCCTACACTGTATTTCTGATACATTTTATGTTATTTCAAAAACAAGGACATTTCTAAGTGACCCCAAACTTTTGAACGGTAGTGTAGTAATATGAATATGTAATGTGAATAGTGTGTAAATAGGATATTTTGTTGTTTCTTGGTGACTTTCCAATATATATATATTATTTTATTTATATATGTTTTTTTATTTATTCAATGTAATATCTTATGTTCCTCTTGTCTATAACTGTTCTGTACTTTTTCATGTATTTGTACATTTTATGTGGACCGCAGGAAGAGTAGCCGCTGCACGTGCAATAGCTAATGGGGATTCAAATGAACTAAACCTCTAAAGCCGCTCATGTTCATCACTAAGCTTTATACTATACAGTAGGTAGGCCTTGACTCCAATTCCAACGGTACCTGCCATTGTCCTGTACTTCTTTACCTTGTATTATCATTGACTGATGCTATTGTGTGGTTTCCAATACAGGTTACCACTGAGGTACTGTTTGCAGTAGAGCTGGGCGATGTGGACCAAAATCCATATTGCGATAAACTGCCTGAATTGATTGGATAACGATAAATTCTAACATGAATGTGAACCACAGTTTATTATTATTCTCATTTAAACTACTACTACTAGTTTGATGGTTGTAGCCATCAATTGTCCCATTAACAATCACCCGATGAAATGTGAAGTTTGAAATGAAAGTTTGCTAATATTATTAGTATAGGCTACTTATCGTAATAAACGATATCAGCAAAATGCCTGCGAAAAGGGATCGGCACTGATTGTGTTGATGATATTTGGTTTAGCGTCCCAGCTCTAGTATGCAGTCCATGGATAATATTCACCTACCTGTATATTTAATGGAATGCTGCATTGCATTATGGATAACACATCTTTACTGTAGTAGACTGAGCCCTGTTAAATTTATGAGTGACAGTAATACAATATCTTCTGTGTTATCCTTCATAAAGGTACATGGTACGATCAGATATTCCAATCTCAGGATTCTACACAACATCCGGACAAAAGAGCAACACATAGTTATAAAGCAATCTCAGATGAGGCTGTGAGGAGCAAACCAATAACGTTCCACAGAATTCTATTTCATTTCGGTACAACACCACTTTGCTGTCCATCTGTTGATATACAGAGGTGCATTAAAATCCCATCATGTGCTTAAGGGACACCTGGAGCCCTCTACTGTCTATACGGATTAATAAACAAATTGTTATTACTGTTGTGATATTCATTGACTTTTTTGGCACATGGATCCTGTCTGGGTTTTGAACGTCATGTAGACAGCAAGGCCAAAAAATCTTGTTGATTATACTCTGTCATGGACGGGATGATAGATTATCCAGTATCCCTCATCATCTCTCTCTCTCTCTCTCTCTCTCTCTCTCTCTCTCTCGCTCTCTCTCTCTCTCTCTCTCTCTCTCTCTCTCTCTCTCTCTCTCTCTCTCTCTCTCTGTCTATTTCAGGGTCCAGTTTTGGGCCAATATCCTTTCAGTGCAACTACGCGAGATTACCACAAGATACTCGGGAGCTAACATTCTACAAAAGGTAAAATATGTTGTTTGTTGGGTGAACTACAATCACAACTTGCAACATAGTCTTTTCACCGAAAGACAAACCACAAATTATTTTACATTTACACCTGAGATGCTCCATAGCGTCACACTAATGACCATCCGCCCCATTCGTCCCTTGTCTCACCACGTCTTAACCTCCTACGGCGTCCCATATTCTCCTCTAACACAACCCGCCACCTGTTATCTCATTATGTCCACCAAGTCTGTAAGTGGGATGTTGGTGCCAGAGCCAGGTGTTCACGCTCTCTCGAAAGGGCTTCCCCACCCCTTAGGTTGCGTTGGTCAGGTCAGGGAGAGGGAGAAACTTGGCACGGCTAGTGGCACAGGGCCACAGACATAGACACACAGGCCACAGGGCAGCTAGGCTACTAACAGGATCACACTAATCTAATGCCCAGCTTTACTGGAGGAACCAGGAACTCTGTACCATAATGATCATCGGGGTGTTGTCTTTCAGATGGTCATGTCCAATCCTGTTTAAGAATGTTTGTTTATTTGTTTTGTTAGTTTTGTTTGTCTCTACTCTAATTATTCAATTTCCATGACTACTGTTTTATGGTATGCCGATGTAGTCTATGTTACATGTCTACTTCAATATCTAATATTCCTGACATAATGATGACCATTGTGGACTCATCCCACTGGGCAAAAACTGGTTGAATTAATGTTGTTTCCATCCCAAGAAATCTATGTGATGACATTGAATCAACATGGGAAATTCATTGGATTTGCAAAAAGTCATCAACGTAAGGGCATTTGGCCTTTATTACTCTCAACTTTTAACCTAAATCCAATGACATGGTGAAATCCTTTGTTGATTTCACATTGAATTCACATTAGTTGACAACTCAACCAAATGTAAATCAAAACTAGACGTTGAACTGAAGTCTGTGACCAGTGGAATTGTACCTGTGAATTGAGTAAAAACCCTGGTATCCAGCATGGCTAAACTATCTCCCCGCCAGAGCAATTCACACATGACTGTTCTAATAGCCTCAGTATACACCATATGAAGCCTTCAGCCTTCAGTATATGGGTTGCTTGGATTAATTGGGATTAGTAAGTGATTTAATTGAGTAATTAAGACCTAAAATTAAAGTAAATCCAGAGGACTCCGCTCTGGCTCTGTTTGGACTCCCGCCCTCTGCTTATTTACAGGTACCTCAAATGGCTTTGAACTAATGGCTCACACTTAACTTTTCTCTATCAATCAGTTGTAAGAGAAAAGTATACATGTAGTATGACAATGAAACATTTGGAGCTGTATTTTCTTTCCTGTACAAATGGGAAAGCAGATAATCAAAGTTATTACATCAATCAAAGTAAAAGGCTTTGTTGAATATCCCCTCCCTTGCTCTTTTCAGAAACTCAAAGATGTGGAGTCCATTATTCAGATAGTGGACATCGATGGGAGAGACCAAGTGAGGGACTTTGCAGAGGACATGGAGAGAATGCTGGGGTCCAAGATGAAGTCAGTTAAGGTGAGTACAGAGGTCAGAGGTAAGAGCTCTCTCTCATGCCAAGTTGTTTTTTCTTATTTTTAATTATGTAAGACAACCTAAGACACATTAGATTACCTCGCGGACCAGATTTGTCCCTCGGGCCACCAGTTGATGTCCCCTCCTGCATCATACACTCTTTGAGTTACCAACCACAGAACTGTTACCATGTGTGTTGTGGGTAGGATTGTGGTTTGAGAAACACCATTAAATAAATATCTTTATTTTCTCCTTAGAGGTTGGCTGAGTCTGCGGAGGATGCAGATTTGTACCACGACTTCAACAAAACTCTACAGGTTTGTCATTCCATCTGTCTGTGGGAATATGAGATCTCAGAAGTATTTCTAATATGACTATAACAAAGCTATTCTACAGTACCACAATAGAGATAATGAAATGCCTAGCCATCATGCACATTTTGATGACCACAAAAACATGATACCGTGAGCAGAAGCCTTTTTCAGAAAGAATATAGGCTACCGTACACTCCTAATGTTATTGGACTGACAACAATACTCCAATCATAGTTGATGAATATGAATCTAACTTTTCCACCCTTCCCATGCTGTGTCATTTTCCAGTTTGACTACTATAACTCCATGCTGGTGAACACAGTGGATGAAGATGGTAACTTCATAGAGCTGGGTGGGGAGTTTCCTCTGGAGAAGAATAAGCATTTCAACAACCTGCCAGTCAACACAATCCAGAGTGACGTACAGGTTCCAACCAACGTCTACAACAAAGGTGTGTGTGATGAAGTTCAAACACACAGCAATAATTGTTTTCAGGCCCTTGGATCCAAATCCTAACTTAGCTATGCATGAAACACAGATTTAGCATAAATCACATTGAATTCAATAAGAGTTTAGCATGAAAGAAAATTGGGCTAGGTGGGGCTTAGTCCAACTTTAAAGTGAAACAGGTGACAGTTACTCTATGTGATGTCACACTTTCCATCTCACTCATTTTCTTCTCTCTCTTTCTCCTCTGTGTAAGATGCCTACATCCTCAATGGAATCTACTGGTCGGAGGCTCTGAATGACGTGTTCATGAACAACTTCCAGAAAGATCCCACCCTTACCTGGCAATACTTTGGCAGCTCCTCAGGATTCTTCAGAATCTACCCTGGTAAAGGACCAGAGGAGGCTGGTGGGAGGAGCTATAGAAAGGGGAAAGGGGATACTGAAATGCATTCAACTGAAATGTGTCTTCTTCATTTAACCCAACCCCTCTGAATCAGAGAGGTGCGGGGGGCTGCCTTAATCGACATCCGCATCTTTGGCGGCCGGGGAACAATGGGTTAACTGCCTTATTCAGGGGCAGAACGGCAGATTTTTACCTGGTCAGCTCGGGGATTCGATCCAGCAACCTTTCGGTTACTGACCCAACGCTCCTACCCTCCAGAGGACGGACTCATTGTATTGGCTGGAATGGAATAATTGTAACAGTATCAAACATATCAAACACATGGAAACCACGTTTGACTCGGTTCCATCTGTTCCATTCCAGGCATCACAATGAGTCCGTCCTCTTATAACTTCTTCCACCAGCCTCCACTGTAAAGGACTAAGTAAACAACTATCGTGTTTGGAGCCCTCAGTCAGCTCCATACAACTGATAGCATTAAGCAGCGCAGAATAGTGTATAGAATAGTATAGTTAGTAAGGGATCATCAATGAGGGGCTATGCCTTCTCTGGAAAGTCGTGGAACTGACCTTCCACAGAGTTGCATTATTTTACAGAGAACACATAGAGCCCTGAGTTGATTATCCCTTTAATACCATAGCTATAAATAAACATATTTGCCGCTAGAACTTTATTCATTTTCCAATAGAAATGTGACAACATAGTAGATAGCAAGTTCACTAACTAGCTAGATAGCTACAGAAGTTGCTTTGGTAACCAAGCAAACATACTTGCTAGCTTAGCTAAACAAACCAGCTATTATGAAAATGTAATTCAACAATGCCAGTAATGTTTTCAATTTGACTTTTGCTTTCAAAAGCAGCTAAAAAATATAACATTTAAGAATGAACTTCATCGTCATTGAATTATACCGTGCAATTATATTATACCGTGAATTATAAGGAAATAATGCACACTCTAGAATGCCCTTCAAGCCAATCAGAAATGAGTATTCAACAGTGCTATAATATAATAGTGTATAAATCCAGAGTATAGCATAGCAGAAAAGATAGCTCAGCAAAAAAAAATGACATCTGTTTCAACTTCAATATAATGTTGTAGGATTTGAATGGATGCCGTGATGTTTACTCACTGTAGAGATGGTGTGAATAAATTTTTTATACAGGTATCAAATGGACTCCAGATGCAAATGGTGTGGCTGCATTTGACTGCAGGAACCGTAACTGGTAAGCTATTAGTAAATCTACTAGCTCTGCTAGTAGCCTCTGGGTGGCATCGACCTTGACAAGAGTGAGACTCTTCCTGGTATCAATGTGACAAGGGGAGGAGTTAGACACTAAGACATGTTATGTGACCTCATATACCTTAAGACTGTATAGGCTTATGTGAAATCTATACGCAAGCTTTTATCTATGTTAGTAGTGTCATTTCTTAACTTATTTGCTTTTTAAATTGGACAAGACTTCACTACAGCATTCACCCTACTTTACTTTACTTAGCCAGCGGTAAGAGGGTATATAGTGCCATGGATATGTTGCTCTAATGTGGTAGGACCTGTCCATGTATTGCACCCACACCACCCTTGAGCTGGCATTTTAAAGATCGGGATGGAAACTATGATTATCAACCCTGCTCAAACAACAAGTACCATGATATAATTCATGAGTCAGGACCTTGATTTACCGTCTCATCCACAGTCCAGCATGAGTCCCCTATCACTTCCGTTAGACATTGGGGTCTCCCTAGGCTAGAGGAAGGATATCACCCCAACTGGCCCATCAGTAGCACTTCCAGCTTCCAGGCATTCAACAAGCCATGTCGATAAGCTTTAGGTAGTATATTTAGGTAGTATATTTAGGTAGTATATTTAATATATTTAGGTAGTATATTTAGTATATTTAGGTAGTATATTTAGGTAGTATATATAGTATATTTAAGTAGCATATTTAGGTAGTATATTTAGTATATTTAGGTAGTATATTTAGGTAGTATATCGCTGCCCCAGGCTTTCAGTTAGAGTGTCCTGGGACCTGGGCTGCCCCAGGCTTTCAGTTAGAGAGTGTCCTGGGACCTGGGCTGCCCCAGGCTAGGCTTTCAGATTAGCGACAAGGATAGCGCCCAAGGCTCTGACTACAGCAACACAGCAACACAGGGTGACACAGGCAGGTAAGGCCAGGATAGTCTAATCTGATCCCCTAGAAATGCTTTAAGCTGCTCCTTAAGTGGTTAACCAACAGCTCAATACTCAGGTCAGTGGGGTTCACATGGGCGCCATATGTCCCTGTTTATATACATATATGTGTGTGTGTGTGTGTGTGTGTGTGTGTGTGTGTGTGTGTGTGCGCGCGCGTGTGTGTGTGTGTGTGTGTGTGTGTGTGTGTGTGTGTGTGTGTGTGTGTGTGTGTGTGTGTGTGTGTGTGTGTGTGTGTGTGTGTGTGTGTGTGTGCATGTGCTTGCGTGCGCGCATGTGTGAGCGTGTGCGCATGTGTGCATTTGCATCTGTCATGTTTTGAAACTAAATTCATAGGGAGGGACACTGTGGTTGGGATGTTATACAGTACCCTATGCTGTAGGCCTACACAGTTTTTTATTTAACGTGGATCGTTATGTCAAGGGGTTGTGAATTACACTACCGTTCAAAAGTTTGGGGTCACTTAGAAATGTCCTTGTTTTTGAAAGAAAAGCATTTTTCAGAAATACAGTGTAGACATTGTTAATGTTATAAATGACTATTGTAGCTGGAAATGGCTGATTTGTAATGGAATATCTACATAGGCATACAGAGGCCCATTATCAGCAACCATCACTCCTGTGTTTCAATGGCATGTTGTGTTAGCTAATACAAGCTTATCATTTTAAAAGGCTAATTGATCATTAGAAAACCCTTTAGCAATTTTGGTCTTTTTTAGACTAGTTGAGTATCTGGATCATCTGCATTTGTGAGTTCGATTACAGGCTCAAAATGGACAGAAACAAATAACTTTCTTCTGAAACTCGTCAGTCTATTCTTATGAAGGCTATTCCATGCGAGAAATTGCAAAGAAACTGAAGATCTCGTACAACGCTGTGTACTACTCCCTTCACAGAACAGCGCAAACTGGCTCTAACCAGAATAGAAAGAGGAGTGGGAGGCCCCGTTGCACAGACACCTCACAAGTCCTCAATTTACAGCTTCATTATATAGTACCTGCAAAACACCAGTCACAACGTCAAATCTATGTTGAGAAGAACATTCGTGAGACGCAGACCAAATGAAAATGGAGGAGTGCTTGATGCCATCTGTCAAGCATGGTGGAGGCAATGTGATGGTCTGGGAGTGCTTTGGTGGTGGTAAAGTGGGAGATTTGTACAGGGTAAAAGGGATCTTGAAGAAGGAAGGCTATCACTCCATTTTGCAACGCCATGCCTTACCCTGTGGACGGTGCTTAATTGGATTCAATTTCCTCCTACAACAGGACAATGACCCAAACATAGCTCCAAACTATGCAAGAATTATTTATGGAAGAAGCAGTCAGCTGGTATTCTGTCTATAATGGAGTGGCCAGCACAGTCACCAGATCTCAACTCTATTGAGCTGTTGTGGGAGCAGCTTGACCGTATGGTACGTAAGAAGTGCCCATCAATCCAATCCAACTTGTGGGAGGTGCTCCAGGAAGCATGGGGTGAAATCTCTTCAGATTATCTCAACAAATTGACAACTAGAAGGCTGTAATCGCTGCAAATGGAGGATTCTTTGAAGAAAGCAAAGTTTGAAGGACACAATTATTATTTCAATAAAAAATAATTATTTATAACCTTGTCAACATCTTGACTATATTTCCTATTCATTTTTCAACTCATTTCATGTATGTTTTCATGGAAAACAAGGACATTTCTAAGTGACCCCAAACTTTTGAACGGTAGTGTATATGGGGAAAGTATTTTCTTGAAACAGTATGAGAGAGTGAGAACCGTTGACTGGGGAATCGCCTCCATCCTGTGGTCCTGCGGTGCACCGTGCTCTACTCCCTGTACCACACAAGCTTGGGCCTCAGCTACAGTAGAGGTAGAGAATCCTCACATACTGTTACACCATAGTGTTACAGTCCAATCTCTCTCCCCCTGTCCCCCAGGTATATCCAGGCTGCCACCTCACCAAAGGACATTATTATCGTGGTGGACATCAGTGGCAGTATGAAGGGTCTGAAGATGACCATCGCCAAGCACACCATCAACACCATCCTGGACACACTGGGGGAGAACGACTTTGTCAACGTCATCGCTGTGAGTCAAGCCCTCCTCCTGCCTCTAAGCACCAACGAAACAAGACTTCTCAAACACAGGGTCTTGATTTCTATGTGTTGAAATGTGAAATAATCATCCCCCATCCTCAGTTGGTGTTAAGTTGACTAAGCCATCACCATTGCATCATCACACCTTTACACGTTACCTGTTACACCACTACTCTGTTACATCGCAACACTGTTACACTGCTGCCAGGACTACAGCCTGACCTGACAAGACCTGTGCTAACTCCAACCCTGCCTTGTCGTCTTTTCTCCCCACAGTACACTGACTATGTGCGCTACGTAGAGCCATGCTTCAAAGGCACCCTGGTGCAGGCTGACTTGGACAACCGCGAGGTAAGTCCATTATCTTCTTCAGGTAAGCTGTGGCCTCTAAGCCATGGAGCCCTTACCTCTCAGCAGGGCTCTAGCAACTCAAAGTGTTCTGTTATGACATTACACCCCTATGGAGGGGGAGCGTGAAGGGCCACCTTGGAGAAGTTGGCTCCACCTATTTGTCTAGATCCTACTTCCTGTATTGGCCCAGTGTGGATCAGAGAGCAGGCCAGGTCAGCTGTCATTCACAACCATCAGCCTACTGCAGAGATGGGCTGTAATGGAGTGTGACTGACAGAGATGGAGTCATTTAAAAATGTGTAGACTATAATATGTAGAACATAAAATTACATATATGATATAGAAATGTAATGTATTGATAAGTCAATCGATATGATTTTAGTGTGCAGAATGTGTGCGTACACTACATGTTTGTTTGCCAGGCAGTGCAATGTGCAAGAGGTAACATCCTGAAAACCAGGGCTTGGAACCTTATTATTTTCCAATCGTTTCGTTCTAAAAAATTATCATTATTTTGTTTGTTCCGTTCCAATGTTCCGACCAACAAAATAAAGTTCTGAACCAGTTCGAACCCAAATAAAATGAACCGTTTATATTGTTCCTTTCTGTTACTTTTTAAACCTCGAAAATCAAAATGACATTACCAATCAGTGAGGATAGAGCAGCTTACTATGGAGTGGACAAGCTATTTACATGTATTAGACAGACAACTGTAAGGCGAGAGATGTGACAAACAAATTGGTGAGAGAGTGAGAGAGGGTGGAGGAGGAGGCTTGGCTTGAAACGCTGGGCATCTTGTTGTTATGACCTGCATTGTCTGAATTAGGCCCACAGAATTATACCTACAGAGGAGCGGCTTGTATGAAGGAACTTTGAATGTCTTTGAACATCAGAGAGTGAAATGTGATAACTATAGTATCCTTAACTACACTCTTAGAAAAAAATGGTGCTATCTCAAACCTTTTGGGTTCCAGGTAGAACCCTTTTGGTTCCAGGTTGAAAAAAAGACAATTGCAGAACCCTTCTGGAAAATGAACAGTAAACATTACACACACAAAAGTTCCAAAATAATAAAAACATTTAAAATGTCATATCATGTGCAAATAGTTAAAGTACAAAAGGGAAAATAAATATTGTTTGTATTTACCCTGGTGTTTGTTCTTCACTGGTTGCCCTTTCTGCTCCCTCTCCCTCTCCCTCTCCCTCTCCCTCTCCCTCTCCCTCTCCCTCTCCCTCCCCCCCCCCCACCCTCTCTCTCCCTCTCTCTTTTTCTCTAGCATTTTAAGGTACTAGTGGATGAGCTTCATGTGAAGGGAGAAGGAAAAGTTGCAAAGGCCATGAAAGAATCCTTCAAAATCCTGAACGAGGTTTGCTTCCAACAAACACACACACACCCTCACATAATTCCACACACTTGCTGTTGGCCCAGTCTCAGTCCTTCCCTGTGTGGTGCTTCCTCCCAGGCTGCGACCAAGGGCCAGGGCAGCCTGTGTAACCAGGCCATCATGCTGATCACAGATGGAGCCATGGAGGACTTCAAAGACGTATTTGAAGAGTTCAACTGGCCTGATCGCAGGGTACTGTAGAGCAAATATACTATTTACTCTGTCTGAATAACTACATACCCACTTGACCTACAGTAATACCTATTTACGGTACATTCAATTAAAATACAATTGTATTGGTCGCATACACATATTTGGCAGACGTTATTGCGGGTGTAGTGAAATGCTTGTTATATTAAATGCTTGTTATATATTACATATTTGGCAGACGTTATTGCAGGTGTAGTGAAATGCTTGTGCTTGTTCTTGTATTTTCTATTTATCTACTGCTCCCAGAACATATAGGTATTCTGAGGAGATCACTTTAACGGCCTTATCAGTTTAATATGTCCAGTATTAACTTCATGAACTTACTGAATTGAATATCAGTCTGCAATACTGTCTCTTTCAGGTGCGCCTCTTCACTTACCTTATAGGCAGAGAGATGACTTTTGCAGACAACACTAAGTGGATCGCCTGCAACAACAAGGGTTACTACACACACATCTCCACTCTGGCTGACGTGCAGGAGAATGTCATGGAGTACCTTCATGTCCTGAGCCGACCAATGGTCATCAATCACAATCATGACATCATCTGGACCGAGGCTTACATGGACACTGTAGTGAGTAGTGGCTTCAAAGGCAAAGTGTTGTTGTTGCATTTAACCATATGTTTGTCACCTCACACTGTCCTGTTTGAAAGTCAACTGTCTATTGTACTGTCATGGTGTGCTGTCAGTTATATTAGTTCATTAGTTCATTCATTCTGTGTATCTGTGTTGTTCATGACTCCTCCCTGTGGTTGTCTTCTGTCCTGCTACTGTGCTCATTCTCTCATCTCACCTCACCTCTATCACCGGACCTGACCCTCACTCACTTACACTGACAGCTACCCAATACGAAAGAGGTAAAAAGAGACTGTTTGTCTGATAGGGAAGCCCTTCTAGTGCAGTCCTATTCTGTTTAGGCCTTGTGGTAATAGTGAATGCAGATCACCAACTGCAGTTGTACGGCACCCTCTAGTGTAGCGATTCTTAATCACAGGTATTAGTATTGACAAGTATGAGTAATTAACAGGTATTAGTAGTTAACAGGTATTAGTAGTAACATGTATGATTAGTAGTTAACAGGTAGTAGTAGTTAACACGTATGAGTAGTTAACATGTATTAGTAGTTAACACGTATGAGTAGTTAACATGTATTAGTAGTTAACACATATTAGTAGTTAACACGTATGAGTAGTTAACAGGTATTAGTAATTAACAGGTATTAGTAGGTAACAGGTATGAGTAGTTAACAGGTATTAGTAGGTAACAGGTATGAGTAGTTAACAGGTATTAATAGTTAACATGTATTAGTAGTTAACACATATAAGTAGTTAACACGTATGAGTAGTTAACAGGTATTAGTAATTAACAGGTATTAGTAGGTAACAGGTATGAGTAGTTAACAGGTATGATTAATAGTTAACAGGTATGAGTAGTTAACAGGTATGAGTAGTTAACAGGTATGATTAGTAGTTAAAAGGTATGATTAGTAGTTAAAAGGTATTAGTAGTTAACACGTATGAGTAGTTAACAGGTATTAGTAGTTAACAGGTATCAGTAGTTAACAGGTATGATTAGTAGTTAACAGGTATGATTAGTAGTTAACAGGTATGATTAGTAGTTAACAGGTATGAGTACGTAACAGGTATGATTAGTAGTTAAAAGGTATTAGTAGTTAACACGTATGAGTAGTTAACAGGTACTAGTAGTTAACAGGTATGATTAGTAGTTAACAGGTATGAGTACGTAACAGGTATGATTAGTAGTTAAAAGGTATTAGTAGTTAACACGTATGAGTAGTTAACACGTATGAGTAGTTAACAGGTATTAGTAGTTAACAGGTATGATTAGTAGTTAACAGGTATGAGTACGTAACAGGTATGATTAGTAGTTAAAAGGTATTAGTAGTTAACACGTATGAGTAGTTAACACGTATGAGTAGTTAACAGGTATGCGTAGTTAACAGGTATGCGTAGTTAACAGGTATGATTAGTAGTTAACAGGTATGAGTAATTAACAGGTATGAGTAATTAACAGGTATTAGTAGGTAACAGGTATGAGTAGTTAACAGGTATGAGTATTTAACAGGTATTAGTAGTTAACAGGTATTAGTAGTTAACAGGTATTAGTAGTTAACAGGTATGAGTAGTTAACAGGTAGAAGTAGTACCAGAACCAACAGCTTTTGATTTGCTTTAGGATAAACAAAAGATGATTTCTGATGCAGAAATATTTACTTACGCTGCAATTTTCCCTCCAGCTCTTCGCCACAAAGGCTCAAAGTTTACTTCTCATGACCTCCGTGGCAATGCCCGTCTTCAGCAAGAAGAAAGAGACGGTCAGTGGACTAAAAGCCTTTGTTAGATTTAAATGTATATTCAACATGGGCATGGTAGTAATCAAAGTAATAACAGTTAGATGTTTTAAGTCTCTTTGAAGCACCAGATTCTTCTCCCCCAATACAACTGTAGTAATGTAGAGCTCTAAAAGGTATGTGGTGTATATTTGAACCTGGTCATGCAGCTCACTGTGTGCACAGTGCAGCAGTGTTGCAGTGACATGTTACTGTAGTTGTTGTTCCATTAGAAGTCTTATAGACCCTCCTCTCCCCTTCCCCTCCAGCTGAGCCATGGGATCCTGCTGGGAGTGGTGGGTTCTGACATCCCCCTGCTGGAGGTAATGAAGCTGGCTCCCAGATATAGGCTGGGTCCCCATGGTTACGCCTTCCTCATCACCAACAACGGTTACATCCTGGCACACCCTGACCTACGACCTCTCGTGAGTCCAACCGCTGTAGAGCTTTTGCTTGCTTCTGACTACAGTCACTACTAGGGTTGTAAAATTCTGGGAACTTTCAATAAATTCTGTGGTTTTCCAGAAATCCTGGTTGAGGGTTACGGAATTCCTGCTTATTCCCTCCTGATTCCGGGTATCCACCAACTGGGATTTCTGAAAAACCAGGCAATTTATTGAAAGTTCCCAGAATTTTGCAATCATAGTCACTACTAATACTATTACAATCACTATTTCTAATACTATAGTCACGACTGCAGTCACCAGTACTACTATCACAGTAAAAACTACTACTACTACTACTACTACTCCTACTACTACTACCTCTACTACTCTGACCTGGTTTCAAATCCCATTTGAAATCTTTCATATACTTTAAGTGTTTGTTTTTGGCAGCCTGGACTATTACATTCAACCAATACACAATAATTATCACACTTCTACACTGTTGCTTTATTTCCATTTGTATTTATAGAGTACATAATATAGATTTAATGTTTTAGAGGCGGAGGAGGGGGAGGGGGAGGAGGAGGAGGAGAGGGATGAGGATGAGGAGGAGGATGAGGAGGAGGAGGAGGAGGAACAGGGGGAGGAGCAGGCAGAGGAGCAGGCAGAGGGGGTGGAGAGGGCGAGGGAGAGGTGGAACAGAGGACTCCAGTTACAGCTCTTGGTTAGGGATCATATAGACAATAGGGTTTATGAACGGTGGCACCATGTTCAACACTATCATTGTGACATGCAGGATACTCCCATTATGAGACATGTGAAATAACACTTATGTCTTGTGGTAGTAGGTAGGTTACACAATAGATTACTGGCACCCGCTTCAGTAGAAACATGCAGAGCTAGAAGTCTACAGTGCAACGCTCATGGCGGTTGTTCATTTGGAGGACCGCAACAGCCCTGCATGCCTCATTGTGCATATGTCCATAACAGCAGCAGAGGATGATGATTGAAAGAGTCAGAATGGTGCTGGGAGGAGAGCAGTACCTTTTCCACAGGACCCATTCATAGATACACCCACAATTCTAGGCTCACAGAGCAGCTCTGCGGTGGCTATGTTAAAGGTACCCTGTCCCAGGCTGAGCTGGACTAGGTGATTACTACCAACAGTCAGGGTTGGGAGTAACGGATTACATGTAATCCGTTACATGGAAGGGATTACAAAAAAACTGTCACTGTAATCCATTACGTTACCAGCAGAAATATTGTAATCAGATTACAGATACTTTTGAAAAACTAGATGATGGCTTCGAGGATTACTTTTAAATTCAGAAAGGATGTTTGCGAAAATTGTTTTGACACTTCTGTTTTCTCAATGACTTTCAAATCAGCATTGAAAAAAAAGCGCCTAATGGACACATGCTCAAACTTGCACACTTTGATAGACTTAAAGGGGCAATCTGTAGTTGCTACATCCATTGTTGGACTTTAAATGATATATACAGCATTTTGGAATATTACTCATTCAAGGGTTTTCCTTTATTTGCCCAATTTTTTACATTTTAGAATAGCCACCCTTTGCCTTAATGACAGCTTTGCACACTCTTGGCGTCAACCAGCTTCATCTCTCAACCAGCTTCATCTGGATGCTTTTCCATCAGTCTTGGAAAAGCATCCAGAGTTCCCACATATGCTGAGCACTTGTTGGCTGCTTTTCCTTCACTGCGGTCTGACTCATCCCAAACCATCTAAATTTGGTTGAGTTTAGAACCAAAAATCTCAACTCCAGACCAAAGGACACATTTCCACAGGTCTAATGTCCATTGCTCGTGTTTCTTGGCTCAAGCAAGTCTCTTCTTATTTTTGGTGTCCTTTAGTAGAGATTTCTTTGCAGCAATTCGACCATGAAGGCCTGATTCACACAGTCTCCTCTGAACAGTTGATGTTGATGTGGCGGTCCTCATGAAGCTGGTTGAGAGAATGCCATGAGTGTGCAAAGCTGTCATCAAGGCAAAGGGTGGCTACTTTGAAGAATCTCAAATATAAAATATATTTCAATTTGTTTAACACTTTTTTGGTTACTACATGATTCCATATGTGTTATGTCATAGTTTTGATGTATTCACTTTTATTCTACAATGTAAAAAATTGTGCAAATAAAGAAAACCCTTGAATTAGTAATATTCCAAACTTTTGGCCCCCTGTGTAGGTCCTAAGTGATCGGCTCAGCCTAGAGAACACACACATAGTACAGACAGACAGCTGAGGTTCTATATGAAACTTCTTGATTCTTTTCACCCATGTTGTCTTCCTCATCTTCTCCTCTACTGTCCCACAGTATAAAGAAGGTAAGACGCTGAAGCCCAAGCCCAACTACAACAGTGTGGACCTGGCTGAGGTGGAGTGGGAGGACATAGAAGAGACAGTAAGTAGTATAGTAGTAACAGTAATATTAATACATAGATGAGACAGTGAGTAGTATAGTAGTAACATTAATATTTAGACATAGAAAAGACAGTAAGTAGTATAGTAGTAACAGTAATATTAATACATAGATGAGACAGTCAGTAGTATAGTAGTAACAGTAATATGAATACAAAGACAAGATAGTGAGTAGTATATTAGTAATATTAATACATAGATGAGACAGTGAGTACTATAGTAGTAACAGTAATATTAATACATAGATGAGACAGTGAGTACTATAGTAGTAACAGTAATATTAATACATAGACAAGACAGTGAGTAGTATATTAGTAATATTAATACATAGCAGAGACAGTAAGTAGTATAGTAGTAACAGTAATATTAATATATAGAAGAGACAGTAAGTAGTATAGTAGTAACAGTAATATTAATACATAGATGAGACATTGAGTAGTATATTAGTAATTTTAATACTACTCCATAGATGAGACAGTGAGCAGAATATTGGTAATATTAATACATAAATGAGACAGTGAGTAGTATAGTAGTAATATTAATACATAGACAAGACAGTGAGCAGTATATTGGTAAAATTAATACATAGATGATACAGTGAGTAGTGTATTAGTAATACTACTACATAGATGAGACCGTGAGTAGTATAGTAGTGATATTAATATTAATGCATAGGTCTTCTACAGCGCTTTACAATGAACAAAAAACGAGACGTGGACGTAGTGGTTTGGCAGCCGGTTTCAAAATGCCGTTGAGGGCCCCCCCCAAAAAATTGACATTTTCCCACAGACATTACCTGCTATGATATTTGCACATATACTGTACATACCATAACTCACTGACAACACACTCAATGTCTTCAATAGAGCTTGTCAGCTTGTAATCTTAAAAAACTGAAATTAGTTAGCATTTTCTTCTGGTTTGTTCAGCTATTCTTATGGCGGAAATTAATGGGGAAATAATGGGGGTTTTGGATAAAAGCCGAAAATAAGGTCTGAAGTTAATACAGGCTTAGGAGATATTAATAAGTTTTGTTCTATGAGATAATATCAGTCAGTTAACAGTAGAACTCCTATTCTAGGTATGAATATATATGAATGTATTGTTCTGGGCTCTAACGGTGCTGGTTGGGTAATTGTGCTGGTAAGGTAACTGAATAAAAGGTCAACAGTGATTGTGAGCGTTAATGTGTGTGTTCTTCCCAGCTAAGGACAGCCATGGTGAAAGGGGAGATGGGAACTCTGTCTTTAAACGTGAGAGCATCGGTGGACAAAGCGGTGAGTGGGACCTTGTGTGTGGGGGGATTTGATGTGGCTCTATGCCTTATGTCAAATGTAATATTGATAGTAGTCTTGTACACCTGACACTAGGCAACAGCAGTGACTAGGTTCTGGTTTCAATGACGGAATATTTTGGCAACTTCAATAAGGGAAGAACAATTGTTCCAGGGCCGGTGCTCTTCAGACAGACAACTCTCCCAACAAATCCTGAGGCAGACATGACAGATTGTCGCGATTCGAAACTAGGCAGGCAAAACCTTTGCAGCGGTTTAAGTGAAGGTAGTTGATGCAAACTAGCCTCTTGCAAAATCCCTCCGTGATCTCCATCTTGCTAGCTACTATTGTGTAATGTATTCAAGCGGATAAGGTAGTGGCGTAGTTCCTCTATGGCAAACGGACGTTCTGTTATGTACAGACGTGTTAAGTCGGGACATTTGAAAATTGTGGTAGTCAACCCGGCTGTCTAGAGACACTATATTGATTCTAACAACTGTCACATACTGTAACACAATCCTCATTTCTTCTCCACAACAGAAAAGGCCTTTGTTCTTAACAAATGACTATTTCTACACAACCATCAATGACACCCCATTCAGGTAAGTGTGATGCTATGATAGCGAGTGTGGTATATAGTGTGTAGCCTGTTGGAACATCTCCCTCACTCCACATTGTATGTATTTACCTCTGCAGTTTTGGTATGGTTCTGACAAGGGGTCACGGACAGCTGATGTTCATGGGTACAGTCTCTGTGGAAGAGGGTAAGTGTCCACCACTCTACTGCCATTGGCCACTCTCTCTGCCACTCATCTCCCCCTCTCTAATGCCATTGGCCAATCTCTCCACCACTCATCTGCCCCGCTCTACTGCCATTGGCCACCCTCTCTGCCACTCATTTACTGCAGAACAATCTGATGTATTTACTGGTTGCATCTGATCTCCCCTCAGGCCTGCATGACCTGACGTCCCCTGATCTATCCATATCCAATGAGTGGTAAGCATGGATAAATAAAAAACATATAAAGTGTTGACTGTAATATTATAAATGATATATTATTGGACTATAATGCTTAAATGATAGAGTATTGTATTGTAAGACTCTAAATACATTTACTGAACTAATAACACTCTAAATTATAGAGTGTTGGACTGTAATACTTTATTGGCCTTAAATGGCCCTTCATGGAATGAAAACCCCATTGTCTTTCCGTTCAGGACGTACTGTGAGACAGACATTGACCCTCACCACCGCAAATACTCTCAGCTTCAGGTTGTCATTCGCTACCTGCAGGGGAAGGAGCCTGATCTGGAGTGTGAGTACTGTCTCTACAGCCTACCCCACTTATTCAACCCCCAACGCTGATGCTACCCTAACCCTAATCCTAACAAATTTTTTGGGATGCCCAGGAAGGCTAGCGGTTGCGAGAGCATCAGCTAATGGGGATAAACAAATAGGATTACTAAGACAAATAAACAAGCATAATATCAGGCAGATATCAGGTTTGATGTTGACTGAGTGTCTGTGACTCCCAGGTGACGAAGTGCTGCTGCAGCACACACTGTTTGATGCCGTAGTGACGGCCCCCTTAGAATCCTACTGGCAGGCCATCATGCTCAATGCATCTGGGTAAGACTACAAAATTTGAATTGTTTCACTCATTCTTTTTATGTTAGCTTGTGTGTGTGTGTGTGTGTGTGTGTGTGTGTGTGTGTGTGTGTGTGTGTGTGTGTGTGTGTGTGTGTGTGTGTGTGTGTGTGTGTGTGTGTGTGTGTGTGTGTGTGTGTGTGTGTGTGTGTGTGTGTGTGTGTGTGTGTGTGTGTGTGTGTGGTGTGTTTTGTGCGCGCATGTGCGGATGTGTGTTTGAGTGCAATAAAGACCAATCTGTGTATTTGTGTGGTCAGGATTGATTCGGGTGTAGAGACAGCCTTCCTGGGAACTCGCTCTGGCCTAATCCGGCTCACCAGATACACTGGCATGGAGACCAGGGTCGCCAAGTGAGTCACACTACCCCAGAGTTAGCCCATATTACAGCCTGTGTCCTTTGAGCAGGGAAGTATTCACTGGGAACCAAATGAAAGAAACAGGCAGTCACTACCTGAACCAAAAATAAACACTTGTTTTTGCGTTGCAAAACGTTTTGCTACCGTGTGCACTAATGAATTGGACTCAGGAGTTTGCTCTGAACTCTCTCTTAACCACTTCCTGCTCTACAGGAAGTTCCTAACTCCAGCTGATAAGGACAACCTGTTTACCGTGGACCATTTCCCCCTGTGGTACCGCCTGGCCATGGAGAACCCCCCTGGACGCTTTCTCTACTACATCCCAGTGGAAGACAAAGACAACAGAGACAAGACAGGTACCATCCCTATCATCCAGGGTTGAGGTCCATCCCTAGCCTGATCCCAGATCTGTTGGCAATGCTTGCTGTGACAATGACAATAGGAGTTGGCAAGACAACACAAACAGACCTAGCATCAGTCTAGTGAATTCAGTTTTCTACCCAGTAAATTTAGGAATTTAATGGAGACATTTGAGAAATGTCATGTCCATCTCCAACTGGCTTGAATTGACCTCAACTCTGCTAATATGTTATTCTTCCTATTGACATGACATTATAACAGAACAGCGGTGAGTTTCACAAAAACATAATGATCTTCTTTAGCACTAAGATAATCTTATTGCTAAAGACAATCATTATGTTGTTGGGAAACTCAACCCAGACCTACAGAAGCTCAAAGGTTGTGTTAGGCTGATTGTTGATTGGTTGATCCTCTTGTGACAGGGGCGTCAAAGTATGTCATAGCCGTCACAGCTGTGAGTGTGTCATCAGGAGGAAAAATGGCCATGGCTGGAGGTAAGCTTCTGTTGTCTTTTACTTTCTCTGAAATGTTGGGCTCCTTAACATCAATCCTGGAGGCGTTGAAGCATCATATGGCTTCTACGTGTATTGAAGTGTCCATAACGGTAGTAGTATTTTCTGTGGTGCTACTGGTAAATGTTTGATACACTTTTGTCATGTGGGGAGGGAAGCGCTCCATGTCTCTAGAAGGTCCCTAGAAGAGGAGGGTTACTGTTAAGTGTATGTGATGGTTTTCACATAATCATGAGCTTTATCTTCATGGGCTTTTTTCATATACTGTCACAAAAATGTAGGTGATGCTTACATCAGCTGGAATAAATAGTGATAGGCAAGGTTAGATAAATAAATGCTTTATTGTCGTCAGCGTGATTAACAGAATATCACATTTCTCATTTCGTCTTCTTGAGCAAAACAGAAGAGCAAATGTTTAATGTGCTTAACATAGAGACAGAAATAATTCTTAAAGGACTAATGAGATACTGATATATGTACCTGTTTTTACGTCAGTGATGATCTCTTTGACAGTTCGAAATGGTTAAATGGAAATAGTTGCCAACTAGATTCAGTTCGTAATGAATATCGCTACTAGCCATGGTACCGACTCCCTTCAGCTGCTGTTATCATAATATCCTCTAGAGGTCAGTAGTGTGCTGTTGTATTGTATGGCTTTGGAGCATTGAAAGCAGTCTTACTCTGCACAGAAATGAACATTGATATGACTTTGAATATTTATTTAGTAGAGAGAGGATTGAGCCACTGCACATGAGCACAGGTCTAATACACAAGACTGCATCTGTTTAACACGGATTCCACAGAACATTCATTTCTACTATATTCTTGTACATTCATGTCTACTATAACTATTTGAGCGACAACCACTAGTGGGATTGTTAACCTGGGCTTTTATAGCAAAACATTAGGAGCAGTTACATTACATCAGACAGGGATATTCAATGTTGACTTGATCTATGATCTATTGTCATTTTTTGCTTGAAACACAAAGAACTTTGACGGAAGGTCGGATCAAGGAATAGGCATACAATAATAATGGATTTCAAAGACAATTCCTAGGAAAGTCTCTGAACCAAGGTGCAGAGGTGCCAGAACCTCCACCACACAGTTGGAGAGCTGACTAAAGAACCAATCACAGAGCATCCACACGTCTTGAAGCAATTCAGCGTATACAGTTTGTCCAGTTTTCCATTTGACTCCATACGATCATCTGTATGATCATGTAGGTATGTCTCCAACACCAGCAAAGTGCAGTAGAGATATGCTTTCTCAGCTCCATACATTCCCTCCTCTAGAATGCCCTGGAGCACTGAGTAGTATTATACGCAGTTAGGGTATACAGCCCCCGGAATCCTTCCAACAGGAACTTCAGCCAGTTATTCTGCATGCGTGGACTATGGGACTGGACTCTTTTGGTTCTGGCTCAGTCAAAAGCCTCTTATTCTGTATGCGTGGACTATGGGACTGGACTCTTTTGGTTCTGGCTCGGTCAAAAGCCTGTTATTCTGTATGCGTGGACTATGGGGCTGGACTGTTTTGGTTCTGGCTCGGTCAAAATCCTGTTATTCTGTATATGTGGACTATGGGACTTGAATCTTTTGGTTCTGGCTCTGTCAAAAGCCTGTTATTCTGTATGTGTGGACTATGGGACTGGACTCTTTTGGTTCTGGCTTGGTCAAAAACCTGTTATTCTGTATGCATGGACTATGGGACTGGACTCCTTTGGTTCTGGCTCGCCTGGTGATGTTGGGGAGAAAGGAAAGGCTCCGTCATCAACGTCTGTCTCCCCCCCTCCCTCCCCGGCCATCAGCGGCTGCCACCTGTTCTTCAGCTCCCTCTGGTACTTGGCCATAAGAGATGCGTAGATACAGCCGTAGGTGGCCGCCACCACCATCATCGCACACACCACGCCACACACACACGCCGCCACGATCTGAGTGCCCCAGGCCCTGCGCACGCTCATGGGTCGGTAGCGCTGGCGCATGCAGTCCTCTTGGTTGACCTGGGGCCCGTTCATGGGCCCGTTGATCCGACCGACGCAGGGTGGGCGCCCCCCTCGGGGCCCGTCGTAGCCAGGGACGCTGGCCTGGTTCTCCAACTGCAGGCAGTAGTTGAACATCTCTATGGGGATGCTGCGGATGTCCTGCCCCCTCAGCTCCTTGGGTAGGTTGCACTTCACAGCATCCACCTGCCCGTCTGAACCACACAGAAACACACATAGGGATCTAGTGGATCACTAACAGGATCAATAGGTAATCAAGCTCATTTAGTGATCAATAACAGACATGACACAGTATCAGACTAGTACATGACATGGAACGAAGGCCGAAATGACTTGACTTTACATGAAACACTGTAGCCTTGAAGCAATACACAACATAACACTCACGTCTGTACAGCAGCCACTCCATCCAGTGCTTGAAGTCCCTCAGGTTGCAGTCACACTCCCAAGGGTTGCCTGCCAGTTGGAGGCGCAGCAGGCTGCCCAGGGGCTGGAAGGTGGCTCTGTCCAGGCTCCGCAGCTTGTTCCCAGTCAGAGACAGCCAGGCCAGGCCCTGGAGCCCATCCAGCAGGCCCTTCGGCAAAACTACCAGGCCGTTCAGGGACAAGTCCAGCCCTTTCAGTATCCACAGACCCTGGAACAGCTCTCGGCTCAACCCCCAGTGACTACCGTTACACTGGGTAGCCTCCGTCTGGTTACTGGAGTCTGTAGGGGTAAGTAGGAGGCAGTCACCCAAGTAGTTCCCAGAGAGGTTGAGCCACTGGAGGCCGCTCAGGCCGGAGAAAGACCCTGGTTGCAGGCTGGAGAGGTGGTTTTCGGAGAGGTCCAGGAGCTCTAGAGCGCTGAGGTTGGACAGGTCTCCGTCGCCCAGGGAGGATAGGTTGTTGCGGGACATGCGGAGGGTGCGTGTGTCCTGCGGCAGCAGGGGCAGGACGGTGGTTAGGGAGAGCAGAGCCAGGCCTGTACAGTCTGTGCCGTTGCTGTTGCAGATGCACACAGTGGGACAACCGCTAGCCGCCTCTAGCAGACCCAGCAGTACTAGCAGCAGACTGGGGAGGGCTGCATAGACTGGGGAGTGAGAAGAAGAGGGATTTAGGAAGAGGACTTTGATAATGCATTATCATGTCATGACCAATGCAAGATTTAGCCAAAAGTCTGTGCAATCTAAATCACCCCCCAGAATTTGCTGGATTCCAAGTCAAAAATATACTGTACTTACAGGAAGTTCTGGAGTAGATTAGATTAGAAGTCACATGTACAGAGTTACAGGTGTAATTACAGTGAAAATCTTAAGCTCCGAGCTCCAACAATGCTGGTCATTTTTAAATGTTATAATAAATAATATAAACACATTTAAATAATATACAGTGGGGAGAACAAGTATTTGATACACTGCCGATTTTGCAGGTTTTCCCACTTACAAAGCATGTAGAAGTCTGTAATTTTTATCATAGGTACTCTTCAACTCTGAGTGACGGAATCTAAAACAAAAATCCAGAAAATCACATTGTATGATTTTTAAGTAATTCATTTGCATTTTATTGCATGACATAAGTATTTGATACATCAGAAAAGCAGAACTTAATATTTGGTACAGAAACCTTTGTTTGCAATTACAGAGATCATACGTTTCCTGTAGTTCTTAACCAGGTTTGCACACACTGCAGCAGTGATTTTGGCCCACTCCTCCATACAGACCTTCTCCAGATCCTTCAGGTTTCGGGGCTGTCGCTGGGCAATACAGACTTTCAGCTCCCTACAAAGATTTTCTATTGGGTTCAGGTCTGGAGACTGCCTAGGCCACTCCAGGACCTTGAGATGCTTCTTACAGAGCCACTCCTTAGTTGCCCTGGCTGTGTGTTTCGGGTCGTCGTCATGCTGGAAGACCCAGCCACGACCCATCTTCAATGCTCTTACTGAGGGAAGGAGGTTGTTGGCCAAGATCTCGCGATACATGGCCCCATCCATCCTCCCCTCAATACGGTGCAGTCGTCCTGTCCCCTTTGCAGAAATCCCCAAAGAATGATGTTTCCACCTCCATGCTTCACGGTTGGGATGGTGTTCTTGGGGTTGTACTCATCCTTCTTCTTCCTCCAAACACGGCGAGTGGAGTTTAGACCAAAAAGCTCTATTTTTGTCTCATCAGACCACATGACCTTCTCCCATTCCTCCTCTGGATCATCCAGATGACAGCGTAGTGTGTTACTAATGGTTTTCTTTGAGACTGCTCTCTTCAGGTCATTGACCAGGTCCTGCCGTGTAGTTCTGGGCTGATCCCTCACCTTCCTCATGATCATTGATGCCCCACGAGGTGAGATCTTGCATGGTGCCCCAGACCGAGGGAGATTGACCGTCATCTTGAACTTCTTCCATTTTCTAATAATTGCCTATTGTCCTGTAGCCCGTCCCAGCCTTGTGCAGGTCTACAATTTTATCCCTGATGTCCTTACACAGCTCTCTGGTCTTGGCCATTGTGGAGAGGTTGGAGTCTGTTTGATTGAGTGTGTGGACAGGTGTCTTTTATACAGGTAACGAGTTCAAACAGGTGCAGTTAATACAGGTAATGAGTGGAGAACAGGAGGGCTTCTTAAAGAAAAACTAACAGGTCTGTGAGAGCCGGAATTCTTACTGGTTGGTAGGTGATCAAATACTTATGTCATGCAATAAAATGCAAATGAATTATTTAAAAATCATACAATGTGATTTTCAGGATTTTTGTTTTAGATTTCGTCTCTCACAGTTGAAGTGTACCTATGATAAAAATTACAGACCTCTACATGCTTTGTAAGTAGGAAAACCTGCAAAATCGGCAGTGTATCAAATACTTGTTCTCCCCACTGTATATACATATTTACACTGTAACAATGGTAAATGTTCATTGAGGTGGGGGTGGGGGCAGGGTAAATGTCCATTGGGGGAGGGGCAGGAGGGGTACACAGGGAGCAGATTACTGCCTTGTGGTGGATAATCAGCAGCCTGATAGTCTGGGGGTAGAATCAGTTGGCCAGTCTTCAAGTTTTTCCATGACCCTCCTGTACTGTCTGCGTCTTAGTGATGGAAGCCAGAAGAACAGGCCATAGCTCGGGTGATGAGTAACAAAACACTGCTGTCTGTCAATCAGCCCACTGTGGCAGTCACTCACCCAGGCTCTCCAGGTGGGTACTCCTAGGCAGGTCGAGGGGCTGCATGTCTGCTGCCACCCTAGACTGGCACTGTCATCGGGCTGTCTCAGTAGGTGCCCTCCTTATGCCACCCACCAGCTATGGAGAGCCCTGGTAAATAGAGAGAAAGAGAGAGAGAGAGAGAGAGAGAGAGGGAAGGAGAGGGAGAGACAGAGGGAGGGAGGGAGAGAGAGGGAGAGAAGGAGGGGGAGAGTGGGAGAGAGGGAGGGGAGAGAGGGAGAGAGAGAGCGGGAGAGAGGGAGACTATAGTACTATGACAATATGTGTACAGATTAGTAAAGACAAGATAATCTCTTCCATCTGATTTAGAACAGCGCCATTCTATACCTCAACCTCTTACCCCTCAGACTGTTGAAGAGTTTTAATTTCATCCCTTTTGATTCCCTGGTATTTCGTGTCAGTCAAAAAGGGGCTTGATGCATGTGCTCGGTGCTTAGCCCAAAGTAAATGTAAGTACTGTACAGAGAGTTTTTTTTTTTCAATCTGTATCTCTGAAGTTCAGCATTACAGCATGATTGAAATTTAAAGGCAATGTTCCTGCGTTAGCAGAGACTGCGTTCACGGTAAACGCTGCATATAATCCTCAATTACCTTTACATTTATGTTGCGCAATCTGTAACGCTTCAGTGATACAGACTGAACAGAGCCCCAAGTCAAAGTTCACTTTCTACTGAATACCCACTCAGCTGTAAAAGTCTTACAGACAATCCTCATATTTAACATTCAGACAATCACAGAGGATAAAGTAGTAGTTAAAGTCATAGTTTTTCGAGGCTGAGTTATCGTGGCTTTTGGTTTCTGTGTCGATTTGAGGCGAAGAAAGAGACAAAGAGAAAGAGGGATAGAGAGGGTGAGAGAGAGAGAAGAGAGAGAGAGAGACAGAAAGAGAGAGAGACAGAAAGAGAGAGAGAAAGAAAGAGAGAGAGCGAGAGAGACAGAAAGAGAGAGAGAGAGAGACGGAAAGAAAGTGAGAGAGAGAGAGAGAGAGAGAGAGAGAGAGAGAGAGAGAGAGAGAGAGAGACGGAAAGAAAGTGAGAGAGAGAGAGAGAGAGAGAGAGACGGAAAGAGAGAGAGAGAGAGAGAGAGAGAGAGAGAGAGAGACAGACATGTCCTTCATTTACTGATTAGAGAGAGATGATGTAGCTACATCATGCGAGCCTCTGCTGCCACTAAGAGGAGCCAGTTAAGAGGAGCCTAAAGGTTCTTATTTTGTCATCGGTCCACAAAGGTCCTGCACTGCTCTCCTCCACTCACCATTCTTCTCCCATTATCATAGTCTGTACTCACATACGCACGCACAGTCTATACAGTTGAAGGATCTTCATTTGACCAGTTTCTCACACAGCAGGAAAATAATCTTGCAGCAACAGGAAATGTGAATTATTGTGTGGAATATAATTAATGGACATTTTTGTAGGGGTTGCTGGATTTTTTGTTTAGGCAAATCAGTCTGAAAAAAACTTTTTAAACGTCCTATACATGTATGTTGTTTCCTGCAACAACGGGGTGATCAAATTAAGATCCTATATCTGTATACGTCTAACCTACTGTAGGTAGAGTTAGGAGGCATTGGGGGCACTTGCAGTATTGTTTGGTTGTGTGAAGCGCAATGCCTGAGGTGTACGCATGTGGCGGTTGGTGATGTTTAATGAGCATGGCCTTATTTCTATTACATCATAGTGGATGGCTGTCATTCATATTCCATTCACCCAGTTCAATGTAACATTGATAGGTTTAGGCTACTACATGACACTCTAATTTTCCCTATAACCATCATGAGGTAGCCTATGAATGAATGTTTACAACGTAGGTACACAGGTCGAGAGAAAAATTTGAGTAGTCAAGGTGACAGACAGTGACACATTCAATGCCTGATCTAGAGTGTAATCATTAGTCCAACAGTTGCAAATGAGAGTTTGTATTGGACAAATTCAGGTATGTTTATCCCCGTTTAGTTCCGTTTGCTTCCATTTACAAAATGCTTTTCAACAGAATTGGCAGAATGAATACACCCCTGAACACAAAAACACAGTTCACTTTCATACCAGCCACATACAAACAGCATGATAGTTTTGCTTGTTGTATAATTCCTTCTCACATCTATTAGCTCTCCTCCTCTCACATGTTCCCTTCACTTGTGGACTTTTAGTGCACAACACATCAGCTGTCTGTGACCAGGTGAAAAAACCTTTCCAAGCCAAACCGTCATATCATAACCGCTACACACAGGTGGGCCCCGGTGGCAATATTAATAAAAACAAAAGCTTACCTTGACTTGGAAGAGTTCCAGTGTTCCAGTGTTGAATAGCCATAGCCAGCTAGTCTGTTTGAGCTGGGTGTTTGAGTAGGCTAAATTAGCTTTCTGCATTCGCTAGCTAAGTGAAAGTGAAAAAATACAACAAAATCTCTCTCTCTCTCTCTCTCGCTCTTGCTTCTCCTTCATTTAAAAAAATGTTGTTCAAAACTGTTCAACTGTTGACTTTCTCTCTCTTTGAGTCCTCTACTCACCACAGTAGTTTTAGATAGTTTTATCTAAAAAGGATACGTTTTTTAATGTTTCACTATTTTTATTTTTATGAAATTCCCTGAGGATGGTCCACCCCTTCCTCCTCTGAGGAGCCTCCACTGGTGTATGTGTCAGTATTGGGTGCTGCTTCCTTATATTTGTGTGTCTCAGTATTGGCTATGCTTGTTTCTGTTTCTCATTTTTAAGTGTGCTTAGTTATATTAGTGTATCTGTGGAGGTTGTTCTTCTGTTTCTCTGTGTGAGCTGTGAGGTGTGCTGGGCTTGTCCTGTTTAATCAGAGCATGAATAGTACATCTGATCTGGAGTCAGTTGACCCACAGCGTTCGGTCACCGACTGGTCTTTAGCTGTCACCAGTGCAGCAGCAGCAGCTTAATTAACCAGCCTTAAGAGGATGAGGTAATCCTCGTTCCTCAATTAGTGTTGGGATCCTGAGAAGATTACCCTGACCTGTCTGGCAGAGATCCAGCACCAAGAAGGTTACAGCAGACAGAGTTTAAATGGGAATATCTGATATAAGGCATTTTGAAAATTCTCATTTAATTTCCGCAGCTACAAAGGAATTTGTGGAAATGTGACATCTTGACACCAATTGAAATGTCAATATGAATGTGCAAGCACGTGTGCAATACAATCAACTCAGCTGCAATCTTTTAACCTAAACTGATAGTATTGAATTTGGGTCAGACTCTTGTGTAGTATGGAACACACACACACACACACACACACACACACACACACACACACACACACATACATACATACATACATACAGCGGGTGAAATAAGTATTGAACACGTCACCATTTTTCTCAGTAAATATATTTCCAAAGGTGCTATTGACATGAAATTTTCACCAGATGTTGGTAACAACCAAAGTAATCCATACATACAAAGAAACCAACACAAATAAGTTCAGAAATTAAGTTGTGTAATAATAATAATGTGAAATGACACAGGGAAAAAGTATTGAACACATGAAGAAAGGGAGGTGCAAAAAGGCATGGAAAGCCAAGACAACAGCTGAAAACTATCAGTAATTAAAAAGCAATCCAGCCCCCTGTCAGTGCAAATTAATATCAGCTGGTTCAGTCCCAACTGATGGCCTACAAAAAGGTCTCATTGCCAAGGTGTCACACAAGACACATCTCATGATGGGTAAAAGCAAAGAGCTGTCTGATGGCATTGGTTATAAGCGCATTTCTAAGCTTCTGAATGTTCCAGTGAGCACTGTTGGGGCCATAATACGGAAGTGGAAAGACAATAATTTCACCATAAATTTGCCTCGACCAGGTGCTCCTCGCAAGATTTCTGACAGAGGAGTGAAAAGAATAATCAGAAGAGTTGTCCAAGAGCCAAGGACCACTTGTGGAGAGCTTCAAAAAGCAAAGAAAACAGTAAGTAATGCACTCCACCGCCATGGCCTGTATGCACGCTCACCACGCAAGACTCCATTGCTGAATGAAAAGCATGTTGAAGCTTGTTTAAAGTTTGCTGCACAACATTTGGAAAAGCCAGTGAAATACTGGGAGAATATAGTGTGGTCAGATGAGAGCAAAATTGAACTGTTTGGATGTCATAATACACACCATGTTTGGAGGAGAAATGGCACTGCACATCACCCTAAAAACACCATACCAACAGTGAAGTTTGGAGGTGGGAACATCATGGTGTGGGGCTGCTTTTCAGCAAATGGTACAAAAATTGAAGGAAGGATGAATGGGCAAATTTACAGAGACATTCTTGACAAAAATCTGCTGCCATCTACCAGGATGATGAAGATGAAACGAGGGTTGACATTTCAGCAAGATAATGATCCCAAACACACAGCCAAGGAAACTCTCAATTGGTTTCAAAGAAAGAAAATAAAGCTGCTAGATTGGCCCAGCCAATCACCTGACTTAAATCCCATTGAAAATCTATGGAAAGAACTGAAGATCAAGATTCATAGAAGAGGCCCACAGAACCTTCAAGATTTGAAGAATGTTTGTGTGGAAGAATGGGCCAAAATCACACCAGAGCAATGCATGCGACTAGTTTCTCCATACAGGAGGCGTCTTGAAGCTGTCATTACCAACAAAGGCTTTTGTACAAAGTATTAAATAAATATCAGTAAGTTTGTTCAATACTTTTTCCCTGTGTCATTTCACATTATTACACACAACTTAATTTCTGAACTTATTTGTTTTGGTTTCTTTGTATGTATGGATTACTTGGGTTGTTACCAACATCTGGTGAAAATGTCATGTCAATAGCACCTTTGAAAATATATTTACTGAGAAAGATGGTGACGTGTTCAATACTTATTTCACCCGCTGTACATACAGTGCCTTAAGCCGAGGACATGTATGGAAGAGGGAACACTCAGATTTATGGGAGGGACGTCATTTTCTGTGTATATGGCTTTGAACAGAAGCAGCCTCTGGCCACACTCCTGCCATTTACGTGCCACACACACACACACACACACACACACACACACACACACACACACACACACACACACACACACACACACACACACACACACTCTCTCTCTCACTCCCTCCCACGTCAGAGCACTTCTCATTCAGTTCCTTAGTCAGCCTCTGCTTCTTCTTGTCTCTGCCCTACATTTTAGGTCCAGTACAGTAGTCAAATCGAATTGATTGAAGCACTTGGGAGTCCATTCCAGTGGGGGGCTGCCTCATTGAATTACAGTTCAAGCCACTGAGAGAAGCTTTTGGGGGAGGGAGACGATAATAACAAGCTAGCATCAATAATTTAGTACAGACTTGTGGACCAGGAGAATAGGTAGACTTGTACACACAAGGAGATAGGTAGATGTGTAAGTGTTGGGACAAATACAGACACAATTAAGTGCATTGGAACCCTTGCAGAAAATGGCCTGGACTAAATTATACACAATTCTAATTAATTTGGTTGGAGGCAGGTGATTGTAGTTTATGTGTGATTCACCTGTGGTAACTTGTAGGTGCCTACAGGGTACACATAGCCATTCAACTCCATTGTAAAGTGCAATGGTGCCTTGATACACTACACCTCCAACTCGAGGTATAGTGTATCACAGCATCCCACATTATACCAAGTGTTTAATTACAAAAGATGGCGTTGCGAGCTGTGTTGACAGCTTGGTACCATCAAGTGCACCATCACACAGATCACATTAGATTAGGCCTCCCTCCACCTCCCACTTGATGGTAAATGTGCAGTTATTCCTGCCCCAGATTAGGACAAAGGCCTCCCCGGCAGCAGGGTTTAGACTGCAGGACAGATGCTTGTTATGATTCCAGATGGCTTTCCGGGGGGCATTGGAACACATAGGACAACACATAGAACAACACAAACAGTTATTGTGCTGACTTTGCTTCCAGAGGCAGTTTGGAACTTGGTAGTAAGTGTTGCAACCGAGGACAGGCAATTTTTACATACTACGCACTTCAGCACTCGGAGGCCCCTTTCTGTGAGCTTGAGTGGCCTACCACTTCGGGGCTGAGCCGTTGTTGCTCCTAGACGTTTACACCACACAATAACAGCACTTATAGCTGACTGGGGCAGGACAGAATTTGACGAACTGACTTATTGGAAAGGTGGCATCCTATGACCGTCCGTGCTACATTGAAAGTCACTGAGCTCTTCAGTAAGGCCATTCTACTGCCAATGTTTGTCTATGGAGATCGCATGGCTGTGTGCTCGATTTTATACACCTGTCAGCAACGGATGTGGCTTAAATAGCCGAATCCACTCATTTTAAGGGGTGTCCACATACTTTTGGATATATAGTGTAGAACAACACATAGAAAACATAGAAGACATTGAACACATAGAACAACACATAGAACAACACATAGAACATATAGAACAACGCATATAACACATAGAACAATACATAGAACACATAGACAACATACAACACAGAACAACACATAGAACAACACATAGAACACATAGAACAACACATAGAACACATAGAACAACACATAGAAGGGAAGGGGAAGGGAAAGGGAATACTAGTCAGTTGAATGTATTCAACTGAAATGTGTCTTCCACATGTAACTGAATGTTGAGAGGTTAGAACACATAGAAAACATAAATACATAGAACACATAGAACAACACATAGAACCACACATAGCCCCCAGTGTGAACTCACACTCTAAATCTATAATGCGACCATTTATTCTACATTATTTATCATCCTAAAATGTGTTGTTGTTAGAACGCGAAGTCTCTATGTATACATTCTATAAAGAAGGCTATACAGTGTGCATCTATGCGTACATCTATAGAACTGTTATTTTACTACCTTATACTAAACAGTACTATTTTCCTATCCACCCTGATACTAGACGTCTGTATGCAGAGTTTATATATATATAAAGTTATTCAGCTAGGTTCTCTACTTTATGTCTGCAGTCTTCTTTTATGTTTTACAAAGTTATTGTTTTCATCCGAGTGCACACTACCTGCATTGTAATGTTACCTTACTGCAGCTTGGTCAATGACAATTTCCCTAGGTTGCGTTTTGCTCCCACAAGTTTATGGATTAATTCACTCTGACAATTGCACTGGAATGAGGGGGAAAACAGTCACGGTAAAATAAATTAAAATGGCTTACCTGCAAAAAGACCCAATGCATTAGCCTAGTAGCTGGAATATTATTTCACAAGAAGCATAGAGAAAGAGGAAACCTCCCCAACAACAGATACTTTTACACACACAGAACAGCAACACACACACATACTCACTCTCTCTCTCTCTCTCTCTCTCTCTCTCTCTCTCTCTCATTCACTCACTCACTCACTCATTCTCTTTCTCTCTCTCACACACACTCAGCCAGTGCATTACTCACCATAGGGTGTTGTCTCAGTCTCCAAAGTGCTATAGCTCTTAAAATAATTATACATGAAAAGTGCTTCAGTAGTATCTGTTATCCTCCCTGTGTGGAAAAAATAATATGCTTCATATGATGTTGCTGTTAACTGAGGTGTTTGGAGAAAGGTCCTTTAACGGCCTGTGGTTCAGTTCAGCTGTGTGTCCTGCTGTAGGTCTGTGTATCCTGGATGCTGTGGTCCCAAGGGAAGAAACACATGCTCTTAAACTCCTGTCTTCTCATCTGCTTTCTCCTTCTCCCTGCCTTTCAGAGCAGTGTCTCTGTCTCTCTCTCTCTCTCTCTCTCTCTGTCTCGCTCTCTCTCTCTCTCTTTTTCTCTCTCTCTCTGTCCCTTCTCTCTCTCTCTGTCCCTTCTCTCTCTCTCTCTCTCTCTCTCGCTCTCTCTCTCTCTCTCATTCTCTCTTTCTTTCTCTCTCTGTCCCTACTCTCTCTCTCTCTCTCTCTCTCTCTCTCTTTCTCTCTCTCTGCCCCCCCCCCCCCCTCTCTCTCTCTCTCTCTGTCCCTCCCCTCTCTCTGTGTCCCTCCCCTCCCCTCTCTCTCGCTCAGTTGATATAGCTCAGTACCTCACAGAGGATAAGAGTGTCTCTATAAGCTGTTGTAAATCCTGGACCCTGAGCTGTGTTTGTCCAAAAATGCCCAGTGATGGTTGGTGTTTGTGTGTGTGTGTGTGTGTGTGTGCCTCTTTTTCCATTATTTTCAGCTTTGCATCTGATGGAAGACTATTGACTAAAACAATAAAAGCACCTCGGCTGTACCAGTGGCTAGTGCCAGGCAGCCAGGCTGACCGATAAGGGTCATGTCATTACGAGATAGACAGCGTCTGTTCTTGACTCATTCTGCTGTGTCATTGGTCTCGCTGGAAAGGTATGCAATGTCTGACAGGGAGGTCTTCTGATATTCTGTCCAATAAGAGGTCACCAGCAACTTACTCTACTCCAAGAGGGGGCTTAAAGGTGTATTCTTTGTTTTCAAGCTGTCATTGGTGTTGAATATCACCTTGTCATTCAGTCAGTCATTCAGTCAGTCTGTCATTCAGTCAGTCATTCAGTCATTCAGTCTGTCATTCAGTCAGTCTGTCTGTCTGTCTGTCTGTCTGTCTGTCTGTCTGTCTGTCAGTCAGTGTGTGGTCGTCCTTAGTTCCCCAGACAGCAAATGACATATAGTATTGGTATGAAGTACTCATTTGTAGAGTGATCAGACTGTGGGTTTGTGTGTGCATCGTAAGACACTACACACCTGCTTGTCAAACATCTCATTCCAAAATCATGGGAATTGTGCATGCTGAAACAGGAAAGGGCCTTCCCCAAACTGTTGCCACAAAATTGGAAGCACAGAATGCTCTAGAATGTCATTAAGTGGCTTAGCCCAAAAAACATGAAAAACAGCCCCAAACCATTATTCCTCGTCCACCAAACTTTACAGTTGGCACTATGCATTAGGGCAGGTAGCGTTCTCCTGGCATCAAGAGAACGAGTTTCCACTACTCCAGAGGCCAATGGCGGTGAGCTTTACAACATTACAGCCGTCACTTGGCATTGCACATGGTGATCTTAGGCTTGTGTGCAGCTGCTCAGCCATGGAAACCCATTTCCTGAATCTCCCGGAGGAACAGTTCTTGTGCTGACGTTCCTTCCAGAGGCAGTTTGGAATTCGGTAGTGAGTGTTGTAACCAAGGACAGACGATTTTTACGTGTTACACGCTTCAGCACTTGGCGGTTCCGTTCTGTGAGCTTGTGTGGCCTAGCACTTCGCGGCTGAGCCGTTGTTGCTCCTAGACATTTCCACTTCACAATAACATCATTTACAGTCGACCGGGGCAGCTCTAGCAGGGCAAAAATTTGACAAACTGACTTATTGGAAAGATGGCACCCTATGACGGTACCAAGTCACTGAGCTCTCCAGTAAGGCCGTTCTACTGCCAATGTTTGTCTATGGAGATTGCATGGCGGTGTGCTTGATTTTATACATCTGTCAGTAACGGGTGTGGCTGAAATAACCAAACCCACTAATTTGAAGGCGTGTCCACATACTTTTGGATATATAGTGTATATGCCTGCATGTGTGTGTGTGAGCCATCAAAAACATTAGAGTAAATTGAATAATTCCTAGATGAGATTAGATGAGATTAGGTGAGATTAGATAGTACTTTATTGTCTGTTATTCACAGAAATTGCACTGCATCAAAAGAGATCCACAACATACAGACATGATGTAGGCATAACATCAGACAATCAATAGGTAATTACCATTTTAACAAGACAATTAAGTAACCATCTGGCGAAATTAAGCATTGGTATCTCACAACACAGAACTCTGAGGTATCAATAAGCACAGAGCTACCCTGAAAGCCTGTTTTCATAGTCTCACCCTTCCCAGACACAATGTACCTGTAGCGCACGTCTCACGCTAGCTCATCAGTGTTTACACAGTGTCCATTTGCATGCAAGCAGCAGCAGCCTGATGCTAACTGTGCAAACTGCATAGAGGTGAACTGAAAGCCTGATTGATTTCCTGTCCAACTGTAATGCCCAATGCCACACCCACCCGGCCTCTCAATAGTCTCACAGACGGACACAGTCCACGTTTTCTTCTCTCAACTGAACTGTGCGTGTGTGTGTGTGTGTGTGTGTGTGTGTGTGTGTGTGTGTGTGTGTGTGTGTGTGTGTGTGTGTGTGTGTGTGTGTGTGTGTGTGTGTGTGTGTGTGTGTGTGTGTGTGTGTGTGTGTGTGTGTGTGTGTGTGTGTGTGTGTGTGTGTGTGTGTGTGTGTGTGTGTGCGTCTTCTATTTTTAGCCATTGGGGTGCAGATGTCCTTGGAGATGCTGGAGAAGAGGCTATGGACCATTGCCTTTCAGGTGAGGGAGCACACACATACACACATGCAAACACAAGCACACACACACACAAACACAAGCACACACAACGTACACACAACCACAAACGCACAACACTCAGCTCCCCAACGATATACCACACTACTGACACAAATCCATCTCTGGCTCAGTTGGTAAGAGCATGGCAACGTTAAGGTCACAGGATCAATTCCTGCAGAGATCACATACACACAATGTATGCACTCACTACAGATGTAGGATCTTAATTTGAAGCAATTTGCTACAACAGGAAAATAATCCTGCAGCAACAGGAAATGTGAATTATTATGTGGATTATAATTAGCGACGTTTTTGTAGGGGTTGATACGTTTTTCGTAAGGTAAGGATCAAATTAAGATCCTACATATGTAGATTTTGGATTATCTGCTAAGTGCTAATAGTTTATCATCTCTCTGTCTCTTTGTCTTTCCCCTGATCTGCCTCTGTCTCTCACCTCCACTCACAGCCCGCTGACACAGACGTATGTAAACAGGGACATTTTACTTTCTGTTGATACTGTGCACAAACTCCTCTCTGGAGTATAGAAGTTATCACACCATATTGACCGGCTGTAGAACCAGTCATGTTTATGTTGTTGTTACAGTAGTTAATATGTTCCAAGTCCATATACAGCTGTCAGTCACATGATTCATCTGAATCTGAGTGGTGGTAGACCTTCTTATTCATTACCTTGACCTTTATATCCTCTCTCTCTCTCTCTCTCCTCTCTCTCTCTCTCTCTCTCTCTCTCTCTCCAGTGTACTGACGTGGAAGGTGTCTGCCCTCTCAGCTGTCAGAGCACTGTAAGTATGGAGCCTATTCTGCAGTGTTGGAGTCAGTTCCCATTCAATTCATCAATGTCAATATCATCATTGAATAAGTGCCTATACTGTTTAACTAATGTCCTGCCTTCTTTCCTCCAGGATGTCAACTGTTTCCTTGTGGACAGCAACGGGTTCATCATAGTCTCTAAAGAGAAGTCAGAGGTAAGTCACCGACAGCATGACCACCCAGTGACCCGATGCAGTGTCTTAGAGAGAGAGAGAGAGAGAGAGAGAGAGAGAGAGAGAGAGAGAGAGAGAGAGAGAGAGAGAGAGAGAGAGAGAGAGAGAGAGAGAGAGAGAGAGAGAGAGAGAGAGAGAGAGAGAGAGAGAGAGAGAGAGAGAGAGAGAGAGAGAGAGAGAGAGAGAGAGAGAGAGAGAGAGAGAGAGAGAGAGAGAGAGAGAGAGAGAGAGAGAGAGAGAGAGGAGAGAGAGAGAGAGAGAGAGAGAGAGAGAGAGAGAGAGGAGAGAGAGAGAGAGAGGAGAGGAGAGAGAGAGAGAGAGAGAGAGAGAGACTCAGTAAGAGCGCCTCAGTAAGCAAGAGAGAAGCCTCAGTAAGCAAGAGAGAGCCTCAGTAAGCACAACTTGGCCATAGAGTCCGGTTGTCTCAGGCAAACTTGGCTGCCCAGAGAGGACAGGCTGTGCTCACTCTGCCCCCGGGGAGAGGTAGGGACAGAACTGCATTTCCTATTACACTGTAACAGAATCTTTCTTTCCCAAAATTATAATTAATTTTAAAAAAGTTAAAGAAAAAAAAGTATATTTATTGGGTGAAGAGCCAAAATGTGCATTTTGGTCAGCCAAATATGTCAGCCACAACCTGAGGGGCAGCCAGTGCAAAGTACGATGTAACAATAGTATTTGCCGTTTTGTTTGGGCTTTCATACCATGTTAGAATTAGGTTATTACCATTACTTTCATTTATTATTATTCTGGTGACTATTGTTGTAGTTGCTGTTATTGTTAATTTCATTACCACTACTACTAGGCCTACTATTATTATTATTATTATTATTATGACTTTATTACTGTTTAGTACAACCATTTTTATTTATTTAAACTTCATTTTGACAGGGAGTCATGCTGAGACCAAGGTCACTTTTAAAGATGAGCCCTGTAGTTACAAAACATATACACATCAATGCACTTCCGAACAAACACAGTCTTCAGTAAAAAGGTCCTCAATCAGGTGTCTGAATTGCCTTAGAGGAAATTCATACAGTATGCGTTTTATTTTCATAAATGTTTTTATTTAACCTTTATTTAACTAGGCAAGTCAGTTAAGAACAAATTCTTATTTACAATGACGGCCAACACCGGCCAAACTCGGACGACGCTAGGCCAATTGTGTGCCGCCCTATGGGACTCCCAATCACGGCCGGTTGTGATACAGCCTGATGTGTACTTTGACAATGTAAGTAATATAACTTGCCATGTCAATAAAGTCTGTTGAGTTGAAATTAATTGAGAGAGAAGAGCACATTGTGAGGCAGTAAAGTAAGAGGCCAAAACAACATCTGGAGCACTCATATGATTTGAGGACACTTATGGTCCTAATACCTCTTACACAAATTAGCAGAGAACTGACTGACTAACTGGGTATAAAGGCACCAAGCAGCCTACGCCACCTTAACTTGACATCACTGTAGAGATAGGCCTGGACTGGACCAACCGTATTACTGAGCATTAGTCGATTGGACAAGGACCATAGCAGTGTTCATAACATACAAGTGTTCATAACATAACAGTGTTCAGAACGTGTTCATACAATAACAGTATTCATAACATAACACTGTTCAAAACATGTCTTCATAACATAACAGTGGTCATAACATAACAGTGTTCATAACAGTGTTCAAAACATAACAGTATTCATAACATAACACTGTTGTCACGGTGCGTAGTATTAATGGGACGGTATACGGAGCGCTGGTACAGTGTCATCCTTTTTATTGAAAATGAGATGTCCTCACGAAGCATTTACAATAAACAAGGAGAGTGAAAACAAAAACACGACTACAGAAACAAAACACGGTGACTTACTTGGATGCTGCTGGCAGTGCAGACAAACAAATGAACAATGATCCACACACAGGTGGAAGTGTGTGGGTCCTATATACTATCCCCAATCAGAGACAACGCTAGACAGCTGTCTCTGATTGGGGATGATAATCACCCTAGTTAGGGTGTGATGACTTGGTTGTGTGCCTCTCTCTTCCCCTAGGTGGGAGTAAGAGGCCTTACCACAACCAAGCCATCACAGTACCCCCCCCCCCCAAGGTGCGGACTCCCGATCGCACCATAAATCCCCCCTCTCCTGAAAAGTAAAAAAAAAAAAAAAAAAAAAAAAATGTCCAAAAAACTAGGGGGGACATGGCGGGGTACTGAGATGGTTGCTGGTGGAGGCTCCGGTTCTGGTTCCGGGCGTGGCGCAAGCTCTGAGAGTAGCTTCTCTCCTACCTCTCTGTTGCACGCCCGGTCCAGTCCGGACCCCAGCGCGATGGTTCCCCTCTCAGTACTCCCGCCATTTACCAAGTCCTGTCTGGACCCTGGTGTGGGAGCCCTCGACCCTGGAGAGGGGCTGACCACCGGCCCCGGACTGGGCACCGGTGGAGCTGACTGCTCCGTCACTGGAGCTACGTAGATGACCGGCCCCGGACTGGGCACCGGTGGAGCGGACTGCTCCGGCACTGGAGCTACGTAGATGACCGGCCCCGGACTGGGCACCGGTGGAGCGGGCTGCTCCGGCACTGGAGCGACGTAGACGACCGGCCCCGGACTGGGCACCGGTGGAGCGGACTGCTCCGGCACTGGAGCGGCGCAGACGACCGGCCCCGGACTGGGCACCGGTGGAGCGGACTGCTCCGGCACTGGAGCGACGTAGACGACCGGCCCCGGACTGGGCACCGGTGGAGCTGACTGCTCCGTCACTGGAGCTACGTAGATGACCGGCCCCGGACTGGGCACCGGTGGAGCGGACTGCTCCGGCACTGGAGCTACGTAGATGACCGGCCCCGGACTGGGCACCGGTGGAGCGGGCTGCTCCGGCACTGGAGCGACGTAGACGACCGGCCCCGGACTGGGCACCGGTGGAGCGGACTGCTCCGGCACTGGAGCGGCGCAGACGACCGGCCCCGGACTGGGCACCGGTGGAGCGGACTGCTCCGGCACTGGAGCGACGTAGACGACCGGCCCCGGACTGGGCACCGGTGGAGCGGACTGCTCCGTCAATGGAGCGACGTAGACGACCGGCCCCGGACTGGGCACCGGTGGAGCGGACTGCTCCGGCACTGGAGCGACGCAGACGACCGGCCCCGGACTGGGCACCGGTGGAGGAGGCTCCAGGCCTTGAGCTGTGGCTGGAGGCTCCGGAACGCTGACCTTCGCTGGAGGTGGCGTGGCGCTGACCTTCGCTGGAGGTGGCGTGGCGCTGACCTTCGCTGGAGGTGGCGTGGCGCTGACCTTCGCTGGAGGTGGCGTGGCGCTGACCTTCGCTGGAGGTGGCGTGGCGCTGACCTTCGCTGGAGGTGGCGTGGCGCTGACCTTCGCTGGAGGTGGCCTCGGGCTGCTGACCTTCACTGGAGGCCTCGGGCTGCTGACCTTCACTGGAGGCCTCGGGCTGCTGACCTTCACTGGAGGCCTCGGGCTGCTGACCTTCACTGGAGGCCTCGGGCTGCTGACCTTCACTGGAGGCCTCGGGCTGCTGACCTTCACTGGAGGCCTCGGGCTGCTGACCTTCACTGGAGGCCTCGGGCTGCTGACCTTCACTGGAGGCCTCGGGCTGCTAACCTTCACTGGAGGCCTCGGGCTGCTAACCTTCACTGGAGGCCTCGGGCTGCTGACCTTCACAGGAGGCCTCGGGCTGCTGACCTTCTCCGGAGACCTCAGGCTGGATGCCGTGCCCACCCTGGGCACCGACGCAGAGGTGGTCTTTAGCCCTGCAGCTGGTCTGGCTGTCGGCCCCAGACTGGGCACCGACACGCTATGGAGCTCCTGCTCCACAGCGGGACTGAACGTCGTGCCCACCCTGGGCACCGACGCAGAGATGGTCTCCAGCCTTGCAGCTGGTCTGGCTGTCGGCCCCAGACTGGGCACCGACACGCTATGGAGCTCCTGCTCCACAGCGGGACTGAACGTCGTGCCCACCCTGGGCACCGACGCAGAGATGGTTCCCAACCCTCTGGTGGGGCTGAACGTCGTGCCCACCCTGGGCACCGACGCGGAGAGGGTTTCCAGCCCTGTGGTTGGGCTGGCTGTCGGCCCCAGACTGGGCACCGACACGCTATGGAGCTCCTGCTCCACAGCGGGGCTGAACGTCGTGCCCACCCTGGGCACCGACGCAGAGATGGTTTCCAGCCCTCTGGTTGGGCTGGCTGTCGGCCCCACACTGGGCACCGACGCGCTATGGAGCTCCTGCTCCACAGCGGGGCTGAACGTCTTGCCCACCCTGGGCACCGACGCAGAGAGGGTTTCCAGCCCTGTGGTTGGGCTGGCTGTCGGCCCCAGACTGGGCACCGACGCGCTATGGAGCTCCAGCTCCACAGCGGGACTGAACGTCGTGCCCACTCTGGGCACCGACGCAGAGATGGTTTCCAAACACAGAGCTGCGCTGTCGACCCTCGCGGTAGGCTCCGTGTGAGGAATGGGTGAGCGCGCCACTGCTCTGCTGCGAGGCGCAGGCACGGGCCGTACCGGGCTGGGTAAACGCACTGTTGGGTTGTTGCGTTTTGCTGGCACGGGTCGCGCCGGGCTGGGGAAATGCACCGTTTGGCTGGTGCGCGGAGCAGGCGCGGGCCGTACCGGGCTGGGGAAACGCACCGTTGGCTGGGTGCGTTTAGCTGGTACGGGTCGCACCGGGCTAGTGTTGCGCACCGATGGTTTGGTGCGCTGAGTCGGTCTCCTCCTCCTCCGACTCTGGACCGACGCTGGAGGCACCGGACTGGGAACTGGCGCTGGAGCACGACTGTCCCTGTCGTGCCTACTCCACCGCCAATCCCCATCCTGTGAGGGCTCCTCCGGGAACCCCCACGAGTGAGGGAACAGAAGCACATCGTCGTCGTCTTCCTCCGACTCCTCTCTGTACTCCCGTTCCCAAGGCTGTAGGGGCTCCTCCTGGAACCCCCACGAGTGCAGTGGTCGGGGCTCTTCTCCCTCGATCCCCGACCACCCCCATAGCCCCCCCCCAAAATCAGTTTGGGGGTTTTTCTGGGCTCCAGGCTGGTCCTCAGTACTAGCCCGGTGACGTGTCCTCCGTCGTCGGCGCCTCGACTGCTCCGGACCCCAGCCTTTCTCCACCGCATGATAATAGTAGACCTCCTCCTTAGATAATTTCCCCATACTATGGAGGACGTCTACCAGTGTCTCTTTCCGTTGTGTCCCAGGGTGGTGGATCATTCTGTCACGGTGCGTAGTATTAATGGGACGGTATACGGAGCGCTGGTGCAGTGTCATCCTTTTTATTGAAAATGAGATGTCCTCACGAAGCATTTACAATAAACAAGGAGAGTGAAAACAAAAACACGACTACAGAAACAAAACACGGTGACTTACTTGGATGCTGCTGGCAGTGCAGACAAACAAATGAACAATGATCCACACACAGGTGGAAGTGTGTGGGTCTTATATACTATCCCCAATCAGAGACAACGCTAGACAGCTGTCTCTGATTGGGGATGATAATCACCCTAGTTAGGGTGTGATGACTTGGTTGTGTGCCTCTCTCTTCCCCTAGGTGGGAGTAAGAGGCCTTACCACAACCAAGCCATCACAACTGTTCAAAACATGTCTTCATAACATAACAGTGTTCATAACATAACAGTGTTCATAACAGTGTTCAAAACATAACATTATTCCTAACATAACAGTGTTCAAAACATAACAGTGTTCATAACATAACAAGCTTTATAATACAAGTGTTTATAACATAACAGTGTTCATAACAACAGTGTTCATAACAGTATTCATAACATAACAGTGTTCATAGCATTACAGTGTGGTGGGTATTGGGCCCTTAAATCTTAGTACAGACTTGAAGACTATGACCGTGGGGGTCTATAAGACCCTATTATACTGTGTGGTATCTTATATCATGTATGTAATACCCTGGGATTACCATGGCCTACTAAAACCCCTGTACATAACTGCCGAAAATTTGGTGTTTCTATGTCAAACGGTTTATTATATTTCAGTCTTCTGTGATGTATACTGACTGACTGACTGGCGATGGTTGCATCATGTGCAGTATGGTCAGTGATGGGCTGCAGCCTGAAGCCCAAGCTGCTGCCCCATGCGGCCAGGGTCCTCTTGGCACAGCCCCAGATGTGCAAGTCCAGCTGGCTACACTGAGGACAGATGAGGCTTAGTTTGCCCTGTATGGATCTGTATATATCTCTGGCCCCTAAAGCCTGTCATGGGGGAGGGGGGTTGAGTTTCTTTGGGGTTGTGAGTTTCTTTGGGGTTGTGAGTTTCTTTGGGGTTGAGCGTTTCTTTGGGGTTGTGAGTTTCTTTGGGGTTGAGCGTTTCTTTGGGGTTGTGAGTTTCTTTGGGGTTGAGGAGGGGTTGAGGAGGAGTGTGGTCTGGAGGAGATTAAAACAAACACACACACACACCATCTTGTCCAGCCTGTCAAAGTGTATACGTATTCCTACTGCATCACTGCCAGTCCCAGATTAAATAAAACATTTCCTAACATTAAGACTACTCAGGCCAAACCAAGGATGCACGTTTTTCAATTTTCCCTCTCAATTCAATAAGTTTTTGTCTCAGTATGGCACTAAAGCAAACCTTACTAAGCAGATAGTACGATAAAGTGCTAACCCGTAACATTCTGCTGAGGTTAGGACTTAGACAAAGTTTTGTGGGAACACCAAGTGCCCACCCTTTTTATTCAGAGAGAGGGATTGGTCTAAGGCAGAGCTCTGTAAATATTTAATCATTCAAGATAGGGTAGGAGTACAGTGCTGACTTCAGGAAATGGGTCATAACCAACGTTCTTCGAATTTCTGATGTACATAGCTAGTAGTAGAGTATGACTAAGCAGAAACAAAGGCTAGATGCTGACCACACAACATGTAGTATGTCGGTAATAGATTTGATTGAGGACACACTGCTGTTTTGGTTCTGCATCAGATTCCTATACTATGATGGATGCATTGTCAAGTTTTGCACCGAAACGTTGTTTTTATTTCACTGCATTTCTTTCAGGTAAATAGAGCGTCAAATTACATTCCGAGCTCTGGCTTCAGGGACCGGAGCTCAGAGTCAGCAAACACACACACACACACACACACACACACGCACACACACACACACACACACACACACACACACACACACACACACACACACACACACACACACACACACACACACACACACACACACACACACACACACACACATACTCACACTCACACATACTCACACTCACACATACTCACACACACACACACACACATACTCCCACTCACACATACTCACACAGACACACACACACACACAAACACACACATACACACACAGACCCAGACACACACACAGACTCTCGGCAAACACTGCATCTCTTAAAAAGCCACAGGGAAATTCCCCTCCTTCCCTTCTTCCTGAGATTGAAATGGAAGTGTCAGCCGCAGTTAGAGAGAAAGTGGAGGAGGATGACTTGTAAACTTGGACAGTGTGGCTAAAACAAAGTGCCCTTGAATAATTCAGAGTACAGGGATGTGCTACAGTAAGAGACAGACAGAGGAAAGAGGGGACTGTAAACTGTACTGTATGTGAGGTTAACCTTTCTGTCATGTTAAATAAGCTGTGACACTCATTCCCAGACAACAGTAGCACTCTGTAAAGTGTAAAATGACTCTAACATACAGTACATGATAGTAACAGGTAAATACATTGAGGTACAGAATACTGTACGCAGCAAGAGGACATATTAAGTTTACCGTCTTGTGGCTGTGTCTGATTGATGGTGTTGCTATGGGAGTTTGTGCGAGGTATGAAAGTGCTTACTAACAGCCTGCTTCCATAGAGTAAGGTACTGAAGGCTATTCTTGGTGTTATGCAATCTCCCTCTGGCTCCATCTCTCTGACTCGTAAGAGATCCCTTGTATAGTCAGAAGGCTCTGTAGACATAGATGATGTCATCTCTGAATATAACCCACTCCTGTCGTCGTCTACAGGTCGGACGTTTCTTTGGGGAAGTGGACGGGTCTGTGATGGCAGCGTTGATCAAGTCGGGCATGTACAAGAAGTAAGAGGAGCTACAATATGATGGATATATATTATACCATTGATTGACCCTATTGTGCATGTTTATGTAACCGCTAACTTCCTAGACCCTTTACTGCAGTCAAATGTATTCATATTCTTCAGAATTTCATAATTATTATGAAATGTGTTACATTTCAGTCTTCTGTGATGTATATAAAGTCTAATATTGGGATGCAAACTCAACATTGAATACATTTTAACTCTATATCTGACATGGTACAGGTGTCTTCTTTTTTTTAAAGCCCATAACCATGTGTGTGATGTGTTTACTTTTGTTTCAAAGTAGATTTGTTTAAGACTACCAAGAAACACTGTGTGACCCTGATTTAGCCCGCTGCAGTAAAAGGCTAATCACTGTGTGTTTGTCCAACAGGGTGTTGCTGTATGACTACCAGGGCATGTGTAGATCAGGACACAGTCATTCCAGTAGTGCTCGTCCTCTGCTCAGTGTAAGTCATGCCATATAAGCATGTTTATCATGCTTAACCCTGAAGACGGCACGTATTTGCTGAAACGTTGGTTATGTTTACCCGCTCTCGCTCTACCGCACCTGCGCTCTATTGCACTGAAAAACCAAGTGACATTGACTTCCTGATGTATTTACCTGTTGCAACCTCCACAAATACTTTTATTATTATTTGATCCTGCTGGTCATCTATGAACATTTGAACATCTTGGAGAAAGAACTGGCCTTAATGGCCATGAATTGTTATAATCTCCACCCGGCACAGCCAGAAGAGGACTGGCCACCCCTCAGAGCCTGGTTCCTCTCTAGGTTTCTTCCTAGGTTTTGCCTTTCTAGGGAGTTTTTCCTAGCCACCGTGCTTCTACATCTGCATTGCTTGCTGTTTGTGGTTTTAGGCTGGGTTTCTGTATAGCACTTTGTGACATCGGCTGATGTAAAAAGAGCTTTATAAATACATTTGATTACATTGTTGGGAGTATATGTAGAGTGTGGAACTTTATTTTTAATCAATTGCTCACATTAATAAATATAGTTATACAGATGAATAAATAATCAGAAAATCATGGACATGAATGCTTTATAAATTACATATTAATGGCTTATGGTTCAAATTACTTTAAAGCATTGAATGCTGGTTGTATAATATGGCAACTTAACAGATGCTCTCTTTTTGTTCTCTTTCACTTGGGTTACCTGTGTTTTAATCTCTTTCCCTCTCTCTCTCTCTCTCTCTCTCTCCCTCTCTCGTGCGCTCTCTCTCTCTCTGTATCCCTCTCTCTCTGTATCTCTCTCTCTCTCTCTGTATCTCTGTATCTCTCTCTCTCTCTCTCTCTCTCTCTGTATCTCTCTCTCTCTGTATCTCTCTCTCTCTCTGTATCTCTCTCTCTCTGTATCTCTCTCTCTGTATCTCTCTCTCTCTCTCTCTCTCTCTCTCTCTCTCTCTCTCTGTATCTCTCTCCCTCTCTCTCTCTCTCTCTCTCTCTCTCTCTCTCTCTCTCTCTCTCTCGTGCGCTCTCTCTCTCTGTATCTCTCTCTCTATGTATCTCTCTCTGTATCTCTGTATCTCTCTCTCTCTCTCTCTCTCTGTATCTCTGTATCTCTCTCTCTCTCTCTCTCTCTGTATCTCTCTCTCTCTCTGTATCTCTCTGTATCTCTCTCTCTCTCTTTCTCTCTCTCTCTTTCTCTCTCTGTATCTCTGTATCTCTCTCTCTCCTTCCTGTAGCCTTTCTACGGCCTTGCTGCAGTGATTAAATGGTTCTTCTCTCACATGTTTATGTAAGTGTGAGATGTACTTTTCAGGTTGAGTTTGGGGGAAATGGTCTCTATATGCTGTTTGTCATCACTCTAGTGTAAAGTTGTTTTGAACTGAACTGAATCGTTTTTGATGGTTATTTCTCTCCAACAACTCTACTTCTATGCAGGTTCTTACTGGAGTTCAACTTCTGTGGGCTGTGGCACTCTGATTACGTTGTAGACGGTAAATGCTCTCAATACTTTATGTGACAAAGGCCATTGAAAAGAGCTTTGGATAAATACTTGTGGAGGGAGAGTCACTTAAAATCAAATCAAATCAAAATTGATAGGTTGCGTACACAGATTTTCTGATGTTATCGCAGGTACAGCAAAATGCTTGTTTTTCTAGCTCCAACAGTGCAGTAATACCTAAGAATACAAAATAAAATAAAACAATACACACATAATCCAGAAAAATAATAAATTAATATCAGAAGGAGCAATGTCAGAGACCGGAATATAATGTTTATACAGTACCAGTCAAAAGTTTGGACACACCTACTCATTCAAGGGTTTTTCATTATTTTTACTATTTTCTACATTGTACATTCAAGTGCTGTCACTGCTGCAGAGGATAAGTTCAATAGAGTTGCAGACCAAATAAATGCTTCACAGAGTTCAAGTACAGACACATCTCAAGATCAACTGTTCAGAGGAGACTGTGTGAATCAGGCCTTCATGGGTGAATTGCTGTAAAGAAACCACTACTAAAGGACACCAATAATAAGAAGAGACTTGCTTGAGCCAAGAAACACGTTGGAGATTTGTGGTTCCAACTGCCATGTCTTTGTGAGGCGCAGAGTAGGTGAACGGATGATCTCAGCATGTGTGGTTCCCACCATGAAGCATGGAGGAGGAAGCGTGATGGTGTGGGGGTGCTGTGCTGGTGACACTGCGCTGGTGACACTGCTGGTGATTTATTCAGAATTCAAGGCACACTGAACCAACATGGCTACCTCAGCATTCTGCAGTGATACGCCATCCCATCTGGTTTGCGCTTAGTGGGACTATCATTTGTTTTTCAACAGGACAATGACCCAACACACCTCCAGGCTGTGTAAGGGCTATTTGACCAAGAAGGAGAGTGATGGAGATCTGCATCAGATGACCTGGCCTCCACAATCACCCAACCTCAACCCATTTGAGATGGTTTGGGATGAGTTTGACCGCAGAGTGAAGGAAAAGCAGCCAACAAGTGTTCAACATATGTGGGAACTCCTTCAAGACTGTTGGAAAAGCATTCCTCATGAAGCTGGTTGAGAGAATACCAAGAGGGTGCAAAGCTGTCATCAAGGCAAAGGGTGGCTACTTTGAAGAATATAAAATATACAATATATTGATTTGTTTAATACTTATTTGGTTACTACATGATTCCATATGTGTTATTTCATAGTTTTAATGTCTTCACTATTATTCTACAATGTAGAAAGAGTAAAAATAAAGAAAAACCCTTGTATGAGTAGGTGTGTCCAAACTTTTGACTGGTACTGTACGTATATATAGTGCTGTGCAAAGACAGTATGGACAGTATATGAATAGAAAAGGTGTGTACATCAGTAGTTATATAGGATAAGCCATGACTAGAATATATACATATAAAGTCGGTAAAACACTATGTAAACATTATTAAAGTGACGAGTGTTCAATGACTATGTACATAGGGCAGCAGTCTCTAAGGTGCAGGGTAGAGTACCAGGTGGTAGCCGGCTAGAACAGTGACTAAGGCTAGTGGAGCCTGTTTACATTATGAATACATGTTTGTGCTTTCATATACCTTGGATGAATCATCCTGTAGTTTTCATACCATGTCTCGTGGTTCACATTTCATTGTCTCTCATCCAATTGCTTTCTCCCAACCATTTTCTCCCCCATGGCTATCATTTGACTGTATGCCGGTCCCATTACCATGCTCATCTTCATGGTGAATGGTGCACCCTCCATCTCCTATCCTCTCCACCGGTATTCCTAACACACAGCCAAGGCTGGCTACCATACATGTGAGTAGAGCTCCACAGCTCTGGGGTGGGTGGGTGGGTGTGTGTGTGTGTGTGTGTGTGTGTGTGTGTGTGTGTGTGTGTGTGTGTGTGTGTGTGTGTGTGTGTGTGTGTGTGAGTAGGCTATGCATGTCTTTGAAACAAACAATGTCGTTAATGCTGACTTCATCCTCATTAGCCCATAAAGCCAAGAGGATGGACGCGTTGCAACCGTGTGACACAGAGTACCCTGGCTTCATGTTGGACTACTCCATCAGCGAGACCAACAGCCTCCTCAAATGTGGACGCTGTCAAAAGTAAGGAACCTCCAGTCAACTACACAGTGGTGGCGCCATCTTGTGTGCATGATACCTACCTGCAATAATCTGAACTGCCAGAATATCAGAGGCCTCAAAATGTTGTCTACACCATTTTTTTTTATGTGTCCGCAATGTAATGATAGCTGAATGTGTTGTGTTCCAGAATGGAATGTTAACCGAATGTCTTGTGTTTCAGGTGATGTTACACAGAGATCCCTTAAAATAAAGTGTTACCTTAAATTACTATATAATTCTATGTAATGTTAACTTAATATTTTGTGTTGCAGGATGTTTGTGGTACAGGCGGTCCCTGACAGTAACCTGGTGTTGATGGTGGTCCAGGCGGACTGTGACTGCTCCCGGCAGTACTCCTCCATCACCCTCGAGCCCAAGGAGGTCAAATACAACGCATCAGTCAAGTGTAACAGGATGAAATCTCAGAAAGTTCGGCGGCGCCCAAAGTCCTGCCATGCCTACCATCCTAAGGTCAGTCGTCCTCCTCCTCTCTTTATAACTGGTTGTATAATGACATAGTTTTGACTTCATTACAGTTGTTGGCTGTAATGTTTGCATAGCAGGCATGTTAACATATAAAGAGAGAAGTGTTTGTTCCATTTAAATGTAAATCCCACAGATGAGTAGTCGAAGTAGATTATTGTGTAAGTCTATATAAAGCGGTATCATTGGGAGGAACAGCAGTTTCCATTCTGTTTTTCTATCAGGATATGGGTTAATATTGAAATGGTCTTCTTGCTGATTGTAGGAAAATGCCAAGGACTGTGGAGGAGCTTCAGAGATCAGCCTATCGGTGGCCCTCTTCTTGGCTTCTCTGGCTACCTCATTGGCCCTGCGCAGATGGACTTAACCAGGCTCCATTTCCCTTATGGCCTGTGGTTCTCAGATGGACATGAGAATGCATACTAAACAATCTTCACATTCCGTTTTTGTATATTTTCTAAAAGACCAATAACTACGTAAAGAACCTACCAACACAGTAGTCAACTCTGGAGCAACAATACAAGGGCTATTTTCTAGTAAGACTAATTTTACCACGCTGATAGAGAAAGAAACTAACCAGTCCTAACAAATGCCTGAATTCCTTTTGTACGAGCCATGGGATATGAGTTTGTGGACATGTGAATCGAAAGGGAGAGACTGTTATTTTAATGACACTGATATGGAAGAAAGATTTCTGCTCTCTACTGGACAATCCCTCTTAGTGCAGACTGAAGGACAACCACCCTGACAACCTCACTCAGCTGGAGAACTGTTGCCATATGCACATCAACAGGAAAATACACATTTTACAAGTTTTTGGGTGTATGTTGGAATGAACTACTGTACCAAAACTTTGTGCTACAAAAGTGGAAGGAATATTAATCTCTTTGTGGTTTTACTTGATGAACATTTGTAAGCAATAATGTATGTCATGATACTGGTGTTTTGAAAGGAACATGCTGGTGACTATTCCCACAGAACTTAGAGGTGAGGTCTAGTATAGTTTATGATTACTGGTATACATGAAAGCTTTACAAAATATTTGGCAGGGGGAGGAGACTGTTCAACAACAATAACCTATTGTCAAATGTGAATCAGACATTTTCTGTCTTGTTATTCCCAACAAAACCGGACACAGGGCTCAATTCGATCTGTATCACCGCAGTCCAGCACTGTAGCCGCTTGAAATGTAAAGGTAATTTCCGATTGAGCAGCGTTTACTGTGAATGCAGTCTCCACAAAAGTGGGGCCATTGCCTTTGAATTTCAACTGCGCTACAGCACCGAACTACAGCGATACGGATTGAATTGAGCCCATACTTCCACAAGAAGCTGAGAACAGCACAGGGTCATCCACAGAGCAGCATTAGGGGTTAAGTGCCTTGCTCAAGGGCACACCGGCAGTAAGTGGCACCTGAGATTCTGATGCCAGCTACCCTCTGGTTTTTGGCTCACTCCTGCCCAATTCCTCCCCGTAAAATCACTACAAGCACACTGTTGATAAACGTATGATGTATTTCAATATGTGAATCTTCAAACGGTCTGCATATAGTAGCTAGGACTACATATAAATGAGATGCCATAGGTGCTTTGAGATATTGAGGAATATTACAATACATCGAATATAAAAACTAATTGTGTATTTTATCTTTTTTGTTGTTCCCTATAAGAGCTAGACCAATAAGAAACTGATACAGAAGGACCTATTCTGTGACGTGTGCAAATGGCTGGTGGCAGCTGATACTGGAAACACACCGATACGGAGAAAATTCACCACTGCATTTATTTATCAAACAAAAACATGTTTTATACATTGTAGTATATACATTGCTTTCGTACACAGCATCTTTTTCTTCTTAATAAAAATGGAAAACCCATTTCTGTCCATCCCCCAGTAATTGGAGAACAAGAGGTTGACTATATAGTTAACAGGTAAACTTACCTTCAGTGCACAATCCAAAACGCCATCAACTACACATAACTGTACACATTAAGCAAAAAATATTATCGATTACATCAGTAATTCTAAACTGTTAGACATCTTCAGTGGTGATGAGTAGTTATGACAGATCTACAGTATACTGGAAATCCTGAAATATCTAGGGGGTCAATTTTCACAAACCTATGAGAGAAATTGAGTTGAATATATTGCTTTGAAGTGAGGTAGCAACTTCCTGAATCACACAGATCACCCTATAAAATCATTTGTGGAGATGTGTGCTACTAGCGCTCCTGTACATCAACAACAGCAGACTGCTGGAGTAGCAGAACATCTAAAGCTCCATTTATACATCATTTGTTCTGCTCTTTTACACATTCTGATTGAACCCACATTTCTAAACATGTGTAGCCAATCAAAATACACATTGTGATCAAAACATCCTGGCCACGCATTGTGTCTGAATATCTTAAAAGTGTAGACAGATCTGGACAGAGAAACCATTTAAATCATCATTCTGCCCTCTAAAATCAGTGACAAGTAGCACCATTGACTTGGTTACATCAATGTCTTACAATAAATATTTAGATAGGATACCTGCAAAATAATTTGCATAAAAGAAGTAACAGGAAATCTGGTCACAATGCAGAAACAGTGGACGGATAACAGAAACATTTTAATACCATGTGCAGGCATTTCTGTAAATGTTGTCAAAATCATCAGGACTAAGGACCCATGTTAGCACCAGGTATAAACTGGGCTTGACTCACACACTCACTATACAGTTGTAGTGTGAAGGTTTAATCACAAAAGACCAGTTCAAGCCTGAGAGATGGAAGAGGCAGTGCACATTTCAACACATCTAGGAGAGTATATTTTTATCTTTCTGTCTGTAGAATTGTTCATAACCAGTACCTTTATGTCATTGGTATAGAGATGAACGACACGTTTTGAAATGTAGCATTCATATGAGGGAGGGAAAGAAATGCAGTGGGGAGGAACCCCATTTTATTAAAATAAATAGCGGAACATATCAAAACACAATCTAGTCTTATGAGGCGAATGTACATGATTCAGTTTTGACAAACTGATTTATTTATGTGGAGAAAGAGAAAACAACATGCAACTCATACAAATATCAAATCTCAATCACAATGTGTCCACTTGTCCATTATATTTAGCCTTTGAGTACCATGAGACTCACCCCTAATATGGCCAATGATAAAGGCATTGAAAGATTTGCATTCTGTTTGAAAGTTTGTTTTGTACTCAGATAAATATGCCCGGGGGCAATGTACTATGCTAAGTCAACCAACCCTCCTCTCTGCCTAGGCTACATGACTGTTTGCTAAGACAGGGGTTAGGTTAGGAGGTTGTCGGTCACTGTGTGTCCTGCTTATTGGGCCTGTTTCTCCTTGGCTGGGTCCTGCTCCTCAGCTAGGTCCCCTCTCTCCTGGTTCCAGTCCTTCAGGCCCTCTGGCAGGCTGGTGTCCTCTTCAAAGCTGCCCGTCCCCTCCACAAACTCCTCATAGGTTGACTTCTCCTCAAACGGCCGCGGCCCCAGCAGCTCCAGCATGTCGGCCTTGTCCAGGACCTCCTTCTCGAGGAGACGCTTCCCCACCTGGGGAGAGAAGAGCGGAACGGTGTGGTCCCAGTGACATTCATGACACATCAAGGTAGACATGAGAAAGAGCTAGACAGCAGACAAAAACTAGGTTTATCCTTGATCTTAAAGCTGGAAACAGCCACGTCCGTTTAAAATATTACCACAACAAAGAAGTTACTGCAAACAACCAACACAGTTTTTCCCCATCAGACATCATTGCACACGTGATAGAAGAGCACTATGTGCTGCAATTTTATACCTGCTGCAAAACTGGGGCGGTCAATAGTGTGGTTTCCCCTTACTGCGGATTCCATCTTCAAACTCAACAAGAAAACTAAATCTAGACGGGTGTGCCCTTGACAAGAGCGCATGACACGACGATAGTACTCTGAAAACCTTAGAACTACGTGATCTTCATGTAGGTCAATGCAATTCTCACCACGTCCACACACTCTCTCTTGTCCACAATCAGTTCCATGGTCCTCCTGTAGGCGCTGTCCACCAGGTCTCTGACCTCCTGGTCTATGAGCTCTGCAGTGGCCTCGCTGTAAGGCTTCTCCATCACCATCTCCCCTTGCCGAGGAAGGTCAAAGGACACCTGGCCTACCTTCTCACTCATCCCAAACTGCACTATCTGGAGACAGGAAGACATGTGGGGATCATAAACACAACAGGAACTGTGAGATAATTAATCAATAAGGCCCGGGGGTGTGGTTTATGGCCAATATACCACGGCTAAGGGCTGTTCTTAAGCACAACGTAACGCAGAGTGCCTGGGTACAGCCCTTAGCCGTGGAATTTTGGCCATATATCACAAACCCCAGAGGTGCCTTATTGCTATTATAAACTGTTTACCAACATAATTAGAGCAGTAAAAATATGTGTTTTGTCATGCCTGTGCTATACGGTCTGATATACCATGGCTATACACATTAAGGGCTCGAACCACTCAGTTTATAATAGACAGTAACATTTCCAAAGACAAATTCCTATCAACACTTGAACAGTAACCAAAATTCGGCGAAAGTTGGAGAGCTCGCTTTGAAAGCCTCCTATCAAGTTCCTCTTCGCATCGCTCAATGTAAAAAAACGTATACAATTGCGGAAGATTTGATATTGCCCGTGGCCAGTGATATGTGCAAGACCATGTTTGGTAATGATGAATATGCCAAAAAACGGACTATCCCGTTATCAGACACAACGTATGCTAGGCGAGTTTGCGAAATGGCATCTGATGTGAGGGAGCAGTTAATTGAGAAGCTGAAATCTGCGGAAGCCTTTTCTTTACGGTTGGATGAGTCTGTGGACGTGTCCAAAGACGCACAGCTCTTGGGATTTGTGCGTTTTGTTGACCAAAACTAAATGTGTGAGGAGTTTTTGTTTTGTAAGAAGCTCCCTGAACGCACAACAAGCTCTGACATTTTGAAAGTGATTGATGACTTTTTCAGAGCAAATTAAATAAGCTGGGCAAAGTGTGTTGCGGTGTGTACTGACGGTGCGCGCACTATGACTGTTGCCCCAAAAAAGTTGCCCCAAAAGTTGTGGATTCACTGCATGTTACACAGAGAATCTCTCGCCAAAGAAATGAGTGCTGACTTTGCTTACGTTATGGACACTGTTGTGAAGACTGTCAATGTGGTTATGAAGAGTGCCTTGCACTCTACGGAAGAGGGTCACAATGCACTCCTGTACCATTCCGAGATCAGATGGCTTTCTCCTGGATCAGTCTTGGCCCGTGTGTTTGAGTCACACACAGCTATTCACAAGTTTCTAGCTGGCCAAAACCGTGCGGAGCTGGCTGCACATTTCAATTACAATGTCTGGCTCACTAAACTGGCATATCTTGTGGATATTTTCTCAGAGTTGAACAAACTGAACAGTTCCATGCAGGGCCGTAATACACATGCCATTCAGCTGTATGACAAGATGGAAAGCTTTCTGAAGAAAACAACGAGATGGAGAGAGCGAATCAGCGAAGGTAACTTTTCTATGCTTCCATCAGTGGAGGAGTTGGCTGATTCTGCAGTGCTTTCGCCTGACGTGAAACACGCAATTATTGGACACTTGGCGGCACTCGAAAGTCAATTTGGAAAGTACTTTTCTGAGGCTGAGTCCTGGAGAAGGGACAAGATATGGATACAGTTTCCATTCAAAGACAAAGCATTTTACAGCTCAAACTTGACAGCCTCTGAGGAAGATCAGCTGATAGAGCTGTCCACAGACAGCAAGCACAAGAATGTGTATGAGTCAAGGCCTCTCATTCAGTTCTGGATTTATTGCCAGAAAGACTTCCCCCAGCTCACTGCAAAGGCAATGCTGAGCCTTTTGCAACAACATATCTTTGTGAAAGTGGATTTTCCTCCCTCACCTACCTGAAGAGCAAATACCGGTCCAGACTGCAGCCTGAGGATGACATGGTGCTCTGCCTGACAACCTCCATCTCCCCCAGAATAGACAAGCTGTGTGCTACCCACCAGGGCCAGTCATCTCACTAAAGGTAGGCCTATGTGTCATCCATAAGCTAAATAAACCCAAATGTAAACCTCATCAATAATAATAAAAAACAACAATTATTTTATTATATGGCCAATAATAAAAACCAATAATTGTTATGTATAACTGAGTACAAAATAGGTTAAAAGAGGTGATAAATATGTTAGTCAGTTACTGTTAGTGTATGGCCAAGCTTTATCTGGGGGTCCCTGTTCTATTTCTCTATCGGCCAAGGGGTCCCTGGGCTGAAAAAGGTTGAAGACCCCTGCGGTAGGGTACCTGTGCGTAGGCTGACTGGGTGACCTTCTTCAGATCGTCCTGTGCTCCTGTGGTGATCTTCCCAAAGAAGACCTGTTCAGCCACACGTCCTCCCAACATCATACACATCCTGTCAAACAGCTGTTCCCGTGTGTACAGGTACTGCTCCTTGGGGAGGTACTGCGCATACCCCAAACCCTTCCCTCTGGGGATGATGGACACCTAAGGGAAGAGAAAAGGGACACATGGCATTAGAATAGTGAAAGAAAAGCAACTTGCCAAATCCTGCTCTTTCTAGATCACACATGCCACATCTTTTAATCTCATTGTAGCAACACGTTGGTTGAATTGTCTTTGCATAAATCTCACTCTGCAAGTTACTCAAGGCAGAGAGAAAGACATGGAGCTGAACTTATAGAATGCAGGATGGCTGTTTGATTGAATTGGGCCATAAAGCACCTCATGACATGACGCACATCTTAAAGTCCACACAGAGACTGCTATGCCTGCTACACATCATGGGGGTCTAGTTCGCTCTTCAGACTCACTGTTTCATGTGGAGGTCAGAGTTCAAACATTAATTGAGATAATTCTTAATGTCTTTATTTGGGGGATTTGTGTGTATTGTTATACACTACTCAAAAAAATAAAGGGAACACTTAAACAACACAATGTAACTCCAAGTCAATCACACTTCTGTGAAATCAAACTGTCCACTTAGGAAGCAACACTGATTGACAATACATTTCACACGCTGTTTGTGCAAATGGAATAGACAACAGGTGGAAATTATAGGCAATTAGCAAGACACCCCCAATAAAGGAGTGGTTCTGCAGGTGGTGACCACAGACCACTTCTCAGTTCCTATGCTTCCTGGCTGATGTTTTGGTCACTTTCGAATGCTGGCGGTGCTTTCACTCTAGTGGTAGCATGAGAGGGAGTCTACAACCCACACAAGTGGCTCAGGTAGTGCAGCTCATCCAGGATGGCACATCAATGCGAGCTGTGTCTGTCAGCGTAGTGTCCAGAGCATGGAGGCGCTACCAGGAGACAGGCCAGTACATCAGGAGACGTGGAGGAGGCCGTAGGAGGGCAACAACCCAGCAGCAGGACCGCTACCTCTGCCTTTGTGCAAGGAGGAGCAGGAGGAGCACTGCCAGAGCCCTGCAAAATGACTGTACCTTCAGCAGTGGGTCGGCATGTTGCAGGAACCAGCCCACTATGGCGTGGCCAGCCTCATGGTACGCTACAGTCTTCTTCTCATTGGGCTGCAGAACCTGGGTCTTCTTCTCAAGACCTAGACACACAGAGAGAGACAGAATGGTGATATAATACTGCTGCTATTCCCATCCACAACTCACCTCGTTCTAAAGATGGGAAATTCACAACAGTGTTAATTTTGTCAGCTATTTTAGATTTAGTCGTTTTTTTTGTCTTAGTCTATGACTAAAACACCTTTTAGTTTGAGTCCCATTTTAGTAATTTCATCCTTCTTATTTTTTGTTATAATCAGTTGACTAAAACTCTGGGACAATGTCTAGTTTTAGTCATTTTAGTCACATATTAGTCAGTGCATTTTTTTTTTTTTTTACTTTCATAGCATACATGAAAATAAGAGTGGGTAAAAATGATATGATTGTTTCTAGTTTAAGTTACAATTGAAGTGTCCTGTCTGCCCATCAGTTCAAAAAGATTGACGAGTGACTGTGTAACCGCTGTGTGGGAGAGCACGGCCGATCAGCTCAATCAGAAAGACATTCATTAGATTAAAAAGGAGCTTCCCATTGGGCAAACACTGGTTGAATCAACGTTGTTTCCACGTTGACCCAATGTGGAATAGACGTTGAATTGACGTCTCTGCACAATAGTCTCAAGTGGATTTCTCGTCTCGCCACATTTTTGTAAACTAGTTTTTTTTCCATGGCATCTCGTCTCGTTATCGTCATTAGTTTTCGTCAGGGAAAATAGGTTGTTGACAAATATTTATTGCCATAGTTATTGTTGATTTAATTAACACTAATTCACAAAGCTGAGAAAACATAATAATACAAGGAGCTGGAAGATTACAGCCCACCTCCGATGACCCTGTCGATGGCCTGCTCAAAGTGTTTTCCTTCCACATGTGGGTTGAGGTGTCTAGCAGCAATGAGGGCAGCCTCGTTACACACGTTAGCTATGTCGGCTCCTGGTGAAGACAGGAAGACAGAGAGGATGTTTAAACATTGACAAGATAATCAACATGGTATTTTCTCACACAGAGCAGCTCAACTTGCCTGTGAAGCCCGGTGTGGCGGCAGCCATCTTCCTGGCCAGTCCATCTTTGTCCATAGCAGGGTCCAGTTTGATGGGCCGTAAGTGCACTTTGAAGATGGAAGCCCTGCCTTTGATGTCAGGTGGGCCTGAAACATGGACATGTATTGAATTTCATGAAATGAATATGTTATGAAGTCCTTACTTAGGTTTCCAAAGTCTTAACGAATGGGAAAGTACTTGTCAATATGGATATCAATATGTTGACATTTCACTAAAATTGCCACAGCACACTATGTTGCCTGAGCTCCAGTTCAATTGAAAGATTCCATACCTATGTAAATCTGCCTGTCAAATCTGCCAGGCCTCATTAGTGCAGGATCCAAAATGTCTGGTCTGTTGGTGCCGGCCAGGACGACCACGTTAGTGCTGGTGTTGAACCCTAGAGGATAAACACCAGGGAATTACCGTTACAGTATATGCATTACAGTTAAACATTTTAGAGTAACGGCAGCAAAATAACAGCTTTATAACAGATGACATAAGAGTTCCAATGTCACATAATAAAAGTTAATATTTCATAAATATGACAGTGTGTGTGATAGACTCCTGCGCCACTCGGGAACTAAGGCACCGCATCTCAGTGCAAGAGGAATCACTACAGTCCCTGGTTCGAATCCAGGCTGTATCACATCCGGCCGTGATTGGGAGTCCCATAGGGCAGGGCACAATTGGCCCAGCGTCGTCCATGTTTGACCGGGGTAGGCCGTCATTGTAAATAAGAATTTGTTCTTAACTGACTTAAATAAAAGGTAAAATTTCATTTCATCGATATCTTAACCATCCTCACCGTCCATCTCCACTAGCAGCTGGTTGAGAGTGTTTTCCTGCTCGCTTTGGCCACCAAAATTCCCCCCGCCTCTCTTGCGGCCCACGGCGTCTATCTCATCTATAAACAGGATACAGGGGGCATTCTTCCGGGCCATGGCAAACATGTCTCTCACCTACGAGGGAGGGGGGTTAATACTAAGTCTCTAAAACAGCTTAATTCACATCCTCACAGTAAGCGGTGTATTTCAAGTAAAATGGATTGAAATGTATCCCTGTGGTTAGCTAGGTAGTAGATTCTCAGATATGTTCTAAAATGCACATCTTTTAATTTGAAACAGATGTTATGGAGTCAGGTGCAAGTGATCCCTCTGGCTCTAGTGTGAACTCACCCTGGCAGGCCCAACACCCACAAACATCTCCAGGAACTCAGAGCCATTGACAGTGATGAAGGGGACATTGGCCTCTCCTGCTGTGGCCTTGGCCAGCAGGGTCTTGCCTGTGCCAGGAGGTCCAGAGAGCACAGCACCCTGAGAAAACACAGCACAACACATTTAAAATAACTGACATTGTGTCTGATTTATGCAAGTCTAATAGGACATTCATTTCTCATGGGTTGTGACAGCATACTACATCGCAAATTAAAAGGCATTCTCTCCCTTGAGGCTACATTGAAAGGTGTTTTGGGACTTGTATGACTGCTGTGCTGTTGTCCCATCCCTTACCTTTGGGATCTTGGCCCCAGTAGGGTTGGGAGGTATCCAGATTTTCATATCGTTATACCATCCTTCTCTAATCCCAGGATTTACCTTATTATCGGTTTAGTACATTGGGCGTCTATTACCAGATTGCTAACAGAATTAGCACAAGTAATAACGAATTACCATAGAGGATGCAAGCGCAAACGATAATTAACGAGGCTCTACGGAATGTCATTTTTGGTGAGCCATTTATAAGCGAATGTGAACGAGAGACATTCATTAAATTAACGCTGTGTCTGTGTAGAGTGAATGGCCTTCGGAGAAGAGGGGGGAGGAGCAGTCAGGCCGAGAACGGAGAGGAGAAAACCCCCAAGGAAATCAAGCCTACAGATAACTCATCCAAAGGGCTTAGAATTCTTAAACACAGCAGAAAGCTAACAATATGGATGCCCCATCACCTTATTAATTCAGCCACTTACTTTGATAATGCGACCCCAAAGTTTAACTTACTAGTTAACGCAGAATTCTACATTTTTCACGGAGGAAAAAAACGTAAAAGGCATAAGAAATAGCTTGTTGCGTTTTGTAAACGCAGATCTAAAATGCTTCTTATTGTAATTTCTGCTCAGCATCTTCTCCACTCGGATGAGAATCCAAGACAACGGGCATTCTATCAGCAGACAGCGCTCTGACTGATGTGTAGCTACTTTTCTCTGGTAAAACGCAAGATTAACATTAAGCAAAACATTAGGAAATGCAGCTGGCTACATTATTTTTATGATAAACATTAGAAATATGATGGCCACGCATAGTTTTAAAAAATATCTTGTTTTTCCATTGTAAGCTCATTTACTTACTGTATGTGGCTGCCAGCCAAGTAGGATTGCACTTCTGTTGTCATCCTATGAAAAGTAAGCTATCTTCTGCCGAATGTGTTGCACTAATGTACTTTCTATAGTTGCACGTCCCTGATCACTCTATTGAAGAAAAAAAACGCTCCTGTCAATAGACAGCTGGACTCGCCTGTTGTGCTATTTACAAACAACACGTCACTGGCTCAGCTGTTCCGGGGGAACTATGGTAACATCAGAATGGAAAATAATGTGACAGGTGAAATGTAGAACGCAATCTGCTTTATCTCTTAACGTATTGCACAATTTGACTGCAGGTATTTACTTAAAAAGTAGCTACAAATATACACTTTTATTGAAAAACCATCCTATGGCTATTTCCAAATACCCCGGTATACAGTATACTGCCCAAGCCTAGCCCCCAGGGTCCAGGTACTAATGTTGTCTCTAGGGCTGGGTGATATGGACAAAATATCATATCACAACATTTTTTTGTAACATTTTGACAGTATTTGAAGGTTTTTATGTTTTTTTGTTCTAAATATGCTTTATGAGTAGTTCATGACCCTAGGGTGGCAACACAAATAAGTGATTTCAAATGGGGCTTTCTCCATTTATAATGTTCAATCTAACTCAAAACAAAAATAATTATCATACATTTCTAAATTTACTGGACATTTATACTTTTTTCCAGACTGTGCCACGCAGCTTGATATGGGCAAAACATAGGTCTAGTTAATTGGCGAACTGTTGGAATCATGGAAATATAATGATTATTCTAATTCTATAGTTGGAATATAGTGGGCAGCAACTTGAATACATTGTAGTTTGACATGACAACTAATTAATAAACCCGGGAGGAATTAGAGGGTAGGAAGCAAAGTGTTGGTCAGTGTTTCTGCTACGTTCACAGCATGTCACCAACATTGTTGTATCCACCCGACCATGTAGAGTGAACGGCAAGAAAATGCTTGTGAACCCGTGGTCGAGCAACTGCTCTCTCCTTGAGTGACAGGGGGCGGGGCTCGGTGAGGTTAGCAGCAGGCAGAAGGAGGAGGGAGAGAGACGAGTCAAGTAGCAAACGGAGTAAACTATAAAAAACGGACAGTATACGCATAACGTTTAACTTATCAACTTTAACTTATCACGTTTAACAAACCAAACATTGAAATACCATTATAGAAGGTAAAGTAAAAACCCAAACCGGTCCGTGCATCCATACCGGTATATAGTTAAATACGGTATACCGCCCAGCCCTAGTTGTCCCATCCCTTACCTTAGGGATCTTAGCCCCCAGGTCCAGGTACTGCTGGGGGTTCTTCAGGAAGTTAACAAACTCCAAAATCTCCAGCTTGGCCTCCTCACAACCGGCTACGTCCTTGAACTTGGTGTTGATGTTGTCCTTCATCATCTTTGCTGGTGATTCGCTCATGCTGAAGGGACCGCCTCTTCCACCCCCAGCGCCTCCTCCCATTGGTCCCCGCCGTAGGGTGAAAAGCAGGAAACCAATCAACAGCAAGGTGGGGATCATGCTCATCATAAATGACCTGCAGGAGGAAGGAAAATATTAAAATTATAATTTAAATAGGCAAGTCGGTTAAGAACAAATTATTTTTTACAACGACGGCCTACCCCGGCCAAACCCTCCCCTAACCCGGACAACGCTGGGCCAATTGTGCGCCGCCCCATGGGACATCCGATCACGGCCGGTTGTGATACAGCCCTGGATCGAACCAGGGTCTGTAGTGACGCCTCTAGCACTGAGATTACTTAAAATGATGATGATGATGATGATGATGATGGACAGTCATAGTTAAAATGTCAGCTTGTACATGAAATTGGACATACGAGTGTGCTTCAAAACAAATCTCAGTGAGAAATAGTCTAGTCCTATTGAGGCATAAACATGTGTTGTGTGTGCATTAACTCACCCATCACTCTCTGAGTTGTACATGACAGCTGCCCTATGAGAGGGCTCCAAGCCCAGCTCGTGATGAGCCGCTTCCAAGTTCCTCTCGAAGGTGTCCACACTACCGATGTTAAACCACACATAGCTCTGGGGAAAGACCACCAACACAACACAAGTCAATGGATATCCTTTACCACTACAACCTTTCAGCCAATCGGTACCCACTAGAGACTGTTGCCGGGCGTCCCCTTTTAGCATATGAATCAGATGCATATCAACCTGCAAGGTGTGCAAACATAAGCACCAACACTTGATAAAGAGTGCATCAACTATTGTAGAGGATTAATTGCATGAAGAAATATTTGTGGAAATATATCAATAAATAAAAATAACAATAGTTATTTGTTTAGATAGTCAAGGATATGTTTTGTATAATATAATAAGTCCTAGAAAAAAAAACATAGGCCTATTGCCTATTTTACTTTCCCTTACAATAAAAACATTAGTGTAATCCATTTGATCAACTTTATTGGTAGATTTGATTAGTAATAGAGTTATAGTAATTATTAAAGTCCAGTGACAGAGAATGGCACGGCCAAATTATTTGCTGCTGATAAATAGGCATAACACAAACTCATCATTAAACTATTGTCTTGCTAAATTGAATCAACCTCTTCACCCTGCTTATCATTCAGTTGGGCCTCATTTAAATTCAATAGTGAAGTAAGGTGCACAATTATTGCCCATTCATCCAGAGAGAGATGCTATGGAGCCTGGCTGGGTATCAACAGCTTATTGTCTTGGCGGGTTAAGTTGGGAATACTTGTGAAGAAAAAGAATTGTAAAAAGGCTCAAAATATTTTTCTGTTCGTGATTTAAAAATTCTGACAAATTAACAGTGTAAAATACAAAAGCCAGGAAAGTAAATAAAAATAAAAAAACGTCAGTGGCTGTTGGCTACGGCGGTTCTAACGCTGTATTCACAAAACACTAACTTCCTAATTTAATCTAGTTGAATCAAGCCTAATGAAAGCCCTTATGCACCCCGGCATGAATATGAACTCCTCAAATGATTCATCATGCTAAGTGAGTCACCGTTCTGATTCCAGAGAATGGTTATTAAATCACCTACCGCATCAGCCTCTGCTCCTGGTACTAGAATGACTCGGACATACTGTTTGTTGACAACCTCTAAACGTTCGACCTGTGAAAAGAACAGACAATGCTTAAGGCCTATTCTTACAGTGACATACAAAAAAATAATTACAAAATAATGGAAGCAAAACGAAGTTCTGTGTCTGAGCAGTTACATCACCTTGGCATTACGATTGTATTAATAAAATCGGCATGTATTTCCATTAACAGTATCTCTATTCTTTGCTGAATTGTTGTATTTTGTTCTCACCATTCCTCTGCCAAGGTAGCGATGGACAAAGTCCTTCCAGGTGATCTCCTTGCCTGTGTCTCTGAATTGATAGTAGAGAGTGGCAGAAGATATACCAGCTAGTACCACTGCCAAGGCACGGAAGTCTTTCTCATCCCATGGGATGTCCCCCTAGAAAGGCAGAGGAAAGGTCAACGTTGAGTTATCTGCATCCAGTGCCATAGAACGTCACGTGTGTGTGTGTGTGTGCGCGTATATATGAATGTGTATATATACAGCGGGTGAAATAAGTATTGAACACGTCACCATTTTTCTCAGTAAATATATTTCCAAAGGTGCTATTGACATGAAAGTTTCACCAGATGTTGGTACAACCCAAGTAATCCATACATACAAAGAAATCAAAACAAATAAGTTCAGAAATTACGTTATGTGTAATAATGTGAAATGACACAGGGAAAAAGTATTGAACACATGAAGAAAGGGAGGTTCAAAAAGGCATGGAAAGCCAAGACAACAGCTGAAAACTATCAGTAATTAAAAAGTAATCCAGCCCCCTGTCAGTGCAAATTAATATCAGCTGGTTCAGTCCCAACTGATGGCCTACAAAAAGGTCTCATTGCCAAGGTGTCACACAAGACACATCTCATGATGGGTAAAAGCAAAGAGCTGTCTCAAGACCTTCGCAACCTAATTGTTGCAAAACATAATGATGGCATTGGTTATAGGCGCATTTCTAAGCTTCTGAATGTTCCAGTGAGCACTGTTGGGGCCATAATACGGAAGTGGAAAGACAATCATTTCACCATAAATTTGCCTCGACCAGGTGCTCCTCGTAAATTTGCCCATTCATCCTTCCTTCAATTATGTGAGGTTTGCCAGTACCATTTGCTGAAAAGCAGCCCCACAACATGATGTTCCCATCTCCAAACTTCACTGTTTGTTATGGTGTTTTTAGGGTGATGTGCAGTGCCATTTCTCCTCCAAACATGGTGTGTATTATGACATCCAAACAGTTCAGTTTTGCTCTCATCTGACCACACTATATTCTCCCAGTATTTTACTGGCTTTTCCAAATGTTGTGCAGCGAACTTTAAACGAGCTTCAACATGCTTTTTTTTCAGCAATGGAGTCTTGCGTGGTGAGCGTGCATACAGGCTATGGCGGTGGAGTGCATTACTTAATGTTTTCTTTGAGACAACAGTACCTGCTAATTGCAGGTCTTTTTGAAGCTCTCCACAAGTGGTCCTTGGCTCTTGGACAACTCTACTGATTATTCTTTTCACTCCTCTTGCGAGGAGCACCTGGTCGAGGCAAATTTATGGTGAAATGATTGTCTTTCCACTTCCGTATTATGGCCCCAACAGTGCTCACTGGAACATTCAGAAGCTTAGAAATGCGCCTATAACCAATGCCATCATTATGTTTTGCAACAATTAGGTTGCGAATGTCTTGAGACAGCTCTTTGCTTTTACCCATCATGAGATGTGTCTTGTGTGACACCTTGGCAATGAGACCTTTTTGTAGGCCATCAGTTGGGACTGAACCAGCTGATATTAATTTGCACTGACAGGGGGCTGGATTACTTTTTAATTACTGATAGTTTTCAGCTGTTGTCTTGGCTTTCCATGCCTTTTTGAACCTCCCTTTCTTCATGTGTTCAATACTTTTTCCCTGTGTCATTTCACATTATTACACATAACATAATTTCTGAACTTATTTGTTTTGATTTCTTTGTATGTATGGATTACTTGGGTTGTTACCAACATCTGGTGAAACTTTCATGTCAATAGCACCTTTGGAAATATATTTACTGAGAAAAATGGTGACGTGTTCAATACTTATATCACCCGCTGTACATACACACACACACACACACACACACACACACACGTTTTTCACATTTTTGTTACGTTACAGCCTTATTCAGCCTACACAAAATACCACAATGACAAAGTGAAAAAAAGGTTTAACATTTTTAGCATATTTATTAAAAATTAAAAAACAGAAATACCTTATTTACATAAGTATTCAGACCCTTTGCTATGAGACTCGAAATCGTGCTCGAAATGTTTCTACAACTTCATTGGAGTCCACCTTGGACATGATTTGGAAAGGCACACACCTGTCTATATAAGGTCTCACAGTTGACGGAGCACGTCAGAGCAAAAACCAAGCCATGAGGTCGAAGGAATTGTCTGTAGAGCACCAAGACAGGATTGTGACAAGGTTCTCTGGGCTGATGAACCAAGACTGAACTCTTTGGCCTGAATTCCAAGCAACATGTCTGGAGGAAACCTGGCACCATCCCTACGGTGAAGCACGGTGGTGGCAGCATCATGCTGTGGGGATGTTTTTCAGCGGCAGAAACTGGGAGACAAGTCAGGATCGAGGGAAAGATGAACAGAGCAAAGTACAGAGAAATACTTGATGAAAATCTGCTCCAAGACAACGCAGGAGTGGTTTCGGGACAAGTCTCTCAATGTCCTTGAGTGGCCCAGCCAGAGCCCGGATTTGAATCTGATCGAACATCTCTGGAGAGACCTGAACATAGCTGTGCAGCAACGCTCCCCATCCAACCTGACAGAGCTTGAAAGGATCTGCAGAGAGGAATGTGAGAAACTCCACAAATACAGGTGTGCCAAGCTTGTAGCGCAATACCCAAGAAGATTGTCATTAGGGGGTATTGTGTATATTGATGAGGGAAATCAATTTTAGAATAAGGCTGTACCTTAACAAATCGGGGAAAAAGTCAAGGGGTCTGAATACTTTCCGAAGTCACAGTACCTCCCTCAATCACTCCAGTACCCCTGCAGATTGAGTATGGTACTGGTACTGACCTGTATTTACACTGAGTGCTCTTTCCATGACAGACTGACCAGGTGATTCCAGGTGAAGGCTATGATCCCTTATTGATGTCACTTGTTAAATCCACTTCAATCAGTGTAGATTAAGGGGATGAGACAGGTTAAAGAATGATTTTTAGGCCTTGAGACAACAGATTATGTAAGTGTGCCATTCAGAGGGTAAAATGGGCAAGACAAAAGATTGAAGTGCCTTTGAACGGAGTATGGTAGTAGTTGCCAGGCGCACCGGTATAAGTGTGTCAAGAACTGCAATGCTGCCGGGTTTTTCACACTCAACAGTTTCCGATGTGTATCAAGAATTGTCCACCACCCAAAGGACAACCAGCAAACATGACACAAGTGTGGGAAGCATTGGAGTCAACATGGGCCAGCTTCTCTGTGGAACGCTTGATACCTTGTAGAGGCCATGACCTGACGAATTGAGGCTGTTCCAAGGGCAAAAAAATTAAATTAGGAAGGTGCCGTAATGTTTTGTAAACTCAGTGTACTTGCATTCTGGTGTTTCTTCATCTTATCTTGTATATTTATTCTATTCTATTATTATCTACGTTAGTACTTTTGCTGCACTGTTGGGAAATTTACACTTGTTGTATCCTGTGCAAGTGGCAAATAAACTTTGAACCCACACACAAACAAACAATACCACCCGCTCCTTGATTTGACATGTAAATATCCCTCATATAATAGGGTGTAATATTGTATAGACAGACCATTCACATCACATACCTTCTGCATGCGGCTCCACCAATCTTTCCCTCCTCTTTTCCCTCCACTGCCACGGCCTCCGCTGCCACCTGATTCCTTCCCTTTACCATCTGCCAATCAAAAGTGGATGACATAATTAGGTCGGTCCACTCCAGGCAGACACTGTTGGTTAGAGCCAAGGAACACCATCTAGGTTGGCAGATCTAGTCTGGGTAACCTAGGATGACCCTTAGACCAATATCCCCTTGAGGAGATATCACTCAGATCGAAAGATGATCATTAGACTGCATACCACTAACGTTAGGCTCTATAGCAGTGCAGTTCATGATTTTATGTAACAGACACTTCTTAGACACGCCTCTTGGGTCTTACCTTTTGGCGGCTCAGTGGAGTACAGTAGTCCATGAGATGAAAAGATTCCATCAGATGACAATAACTTATTTTGAGCAAGCCTCTGAAGAGGAAAGCATGACATCAGGATTATGGGGAAAGCGTATGATTTATAACTGGCTGTGTAGCTAGTTAGCTAATAGCCAACTTGGCTAGCTAGTCTGCTGACCTAGCGTTACTGCCTAGTAGTAGCTAGGCTAAGTAAGTAATAAAGGCACAGTTCTGACAGCCCAATAACAGTTCTAGCCACTGGTTGTATAAAACTAACTAGAATGGCTAATTAGTTTATGCCTAATTGGAGTTGGCTGAATAAACAAATAACAAAACAACCTTACCCTGACCGAGGAGCCACGATAGCCGGGCAGCACAGAGATGTTCCTTGACACTGAACTGCGTATACATGTTCTCACTGCGATCCGTAGAGGCAAAGCAGCCGTCGAGAGAAGCCCTAACATTTGAGCCATTCTCCCGCTGCCACTTGCCCTCCACTCTTTGAAAAAAGACTATAAAATTTTCTAGATATTCTGGCTTCTTACAGTTCATCAGTGTTACAGTGTTGGATAACAGCCCCAGTCGTTACATACTGCAAGAGCAAGAATGTCAAACAGTGCAAGACCCCAAAAAATTGACCAAAATTATGCCTGACAAAATTTGGAATGGACATTTTTTCCCATTAATTCTTAGGGTATGGTCAACAATTATATGTACAATGTAACCATATTTAAAATACAGTACATAAAGGATGCTATGTGTTCAATAATTGCAAGTTTACAGCTTTAATTAACTTTATTTAATTTATGCGTGAATAGGACGACTTTGGGTCCTTCTGCAGAGCTCGATCTTGCTCTGTGATTGGCTGAGAAACACACACGCACATTGCATCATGGACGACCAATTTGACAGGTAGATTACAAAACATGTACGTTCATGATGAACAGAAAAAAAGCGAAATATTCAGTACGTGATAAACACACAAGTAGCAGACATTTTCATTAATATCAATGTCAGTAATATAATTTTGTTTTGCCACCATTTGACTTCATCATGACTATTTCAAACTACAGTAACTAGACCACTGAGGTACAGTATCAACTGAACAGGTAAGCATTGTAGCTAGATCAACCCCATCCATGTTATAGTGTGGGCAGAGGCTCAGGCGAGAGATGGCTCTAACTTCCCCTGCACGTGCTATAAGAGAAGCGGCTCAGGAGGAGGGGCAGGTGGAATCTCTCGTTGGGGTTTGTTATAGTGAAGACAATCTGTTGAAAAATAAAAAAGAGAAAGAAACAGAACATAATAAGGGTTTGTTCGTTTTAATCATTTAAAAAATGCTGCAAATTCCTCCAGACCAAATGTATTGGTAGGTGTATTGGTACGTCCACGGCTGATACCCACTCACCTCAACATATGGGTAGGAGGAGGTGTGACCCAAACTCTCCCAATATTGTCCAGTCTCAAAACGCATCTTATACATCCCAGGCGTGAACGCTTCTCTAGTGGTGAGTCCAGGACAGCGACCATCTTCGTCGGTGGTTCTAAAATAATGAGAACTTTTATGATTATCTTGCATGGGTTTTCGTCACATATTTAGGTTTCAAAATTGGCATGCCCAAAATTAGTGTGTTTGTATCTTTTCAATTGCATCAATCCATTACTGGTCGCGTACACATCTTTTGCAGATGTTATCGCAGGTGCAGTAAAATGCTTATGTTTCTAGCTCCAACTGCAGTAATACCAAACAATACAAAACAATACACAATGCACTGTCAGAGTCCTGACTATACACTGTGTATACCGAACATTAGGAACGTTACAGCCTTATTCTAAAATGGATTAAATAAATACAAATCCTCATCAATCTACACACAGTACCTCATAATGACAAAGCGAAGACAGGGTTTTAGTTTTTGTTTGGAGTCAAGGGTCTATTGTGTGTAGATTGATAAGGTTGAAGATTAATTTAATACATTATAGAATAACGCTGTAAAGCAACAAAATGTGGAAAAAGTGAAGGTCTGAATACTTTACGAATGCACTGTGCAAATGAAGTGAGTAAAATAGTGTGTGAACATTAAAGTGACCAGTGTTCAATGACTATGTATATAGGGCAACAGTCTCTAAGGTGCAGGGTAGAGTACCGGGTGATAGCCGACTAGAACAGTGACTAAGGTTCACTGCACCACCAGTCTGATGGCTTGGAGATGTTTTTCAGTCTCTCGGTCCCAACTTTGATGCACCTGTACTGTCTCCACCTTCTAGATGGTAGCGGGGTGATGCTGTGGCTCAGGTGGCTGAGGTCCTTGATGATCTTCTTGACCTTCCTGTGACACAGGGTGCCCCTGGTGATGCGTTGGGCTGACCGCACCACCCTCTGGAGAGCGGTTGCAGACGGTGCAATTGCCATACCAGCCGTTGGTACAGCCCGACAGGATGCTCTCAATGGTGCATCTGTACATGTTTGTGAGGGTCTAAAGGTAGTGCATCCCCATGCATTGTCAGGCTATCCCTCTATTAATTACTAATAGCAGTGAACATTTCACAAATAGGCCTAAAGCTAGGCTAACTAGATCCCAAAGGTATATGCAACACATAGAGGGAGAAGAGTGAGAGACAGGGGTAGCCCTATATCAGGCAGCAGTTCACCCTACCCCACAGTCACTAGGTTCCAGATGACCAGGCGTGAGTCCAGTCGGTGCAGACTGATGGCCATTCTTGCCCCTGGAACTCCGTCACCTGTGTTCAACACATAGGTGGTCAGGGGGCTGTCTGGAAGTGTGGAAGACATCTTTGAAGACTGTGGAGAAAAAGACAAAATAGGAATGGTGATGGTCCTACAGTCATATTTCAGTGTTAGTTTTTGATGATAATAATACAAATAGGCCTACATTTTATTTATTTAGCTGCCTTTACTTTGTTTGTTCATATACATTGTTTATAATGGGAGAATAGCCAATTCCTTCGTTTTCATTTGAATGTTTTAAAAACTTTTAACAGGCTTAAACCCCTACTTTCCCTATGTTTTTTCTTCATAGTCTCTGCCACTATATGAGTTTACAAGTTACTTTGTTTACATAAGGAATAGCAGAGCACTGTTTAGTGTAAATGGAATAAGATATTCATATTTGGACTATTTTATTCAGAGAAAAAAATATTTGTCCATCCATTCAATATCAACCACTCTGCCAAACTGTTGAGAACGTTTCCAAACACCCAAAGACACTTTACATGATCAAATACTTATATTATGATTTAACCCAATTATCAATACGTACCCTATAGGCCTATGACAATTCAGACGATCAACTGCTGACACTTCATTTGATTTAATTATACTCAATGGTCACAGAATAAGATCTTGCTTTCACACAGTAAATAAGCTAAACAAATTAGGCAACATCAATAGTGTAGTTGCTTCGTAAAAAATAACTGTTGTAGGTTAATAAACTGGTTATTATGAGTAATTACCTGGTTACAATGCAGTATTGCGAGTTGATTTAGAGAAACTTGTCACGCACAATAGCGCGAGAAGACTCCGGCGTGTAGTCCTCCTCGATGCCGGTAACTTGTTGCTTTACGTCTAGGCTAGCCTATGAAACTAGGGTTTATTTGGTTATCAACACTTACCGGTAGTGCAGTTGTATCAAACAAGACAGAATAGTTCATTTTCATCCTTTGCAAGTGCAACTCTCTCTGGATTCACAATGCGCAAACAAAACGTCAGGTGCCAAAGGTTGATCAGACCTATCTCTAAAATAACCTAAGCTTACTGTGCGTAATCTTGTCAATATTGACAAAGTTTGGCCACATGGTTGATAGAATGTTTATTGTGGTTGTCTGGTCTACTTAATTGCCCACACCAAGATAATAGACAATATACATACAAATTGGAATCGTCCACAGATAAAAAAAAAAAAAAGGTCCAAACTACTGGGCTAATTGTTAACAACTCGACTTATGAATATACAAGCCAGGTTAATTAGTGAGCGGTGTACAGAGAACAATGGCAATCAATAAGCTACCACTTTTCTAGGCTACTCCTCTATGGTAAAATGAACTGAACCACTCAGTTTTATGAAAATAGTTGTACCTTTACTAGGCCTACTATCACAATGTATAGTCTACATTTAGTATTTATTAACCACAAAGAGCCACCCGGCTTCATTAAACATATACTGTATAATATTGCTGTCAAACGATTAAAAAATTGTAATAGAGTTAATAGCAGGATTTGCTGCTATTAATCACAATGCAAATTCAGATATGGCTCAAATTGAGCTGTAATTTAAGAATGGATACAAAAAGCATTATAAGAATATTGGCGTCTTGATTTTTATCCAAATCTTTCTTTAACCTCAATGTCAACGTGTTTTTAGCTGTATAGAATATGCACAGCATGTTGGTTATTTTCAGTGTATTTTGAATCTTTCAGGCAATCCGATTAATCACGATTTAAAACAGTGCGCACTAAAATTACTCAAAGTTAACTCGAGTTAAATGATTAACCCTGACAACCCTACTATATAAAAACGCAAAGTAAAAACAAAATGTTTTATATAATGAATGAATGGGAATCTAACAAGGACATGTTGAATTGTAAGTCAGTTCATGAAGTCCGGCGTGTAGTCCTCCTCGATGCCGGTAACTTGTTGCTTTACGTCTAGGCTAGCCTATGAAACTAGGGTTTATTTGGTTATCAACACTTACCGGTAGTGCAGTTGTATCAAACAAGACAGAATACCCTACTATATAAAAACGCAAAGTAAAAACAAAATGTTTTATATAATGAATGAATGGGAATCTAACAAGGACATGTTGAATTGTAAGTCAGTTCATGAAGTTGTGTAAGGGATCATCATATCTTCAACGTTCTTTCTTTTTTTATAGTACATAAATACAGTCTGAATAATTTTCTTGCTGCTCAGTTAGAAAGTGAAATGTACTTTTTTCAACAATTGTTTTCAAACACTCATCCTTTAGTAAAACCATAGAAACAATCAATTTCTAAGAGTGGAACATTATACAGTAACGTTAGCATTATTGACAATTGTTATAACTATTTACAATGAACAATAGTTTGTAGTTGTGACATTGAAGCACCCCGAGGTTGACACCAGCCGAAATGGTCCCCAAAATAGCTCAATCAACAAAATCCCTTCTCAAGTCATTAACAATGACAAAACAGGGTGGTTTGGTTTATAAGTACTCAGCATTTCACTTCTACAGTGGTGACAGTGACGGGAGGGAGGTACCCATTCTTACACAACAGCAGTGACTCCTCTAGGTTCATAATCGAGTTTCTCAATCAGTCAAATAAACACTATAATTCACCAAAGCCATAAACCCATGCACACAGGCCACTGGGGTTTATAGGGGCGACCTCTGTGTTATAGTTCCAAACATGGCTGGCTTCAAATAATAAACAGACCTGGTGAAGTATAAAGTACCAATCTATCTATCTGATTACGAGCCCAGCGATAACACCATGCAGACAGCTGTTGTCACACTGACAGTCTTTATTAACGTGGACACTGGGATGTAGCTAGAGACAAAATATGGAAAGATTACAGATGAACGCACGGTCATTGTAGATGCCTGATACTGTTGGCCTATGCCTGGTAATTCTTGAATGGCTTTTTATATCAATTGATTTATTACACATTCCTATTCTGTGGCGATCTGGACACAGTAAGTGGCAAACAGCATTGCAAATCATTAATCGGAGATTTATCGCTAATCGGAGAGAACATGTAGTTGTGTAAACGCATGTCGATCTGTCTGTCTGAAAGATATCTGTTGTCAGTGCCGTTTCGCAAGAGATACATTTTTTTTAAGCTGCCATGTTTTTTGGAGTCCATAAATCAGTAGGAATCTGTTCTTAAGGAGAGATGGAGACACGATGTTGGGCAGAAGCTGATATGGAGACACGAAGGTGGGCAGAAGCTGATATGGAGACACGAAGGTGGGCAGAAGGAGAGATGGAGACACGAAGGTGGGCAGAAGCTGACTGTGAGGAAGGAACTGAGGCCAGGGAGAAAAAATTAACTGAAGATCCAACTTTGTAATACAGCTGGGCAATATGGACAAAAATCCATATAGTGATAAATTGCCTGAATTGATGCAATTACGATAAATAGAATGATACGTTTATAACATTAATGTGCACCAGTTGTATTAATTATCCTTTAAACTACTACTACTACTAGTTTAATGGTTGTAGCCATCAATTGTCCCATTAACAAATCACTCATATTAGCAAACTTCATTTCATTTCAAACTTCACATTTCACTAGTAAAGGCTACTTATCGTAATGAACGATATCAGCAAAATGCTTGCGATAAGTGATGGGTATGGTTGTCGATCATTTCCGGTTTATCGTCCCAGCTCTACTTTGTAATAAACAGCATATTTATTTCAGGGTTGTGTCCATGTTGACTGATTAGAAATGATCACGCCTCCATTCACTTCCATCCCCCTCCATCTCTTTGTGCTGCTGTCTCTGGGTTCCTTGAGTCTAGAGAGAGTATAAATTAGAATATTGAGAATTTGAATTAGAAAAACTTTATTGGTCTACGCAATGTGGAAATTAGTTTTCGTCTTCACCACATAAAAACACATGTAATATTATCAGGAGCACATAATCCTCGAGATCATTAAATTGTTTTACAAAGTGCTACAGTGCGAGTGTAGTTTCAAGTTAATGTACTGTACATTCCATCATTGCTGTTAAAACCAAAATCAACATCAAGAGTTCCTAATTAAAAATACATCATCATCATCATCATCCAGACTGAAGGGCACCTGGTTATCAACACGATTCAATAATTCATATGTACGTGCATCATGATCCGAGACCATTATCAACAACATAAGCACCTCGATATCACAATATATTAACCCATGCTTATTTTCACTCTTAGTGACATTCCAATGCAAACAATACCCTTTGTGATATAATTCGGTCAAATCACATTTATTAGCCATACATACCTGATCTCCTCACATGTCATCCTCCAGATCAGAGTGATGGTTATTTATCTGAGAAACCAAAAGAGAGAGAGAGAAGACTTTAAACAGATGGAGAATTAAAGCCACAGCGCAATCATAATATTTTTATCAAACAACTTAATCAAATGCCCAGCTGTGGTCATTTTAGAGATCACTTTTTGATCTGTGAAAGTGATGGTTTCTAAATGACGATGAGCAAATATAGCACAGTGTTTCTCATGTCAGCACATAACCAAGTTTAGGAGGGATGAGTGACACTGCCTGGCAACCTTAGGATGTGGTATAACCCCTTGTTGTCGGGACAGATTTGGGATGCAGTACTGTGGTTGACTGGTTAACAATCTTCTCCTCTATTCATACCTTCCATCTTCCTCCCCCTTCCCCCTCAACTGTCAGAGAAACAATGGCTCACCCGACTGGTGAACCCACCTACAGCTCAGGCCACACAGCCGCAGGTTGATGTTTATTGCCATGTAGGCAATACTGAGCGATTTCCACTAGATGGGCCAGCTGCAAAGAAAAAATTAGCTACATCTTAACAATTAATGAAAACAAAAATTCGCTTTTTGGTTAGGGTTGGCAGTGTGGTTAAGGTTGGCGTTAAGGTTAGGTTTAAAATCAGATTTCATGACTTTGTGGCTGTGCCAGCTAGTGACCACTCTGCAGAGCTGCCTCTGGGACAAGATTCATGACAATGCATGCCAACATGCACACGGCCTGACATAGATAATGAACAGTGGTTAAGAGCCAGAACCCTTATTGTGTCAGACAGGTAGGGAGACACTTTGCTGTAATTGTAGATAATTACTCTTTTTATATTTTTGTAATTTTATTTAACCTTTACTTAACTAGGCAAGTCAGTTAACCTCTACGGGATCGTAGAGGTTAACTGACTTGTGCAAACTTAAATGTTTTATTACCATAGAATTGTTGTATGTTCTCTATAGTTATGTACTTGAAAACCAATTTGGCACATTTGCGAAAACTCCTGGCAGACTTGATAGAAAATAATGTGTAGTGATGTAATTCTTCACTGGATCAGTCTGAAACTCTGCACACCCACTGATGCCTTCTGGTGGACTAAATCTAAATTACATCTAGAATCCTACATCACTGTCTGACAAGACATTTCAAAGATGCAACAAAAATAAAAAATAAAACGCATGTTTTTTGTTTTGTATTATCTTTTACCAGATCTAATGTGTTATATTCTCCCATTTCCACAAACTTGAAAGTGTTTCCAAAGTGTCTCCTTTCCAAAAAAATTTAATGTATATCAAGAATATATGCCGTCTTATGGGACTTCCGATCACGGCTGGTTGTGATACAGCCCTGGATCTAACCCGGGTCTGTAGTGACGCCTCTAGCACTGTGATGCTGTGCCTTAGACCACTGCGCCACCCAGGATCCCTCGTATTTTGAAGAGAGAACAATAATATACTAAAGAATCAATTCTTGTTCTACCAATATCTTGCTCACTTTGTTCAATGACACACCCACTTTTAGATAACTATGACAACCAACAGTGACAGCTAACATGCTAAGATATTTACTTTCAGAAAACGTTGAAGCACAGCACACACAGAAGAAGTGTTACTGGTGGTGCAGGTGTGATGTGTCTCCAGTAGAGGGAGGCAGAGTCATGTGTTTACCCTGCGGTGGTGCTGGTAGTGTTGGAGGTGGTAGTCATCATCGCTGGCCTCTCCAGGCTCTGGGCTCTGTCTGTGGGGGAGGCTGACAGGAGAATCGTCCAGACTGCTCACTGAGTCCGACATACTGCCCTCCTGGGTCGGAGGTGAATCTGGACCACAGACACATGCACACACACACACACACACACACACACACACACACACACACACACACACACACACACACACACACACACACACACACACACACACACACACACACACAGAGAGAGACACCTTGTGTCAGCAATAGTATGCTCTGTTTTCAGTGCACTTCAGCATTCCATGGAAAATATATCCCTGCTTTTTTTTTTACTCCTGACGTTGCAGAGAGCGTCACATTAGTCAACCTGCCAATCCTGTACACAACATTTTGGATGCAGAGTTCACTGATGCAAAATGTCCCGATAGATAGATAGATAGATAGATAGATAGATAGATAGATAGATAGATAGATAGATAGATAGATAGATAGATAGATAGATAGATAGATAGATAGATAGATAGATAGATAGATAGATAGATAGATAGATAGATAGATAGATAGATAGATAGATAGATAGATAGATAGATGATACTAGTATACAGTCCTGAGTGAATGACTACACAAGTTCAGTCCAAGAATTACTTACAATATTGCATGTGATATGATATAACAACTGTACATGAATATGTACATACAGTCCTGAATGAATGAGTGCTGAATGAATAAGTCCTGAGTGAATGAGTGATTGCAGACCAGAGTTACTCACGGATGGATGGATGCCTAATTGTTAAACTAGGTCCTAACACCCCAACAGTTCCAGGTCTATGTTGCCGACGGCACGGCACGCCGGTGAGGCATTAAATAGTCTAATAGCTGCCAGCAGGAAGAACCTCCTGTAGCGCTCTCTGGCACACCGTGGTGGGACAGGTCTGTGACTGAAGGTCTGTGTCTGTGACTGCGTCATAACCATGGCATGCAGAGGGTGGGTGACGTTGTCCATGGTCATAATGGGCCAACAATCTGATGATGTATAGATGTTCTTTACACCCATCAATGAATAATATGTTTCCCCTCCAGTTGTTATCTCTTATCAAGAGGATTAGAAATAATGGAATCGTATGAAGCACTAAAGAATCTGAGAAATTAACTTACATAGTATAAATAACTTAAGAGATAGTATAAATAAACACTCCGGCCTCCTGCTCAGATCTTCTACCTGAGTGGTCCTCCCTCTGTCTGTCCATCTTGTCCACGTTGTCCAGCAGTCCGTCAATCTGCACCTTGATCAGAGTCAACTCCCTTTTTATGGACAGCAGCTCTGCCATCTTCACTGCAGAGAGAGAGTGAGAGAAAGAGAAAGAGAGAGAGGGAGAGAAAGAGAGAGAGAGAGGGAGAGAGTAATAGAAAGGGAGATAAGGATGAATCCCCATTGACATAAATGTGCAGGTCTTAAAACATTATTTGGCCCAGAGGGTTGTATTAGTGTATAAACAGACTAGAGCTCTGCTACCGAAAATTAGCTAACCACTCACTGGTCTCATGTCTCTTCATTGAGAAGATCAGCCCAAGCGGAGCCGTTGCTATGGTTACCGTCTCAGAGACGCCATAAGCAGAGTGAGCTGCCTGCGCACAGGGAACGAGTGACAGACAGAGATGAGCAGCTTATGGATTTACTAACAAGTTATTTCTGGTTTCGGGCAGGGCCGGGCCTTAAATTTGGCAGAAGCAATCGGGCATCCCTTTTTTATTATTTATTTTTTAACCTTTATTTAACTTGGCAAGTCAGTTAAGAACAAATTCTTATTCACAATGACGGCCTACCTACAGGGACAGCAATAGTAGTACGGCCCCCCTGGAGCAAATTAGGGTTAAGTGCCTTGCTCAAGGACAGACTCACTCATCCTCACTTTGTCTTCTAATTCATGCCATCACTGTAAGCACCCTAACATCTCCCTTAACATCTCTCCTCTCCAGTAACCTATGGTCTTTAATGGATAATTCATATGACAACCCCAGCTCTGAGAAAACAACCCTGAAACTCTTTACTGTTAAAAGCTGTTCGACCTCTGCAGCTACAAAGGCAATCTAATTTCCCTCTGATGGGCTGGCAGTAAAAACTATTAAGGCTTGTAATGAACTAGTATAAACAATTCTTATTTGTTATGCACTATTAACTTGGCATAATTGCAGCATGCCGCTAGGCTGGGTATGGTAGGCTTGGTAGTGGAAGGAAGCAGAGAGCGGCCTCGCTTTTAATGAAGAGACCATCTGGTGCCTCTCACTGTGCCCTGGGGCTCCCAGCACTGCTGTTCCCCATGCAGAGATGACATTACACAGGGAGGAACACTCAAGCATACAATACACACATTGATTCATAGGCACACACACACTCCAGGTAAAACACTCACTGCACAGATTACATTCTCCCTGTAATGAGCTGTTTTTATGGGTGTGTTGTGTGTGGTGAGGCTGTCTGTGTGTGTGCGGTGAGGGTGGGTCTGTGTGTGATGAGGGTGGGTCTGTGTGTGGTGGGGGTGTGTCTGTGTGGTGAGGGTGGGTCTGTGTGTGGTGGGGGTGTGTCTGTGTGTGGTGGTTGTGTGTCTGTGTGTGATGGGGGTGTGTCTGTGTTGTGAGGGTGGGTCTGTGTGTGGTGGTGGTGTGTGTCTGTGTGTGGTGGTGGTGTGTCTGTGTGTGGTGGTGGTGTGTGTCTGTGTGTGGTGGTGGTGTGTCTGTGTGTGGTGGGGGTGTGTGTCTGTGTGTGGTGGGGGTTGTGTCTGTGTGAGGTGGTTGTGTGTCTGTGTGTGGTCGTTGTGTGTCTGTGTGTGGTGGGTCTGTGTGTCGTGGTTGTGTGTCTGTGTGTGGTGGGGTGTGTCTGTGTGTGATGGGGTGTGTCTGTGTGTGGTGGGGGTGGGTCTGTGTGTGATGGGGTGTGTCTGTGTGTGGTCGTTGTGTGTCTGTGTGTGGTGGGTCTGTGTGTCGTGGTGGTGTGTCTGTGTGTGGTGGGGGTGTGTGTCTGTGTGTGGTGGGGGTTGTGTCTGTGTGAGGTGGTTGTGTGTCTGTGTGTGGTCGTTGTGTGTCTGTGTGTGGTGGGTCTGTGTGTCGTGGTTGTGTGTCTGTGTGTGGTGGGGTGTGTCTGTGTGTGATGGGGTGTGTCTGTGTGTGGTGGGGGTGGGTCTGTGTGTGATGGGGTGTGTCTGTGTGTGGTCGTTGTGTGTCTGTGTGTGGTGGGTCTGTGTGTCGTGGTTGTGTGTCTGTGTGTGGTGGGGTGTGTCTGTGTGTGATGGGGTGTGTCTGTGTGTGGTGGGGGTGGGTCTGTGTGTGACTGTATAGAGTGTGCCTTGAGCAAGAGTGTGTAAGTTACACAGTATGACAGATTGTGTATGTGTGCGTGCATGAGTGTTATGTTGTGGGTGTGTGTGTGTGTGTGTGTTAGAGTGTGTGAGGTCCCTTACACTTGGCCCTGGTGCTGGAAGAGCCGGTGCGCTGGGTGCTCCTCTTGCCCTGTGGTCTGTCTCTGGAGCAGTGCAGGTCGGAGGAGGAAGAGGGGTCGTGGGAGCGTTTCATAGGGCTGGGCTCCACTGGGACTGGTATTATGGAGGCTGGGACACGCTGGTAGTCAAACACCCTGTAGGGAAAACACACAATATTACTTATGAGCAATGTTCCCTCTAAGTTGCACGCATGAGCGGGAGCACAGCTCCCCTCGGATTGCCACACAGGAGAAATATCCGCCTGCACAGAGAAGCACAAGATTGAACTTCACTCAACTTTCTAGAGTTGTTCTCCTTTAGTGAACACTATCATCATTTTGCTCTACTGTAGGAATTGTGCTCAAATCATCTTTCAATATAACATACTGAAACAAAACAAACTATGCAAGATTTAGTATGTAACAACTGTTCAAGAGATTTTCTTGTAGGCAGAGTGCATCGGAGTATGATTCTATTGCATTGACAGGCAATAGAATCATACTGTATTCTACACATACCGATGCGCCATAACCAATCATGGCTGCATTAGGCCTATATGCAAAAAGGCATTGCCATATATGGATCAATTTGAACTGGACAGTGTTTACAGCATGAGTGGTTGCGAGTACATTGCGCTCGTTGTGAGATCAAAGTGAGAGCTGCATGTAGCCACCTGTGTACATTTGTTCATATTCTTTGCTAGTTAGTGAATTATTAGCCCAGTTATAGCTAACTTCTAGTCAACACTGCTCCCAAGTTGCGCAGTGGTCTAAGACACTGCATCTCAGTGCTAGAGGCGTCACTACGGACAACCTGGTTCGAATCCAGACTGTATCACAACCGGCCGTAATTGGGAGTCCAATAGGGCGGCACACAATTGGCCCAGCATCGTCCGAATTTGGCCGTTGTAGGCCGTCATTGTAAATAAGAATTTGTTCTTAACTGACTTGCCTAGTTAAATAAAGGTTACATATAATAATAATAATAATAATAATAATAATAATAATAATAATAATTTAAAACAATGAGGGAGTGGTTGCTTCCTATAATAGCACAAAATGTGTGAATTTTTAGGTATCTTTGAAAAGCGAGTCAGGTAAAGAGCTTTTTTTATTTCTTAAAGGGGCAGTGTTGTGTTTTAAGTAGCCAATAGGCAGAGGGTAGCATCATTTGTCTGATTCTCTTTAATAATGGTATGGAATAATAATGCATTTTATTTTGTAAAGTGGTTTCTTGCATCAAACAACACAACATTTTCAGTCACATCCTTATCTGAAGGACAAGTGGATAAACAGGTTAATGTCAAGCCCTGAATGTTTTTGTCAAAAGTCTCATGGCATGTAGGCCTACATTGAACACCACACATTTGCTGCTACTGTAGGTGGAATGATAGAACAGCTATATCCATGTTAAAATGTAATGGGATGCATTTTTCTCCATTGTTTTTGATGGTAGGCCACTCTGGTAGACCTACATTATGATCAAATAGCCACAATAGCCTACTTGGCCACTGTTAAAACTGTAACTTAAAGCGGGCACAGCCTCAGTGTTCACAGTAAACGTGCAGGAAGTTGCACATCATTTTCACAAAATTCAAGTTTGCGCTCAGCAGACGTGAACTTTGCTCAATTAGAGGGAACAGTGCTTATGAGTAGCCTTTCCTGGCCATGTGATAGTTAAGACAGTTATATATATACAGCGGGTGAAATAAGTATTGAACACGTCACCATTTTTCTCAGTAAATATATTTCCAAAGGTGCTATTGACATGAAATATTCACCAGATGTTGGTAACAACCCAAGTAATCCATACATACCAAAACAAATAAGTTCAGAAATTAAGTTATGTGTAATAATGTGAAATGACACATGGAAAAAGTATTGAACAAGAAAGGGAGGTTCAAAAAGGCATGGAAAGCTAAGACAACAGCTGAAAACTATCAGTAACTAAAAAGAAATCCAGACCTCTGTCAGTGCAAATTAATATCAGCTGGTTCAGTCCCAACTGATGGCCTACAAAAAGGTCTCATTGCCAAGGTGTCACACAAGACACATCTCATGATGGGTAAAAGCAAAGAGCTGTCTCAAGACATTCGCAACCTAATTGTTGCAAAACATAATGATGGCATTGGTTATAGGCGCATTTCTAAGCTTCTGAATGTTCCAGTGAGCACTGTTGGGGCCATAATACGGAAGTGGAAAGACAATCATTTCACCATAAATTTGCCTCGACCAGGTGCTCCTCGTAAATTTGCCCATTCATCCTTCCTTCAATTATGTGAAGTTTGCCAGTACCATTTGCTGAAAAGCAGCCCCACACCATGATGTTCCCACCTCCAAACTTCACTGTTGGTATGGTGTTTTTAGGGTGATGTGCAGTGCCATTTCTCCTCCAAACATGGTGTGTATTATGACATCCAAACAGTTCAATTTTGCTCTCATCTGACCACACTATATTCTCCCAGTATTTCACTGGCTTTTCCAAATGTTGTGCAGCAAACTTCAAACGAGCTTCAACATGCTTTTTTTTCAGCAATGGAGTCTTGCGTGGTGAGCGTGCATACAGGCCATGGCGGTGGAGTGCATTACTTAATGTTTTCTTTGAGACAACAGTACCTGCTAATTGCAAGTCTTTTTGAAGCTCTCCACAAGTGGTCCTTGGCTCTTGGACAACTCTTCTGATTATTCTTTTCACTCCTCTGTCAGAAATCTTGCGAGGAGCACCTGGTCGAGGCAAATTTATGGTGAAATGATTGTCTTTCCACTTCCGTATTATGGCCCCAACAGTGCTCACTGGAACATTCAGAAGCTTAGAAATGCGCCTATAACCAATCATTATGTTTTGCAACAATTAGGTTGCGAAGGTCTTGAGACAGCTCTTTGCTTTTACCCATCATGAGATGTGTCTTGTGTGACACCTTGGCAATGAGACATTTTTGTAGGCCATCAGTTAGGACTGAACCAGCTGATATTAATTTGCACTGACAGGGGGCTGGATTGCTTTTTAATTACTGATAGTTTTCAGCTGTTGTCTTGGCTTTCCATGCCTTTTTGAACATCCCTTTCTTCATGTGTTCAATACCTTTTTCCTGTGTCATTTCACATTATTGCACAACTTAATTTCTGAACTTATTTGTTTTGGTTTCTTTGTATGTATGGATTACTTGGGTTGTTACCATTGACATGAAAATTTCATGTCAATAGTACCTTTGGAAATATATTCACTGAGAAAAATGGTGACGTGTTCAATACTTATTTCACCCGCTGTATTTTTTAATCTCATAAACTGAGGGTTCTCCTGCTAGCATGTGCTTTAAAACAATTGCCTGCTGATGTGTCAGATCAACCGTTCCTGAATTCCCAAAAGGGAGTTGGACAATACACTCTTAGAAAAAAGGGTTCCAACTGGTTCTTCGGCTGTCCCCATAGGATAACCCTTTTTGGCTTCTGGTAGAACCCTTTTGGGAGAACCTTTTGAAGAACCCTTTTTGGTTGCAGGTAGAATCCCAAAAGGTGTTCTACCTGGAACCTAAAGGGTTCTACCTGCAACCCAAAAGGGTTCTTCATGAGGTTCTCCTATGGGGACAGCCAAAGAACCCCAAGGTTCTAGATGGTACCTTTCTAAGAGTGTAGACATTCCATATGATTACTGATTCCACTGCAGGACGAGACTCCCTGGCAGGCTGGCAGCACTGAAAACACCTACCGCCAGCCAGATTTGCAGTAAAAGGTTATTAATCCTTTTAATGGTGGACTTGTTTATAATATCCATAAGCTATTTGGTACCATTACATATTGAGTGTTACTCTATAATCACAGTGATATATTGCTAAAATCTATTTTAGATTGATCTCATAGCCTGGTGCACTGTCTGGAGCTCTCTCTCTCTCTCTCTCTCTTTCTCTCTCCTCGTCTGAGACCAGCAATTACTGCAGCTGTGTGTGCATCAGTGGAGGCTGCTGAAGGGAGGACGGCTCATAAAAATGGCTGGAACGGAGCGAATGGTATGGTATGGCATCCCCTCCAGTCATTTGCCACGAGCCCTTCCTCCCCAATTAAGGTGACACCAACCTCCTGTTGTGTGCTTGCTTCCCAGCGGATAGAGGGAGTGGTGCTGTTTCAGATCATCTGACTGTGCAGTTTGACAGAGATGCAGCTGCTCCGTCTGTGGTTATAGCGTGTGGTTATTGTCTATGAGTCCTACAGTACTGTAGGAAGCTACTTTATACTAAGAAGATACACAAAGACAACCATATTAGATGAAGACTGGGACTCAGAGAAAGGGTAACAGAATTACAAAAGTTATTATTGGATGCACTGTAAATCAGATTGAGGCGTTTCATTAAAGGACATACAGATGTGGTCAAATTTGTACCCCTCCACAAAAAAGAATACACAATTTTCTCTGAAATAACTTGAAACTGCCAAAAGTAATTGGCATCCACCATTGTTTATTCCATATTTAATAGAAATTAGACTTTGCTTATGATTTTTTATTCAACATAATATTGAAAATAATAAAACAAATGAGTGTGATGGGTGCCTTCTCCAGACTGCAAGTTTCAACTCTTTCCATAGATGTTCGATAGGATTCAGATCAGGACTCATAGAAGGCCACTTCAGAATAGTCCAATGTTTTGTTCTTATCCATTCTTGGGTGCTTTTAGCTGTGTGTTTTGGGTCACTATCCTGTTGGAGGACCTATGACCTGTGACTGAGACAGAGCTTTCTGACACTGGGCAGTACGTTTCGCTCCAGAACGCCTTGATAGTCTTGAGAATTAATTGTGCCCTGCACAGATTCAAGGCACCCTGTGCCAGGCGCAGCAAAGCAGCCCCAAAACATAACCGAGCCTCCTCCATGTTTCACTGTGGGGTATGGTGTTCTTTTCTTTGAAAGCTTAATTTTTTCATCTGAACATAGAGCTGATGTGACTTGCCAAAAAGCTCCAGTTTTCACTCATCTGTCCAAAGGACATTCTCCCAGAAGGATTGTGGCTTGTCAAATTCCAGTCTGGCTTTTTTATGTTTTTCTTTCAAAAGTGGAGTCGTCCTGGGTCTTCTTCCATGGAGCCTACTTTCGCTCAAAAAGTGACGGATGGTGCGATCAGAAACTGACGTATCTTCACGGAGTTCAGCTTGTATCTCTTTGGCAGTTATCCTTGGTTCTTTTTCTACCATTCACACTATCCTTCTGTTCAATCTGGGGTCGATTTTCCTCTTGTGACCGCGCCCAAGGAGGTTGGCTACAGTTCCATGGACCTTAAACTTCTTAATAATATTTGTCACAGGAACATCAAGCTGCTTGGAGATGGTCTTGTAGACTGTACCATGCTTGTCTATTATTGTATTTCTGATCTCTTCAGACAACTCTCTCCTTTGCTTTCTCTGGTCCATGTTCAGTGTGGTGCACACAATGACACCAAACAGCACAGTGACTACTTTTCTCCATTTAAATAGGCTGAATGACTGATTACAAGATTGGAGATGTGTGATACTAATTAAAGAAACTAATTAGTTTGAAATATCACTATAATCAAATTATTTATTATATTTTCTAAAGGGGTACCAACAAATGTGTCCAGGCCATTTTAGAATTTAGAATAAGCAATAATTCCTCTATTTTCACAGCTTTATTCTATGACATACCAAAGGCATGAAAAGTATACATGATAAAATAGCTTTTAATTTCATCACTTTTCAGGAGGATTGAAGCATTATTTCAATGAGCTGTAAGGGTAACAACAAATTTGAGCACGTCTGTATATAATCACTAATCCAATGCCAGTGCAGGATGTAGTTAAGATACTTTTTAACTCGGACTGCAAGACCTTATGTATCTATGGCCATGAGACTGGCCGTGTTCCCTCACAGTGCTCCACTGCCGTTGCGTTCCGTGTTTCCTCACAGTGCTCCACTGCCGTTGCATTCCGTGTTTCCTCACAGTGCTCCACTGCCGTTGCGTTCTGTGTTTCCTCACAGTACTCCACTACCGTTGCATTCCGAGTTTCCTGACAGTGCTCCACTACCGCTGCCCTGGGCTCTGTTTACTCCGGACCAGCGAGGCGGGCGGCCAGGCATCCAGTCAGCTATGCAGAGAGACTGTGTTCACCCATCTGTGAAATCACCACCAGCGGCTGACAACCAGGGGGCATGTCAGCTCATGTCGATACAGTACAGGTCAATAGATAGTTTCAATACAGAAACCCTGCTTCCCTGCTACCCGCAGGAAGTACAGCATCATATAATCTGTTGGCTGAGCCACCATCAGCACCAGCCTGTACCCTACCTGCCGTAAGCTCTCTCCTGGCCCCTTACACTCAGTCTGAATATGTCCTGCTAGGTGACCTAAACTAGGCCATGCTTAAACCACCTGACCAAGTCTTAAAACAATGGGACTCCCTAAAGCTCTCTCAGATGATTACCAATCCCACAAGTTATGACTCCAAACACACATAAAATGCTACTCTCCTTGAAATAAATAATAACTCAAATAATCCTGAGAGGTATCAGTCTGTAGTTTTCTTTAATGACCTTAGTGATTACAGTTTTACGGCCTGTGTTCGTAATGGTTGCTCAGTTAAACGACGTGTCCTGATTTGGCATAGACGCTTGCTGAAAAACTTTAATGAGAAAGCCTTCCTTCATGACCTAGCTTCTGTAAATTGGTATAGAATCAGCTTGATCCCCTCTGTTGAAGATGCTTGGACCTTATTTTTTGTATATTTTCAATATTATTGTTAACAAGCACGCCCCCATAAAGACAATTTGAATTAAAAACAGGTTCAGCCCCTTGTTCAACCGTGATCTGGCAGAGTTAATCTACCTCAAGAACACCATTTGGTGATAGGCTTGGCCCACAAATACTGTTATTCAGGCAAATGAGAAATAAGTGCACATAGGCTATCAGGAAAGGCCAAAGTTCGTTACTTTAAGGAGCAGTTCTCTCTCTGTGTGTCTAACCACAATAAGTTCTGGAAAACTGTGAAAGACCTGGAGAATAAACCCTCCTCCTCACACCTGCCCATGTCCCTTAACGTTGATGATGTGGTTGTAACTGACAAGGAGCGTATGGCTGAGCTCTTTAATCACCACTTCATTAAGTCAGGATTCCTATTTGACTCAGCCATGCCTCCTTGCCCATCCAACACTTCCTCATCTCCAACCCCTTCTAATGCGACTAGTCCTTATGCTCCTCCCTCTTTTTCCCCTGCCCTGCTACACAGTTTCTCCCTGCAGGCGGTCACTGAGTCTGAGGTGCTAAAGGAGCTCCTTAAACTTGAATCCCAAAAAACATCTGTCGGCTAGTGTAGCTACACACAATTATACCAAAGACAATATCAGCATGTAACGTAGTTAGTTAGCAGTAAAATTGCTTAAACAACCTGCCCTATCAGTTTAGGTGTCTACAATCTCACTATGTTCAAACTGCAGATCAATGTGCCTCAGAGTGTAGTCGAACATTCACAATGGCGCATATACGTTTGAGGAGATCGGAAGCGTTGCCCATGCTACTTCAATGGGCTGTGTGGTGCATCTAGGCGGTTCTGGGACAAGGAGCGTTCTCCTTCAAGGAGTGAATGGAAGTCTATTGGGTGCTAACTCAAAAACCCCAAATTAGCACAAATTTTGTCAACAAGAAATACAACATAAAAAAACTTTTCAGAGATAATTAACTTGCTATCTGTAGTATAGTATACCTTTGGAATCGTGATATTATGTACTTTTGAGGAAAATAGGCACGTATCTCGACATATACACTGACTTTGAAAAGGGATTGCGTAACGATTAGCTTACCAACCGCGTGACGCAGCATGACAACGTGTACGCGATTGGTAGACAGTCTGCTGGGTTCCTTCATTCATTGGATTCCTATCACCTTTCTATAATATCTCTGGCAATGGCACCATGCAATGCACCCTGGACTAAAGAAGCAGACAAATAGGAAAAATGTGCTAGACCCTCCGTTAAATTACAAATTTCTCAAGGTAGGAAAAAAAATATGAACAATGGCTCATTCGAGAGAAGACATCCTCCCGAGTTATGACATTGGCCAGTATTGAAATCTGACATGTATGATAGACATTTTCGCAATCTAAAAGTCGTATTCCTATTAACTTTCAGTGTAGTGAGAGCGACTTTATCACGAAGCAACGTCATACTGGACAGATTCCTGCCTGCTTGAACACCAATAACTAAATTACACATTAAAACATTACATGTCCCAGGGAATTGATAGAACATCACTCAGAGAAGCACAAAAACAATATAGCATTCAAAATGGGTGAACATTTCCTTTAAGTTTGCCGACAGAGACCTCTCCCTCAACCGAGCACTCCCCAATCCACATCAACGGGGGTGTTGTGGAGCAGGTCGAGAGCCTAAAGTACCTCGGTGTCCACATCCCTAAGGAACAATCATGGTCCACACAAATTAACACAGTCGTGAAGAGGGCACGACAATGCTTCTTCCCCCTCAGGAGGCTGAAAAGATTTGTTGTGGGCCCTCAGATCATCAAAAAATTGACTGGCTGAATCACTACTTGGTATGGCAACTGCTTGGCATCCGACTTCAAGGCGTTACAGAGGGTAGTGCGTACAGCCCAGTACATCACTGGAGCCGAGCTCCCTGACATCCAGGAACTCTGTACCAGGCGGTGTCAGAAGAAGGCCCTAAAAATTGTCAAAGACTCCAGCCACCCCAGTCATAGACTGTTCTTTCTGCTACCACACAGCAAGCGGTACCAACAGGACCCTGAAAAGCTTCTACCCCCAAGTTATAAGATTGCTAAGAATAGAAACATGGTCCCTTATTTCACTACCTCTAAGGACAACAGTATACTAGCAAGGTCACATTCTCGATCTGTGAAATTGCCATTTTCAGTGTACAGAAATAAGAGCTGTGTCACCTTCAGTAATCCACAGGGAAAACCCTGTCAATAAGTCTTGCTACTGTAGCTGTAAATAAGCAAGGACATATCAAGGACCATTTAAACGGTGCAATGGGGTAATCAGAAAAAATTTCCCCAAGGTCCCCCAGCTCTGACAGGTTTCAATTGTGTACCCTTGGTACTAGGCAGTTTTAAAATTGCTTACACTCAATACATCTACACAGATATATCTGGACATGATATCATATTTCATAAACCCCTATCAATGCTGTCCCTCCATACAAAGTATCAGCTTCTCTACGACATTGATAGAGATGTTTTCTCAGTCTGTCCCCTGCTCGAACGCCCCCCTCCCCCTGCTGTTTATGCCAGTTCTCTTCTCTTATCTCTCCTCTCCGCAGCTCCTTTCATCAGCAGCAGCCACAGAGGGCCCGCTCCTCGCAGCCGATCAAAGCCTGGCTAATTACGCTATACAAGTAGTGCCTCTGCGCTAAGCAGGGGGTTCACTTTGAGACACCCCTCCCCTCAGGACACTACAGCATTTCCCTCCCTCAGGCTATTCAAAATACAGTCACACTATTATCACTTGCAGAAGAATATAGACTACACAGTTACTCTAGCAAAGAAAGTGTATTTTGTGCTGTGTGGACATTTGGTCTGTACCAGGAAAAGGGGATTTAAGACGGGTTAACACTAGAACGGTACAGTATGATTTCTGGTATCTCATCCAAGGGGCTTGACTATCACAAGCAGCCATACTCCTCCTCTTAGACGAATCATGAGTCAGAGATAAGCCTGTCCATGAGACACATGCAATCAAAAGAGGAAGAGAAGGAAGATTAGAGAATTGCATTCACTTTCAGAAAGGGTTTTGCAGCACAAGAGAACATCGTTACATATAACAGCTGAGTAGGAGTTCTAAACCAGAACACTTGATCATAACAGAGCTTGTTCCGTACTTGGCCATAAGAATAAAGAAGACAAATCTCTCACCATATAGATCTGTAGGTGAGACCAGGTACAGTATAGAAGCCTACCTGTCGTAGAGGTCGTCTGGGTAGCTGTCATACTCCAGGTCATAGTCAGATCTGAGGAGAGAGAGAGCGAGAGAGATATGATAAGAGAGAGAGGGAAAGAGGAATAGAATGGCTTTCAGAGGGTGGGAGAGAGGGGGCGACATGAAGGGTGTTAGAAGGGGAAGGATATAATACGGGTCAATGGGGACAGATTGGTGGCTTGTCCATGAAGTAGACAGATAGACACTTACAGCTGGGATATGTTTTAACATCCTCAGAAACTTGGTATACACTCTTTTTCTCTGTTCCTCTCTTTCTCCTTCACACTCATCAGGGAAGTGAACTGTGCTCCCTTCTAAGAGCTTACCTGTCCATTATCGCAGATTTGGTTGAATGGGTTTTAAAATCACAGGGGCTATAGCTGTCTGGTCAAATAACCGGCTCTGTGTTCAACCAGGGAAGTCAAGCAGATAGGGAGGGGAAACGGTCATGTTTTGCTGTCGGGACGTTCTTCTATCAGACGAGAGACAGCATTTCAGACATTAAATAAAATGATAGAGTTAAAATCCAAGCATATTTTCATGACACTGTTAGAAGTGGGTTATTGATATACTGTATCACAGATACTCTCTCAGTGAAGTGCACACTCAGTGGCCTGCTGCTGATGCTAACGTTAACCAACACAGCCATCCATCACAATAAGGACCAGAGTAAACCCAACATACTGTCTCAGACACTGAGATATGGCATAGCACCGCCGAAAGAGAAATGAAGAGCCACTTACTGGGCCAAGTTGGGGGGGGGGGAAGAGAGAGAGAGAGAGAGAGAGAGAGAGAGAGAGAGAGAGAGAGAGAGAGAGAGAGAGAGAGAGAGATCATTTTGTTTATTGTCTGTTCCATTTGCTTTGGCAAATGTAAACATATGTTTCCCATGCCAATAAAGTCCTTTGAATTTAATTAAAAAGAGAGAGAAAGAGAGAAAGGAAGACCAGAGGGAGAAAAATGAAGACGAAAGAGAGAGAGAAAAATAAAGACGAAAGAGAGAGAGAGAGAGAGAGAGAGAGAGAGAGAGAGAGAGAGAAAGAGTGAGAAAGAGAGAGCGACAGAGAGAAAGAGAGAGAGAGAAAGAAAGAGAGAGAGAAAGAAAGAGAAAGATAGAGAGAGAGAGAGATATGAAGACCAGAGAGAGAGAGCGAGAGATGAAGATCAGAGAGAGAGAGAGAGCTTAACAGTATAAGCCTCGAAGCTCAAACAGCATCTATCCACAACCACCACCACTAGAGACAGGGCCTTGCAAGCTAAAGCGATAGACAACCCCAGTCCTGCTTTTGGAAGCTAAAGCAATACATAGCCCCAGTCCTGCTGTGCGCTGCAGGACTCTGCTCCATTCATCTTAATCAGCTTTAAATGGGTATTAATCAGAATTTAACTGTATTATTGATTTTGGCCCCGGCCAAGCTACTCGCTATTTGCTATTGAGCGGTGTACAACAATGCAGTGAACTATTCGTATTGATCTGTGTATAACTAAGCATTTAACTATGACTATTGATCTGTCTGTGGACATGACAAAGCTCTCTGAGCTTGGCCCTCCTAAACATATTGGATTACTCTTGGAGATGTTACCTCCTGCCTGCATTTTTGGAATTAGATATCATATCATAGATAATTAAACTGAGATGTTACCTCCTGCCTGCATTGTTTGAATGAGATATTATATAATTATTAACTAAACTGAGATGTTACCTCCTGCCTGCATTGTTGAAATTAGATATTATATCATAGATAATTAAACTGTATGTACTTGCCTTGTAATGTATCTCTGTTCCCAAAGTATTTACTGTTTAATGGGCTGTTTAGTCCCACTGATCTGTAACAGTGAAGAGTAACACTCCCGCCATGTAATACATGGGCTCATTAGGGAAGCTATTTGTTATTCCCATGTGGGGAATGCTGTGTTACCCAGCACTTCAGATTATCAAGTACATACAGTTGAAGTCAGAAGTTTACATACACCTTAGCCAAATACATTTAAACTCAGTTTTTCACAATTCCTGACATTTAATCCTAGTAAAAATGCCCTGTCTTAGGTCAGTTAGGATCACCACTTTATTTTAAGAATTTGAAATGTCAGAATAATAGTAGAGATAATTATTTATTTCAGCTTTTATTTCTTTCATCACATTCCCAGTGGGTCAGAAGTTTACATACACTCAATTAGTATTTGGTAGCATTGCCTTTAAACATTTTACTTGGGTCAAATGTTTCAGGTAGCCTTCCACAATCTTCCCACAATAAGTTGGGTGAATTTTGGCCCATTCCTGCTGACAGAACTGGTGTAACTGAGTCAGGTTTGTAGGACTCCTTGCTCGCACACGCTTTTTCAGTTCTGCCCACACATTTTCTATAGGATTGAGGTCAGGGCTTTGTGGTGGTCATTATGGCCATACAGTTCTATTTTTTGTTTCATCAGACCAGAGACATTTCTCCAAAAAGTACGATCTTTGTCCCCATGTGCAATTGCAAACCGTAGTCTGGCTTTTTTATGGCGGTTTTGGAGCTGTGGCTTCTTCCTTGCTGGGCGGCCTTTCAGGTTATGTCAATATAGGACTCGTTTTACTGTGGATATAGATACATTTGTACCTGTTTCCTCCAGCATCTTCACAAGGTCTTTTGCTGTTGTTCTGGGATTGATTTGCACTTTTCGCACCAAAGTACGTTCATCTCTAGGAGACAGAACGCGTCTCCTTCCTGAGCAGTATGACTGCTGTGTGGTTCCATGGTGTTTATACTTGCGTACTATTGTTTGTACAGATGAACGTGGTACCTTCAGGCATTGGAAATTTCTCCCAAGGATGAACCAGACTGGAGGTCTTGGCAGATTTTTCCGGAGGTCTTGGCTGATTTCTTTTGATTTTCCTATGACGTCGAGCAAAGAGGCACTGAGTTTGAAGGTAGGCCTTGAAATACATCCACAGGTACACCTCCAATTGACTCAAAGGATGTCAATTAACCTATCAGAAGCTTCTAAAGCCATGACATCATTTTCTAGAATTTTCCAAGCTGTTTAAAAGCACAGTCAACTTACTGTATGTAAACTTCTGACCCACTGGAATTGTCATATAGTGAATTATAAGTGAAATAATCTGTCTGTAAACAATTGTTGGAAGAATTACTTGTCATGGTCAAAGTAGATGTCCTAACCGACTTGCCAAAACTGTAGTTTGTTAACATGAAATCTGTGGAGTGGTTGAAAAATTAGTTTTAATAACTTCAACCTAAGTGTATGTAAACTTCCGACTACAACTGTAGGTAAATCAGGGACGTGAACACAATGACAAAGCTAAACAGAGGTAATCTGAGGTAAAAACGGACTTGTACAGAGGTAAACTCAGGCAAAAGTAAGGTGGTTTCGCAATAATGTAGAGGTAAGCCATGGTGAGGAGTAGTCAGAGGTAAATAAGGTAGCTACAACCCAGCAAACATGTCCACATTGACAACATGTGGGCCCAATGCGGGCTAAAATATTGGCCCCACAAAGGCTGCCCACATTGGGCAAAAGCGCCTTTGCTCATCGGCTCCACATTGGCCCCAAGGCAGTTGGCCCCAAGGGCAGCCCTCACTTTGCCTGAAATAAGCCCAGCATTTTGGATCGGCTGCCGGTTACATTGTATCACAAAGTTGTTACTATCATATACAGTACCAGTCAACAGTTTGGACACACCTACTCATTTTTACTATTTTCTACATTATTGAATAATAGTGAAGACATCAAAACTATGAAAAAACACATATGGAATCATGAAGTGACCAAAAAAAGTGTTAAACAAATCCAAATACAGTATATTTTAGATTCTTCAAAGTAGCCACCCTTTGCACACTCTTGGCATGCTCTCAACCAGCTTCATGAGGTAGTCACTTGGAATACATTTCAATTAACAGGTGTGCCTTAGAAACATCCTCACATCCGTTTTCCAAACTAGAACAGTTGATGTTTAGATGTGTCTGTTACTTGAACTCTGTGAAGTTAACGCTAATGAGCTTATCCTCTGCAGCAGAGGTAACTCTGGGTCTTCCTTTCCTGTGGCGGTCCTCATGAGAGCCAGTTGCATTAAGAGTGTGCAAAGCTGTCATAAAGGCAAAGGGTGGCTACTTTTTGATTTGAACACTTTTTTGGTTCCTACATGATTCCATGTGTGTTATTTCATAGTTTTGATGTCTTGGGCTCCCAAGTGGCGCAGCGGTCTAAGACACTGCATCTTAGTGCTAGAGGCGTCACTACAGACAACCTGTTTCAAATCTAGACTGTATCACAACCGGCTGTGATTGGGATTCCCATAGGGTGGCGCACAATTGGCCCAGCATCGTCTGAGTTTTGCCGGTGTAGGTCGTCATTGTAAATTGTTCTTAACTGACTTGCCTAGTTAAATAAAGGTTCAATTAGTATTTTCATTTACAAATGTAGAAAATCAAAAAATAACGAAAAACCCAGGAATGAGTAGGTGTGCCCAAACTTTTGACTGGTCTGTATACAGTTGAAGTCGGAAGTTTACATTAAAACTCATTTTTCAACCACTCCACAGATTTCAAGTTAATAAACTATAGTTTGGCAAGTCGGTAAGGACATCTACTTTGTGCATGACAAGTAAATTCTTCCAACAATTGTTTACAGACATTATTTCACTTATATTTCACTATATCACAATTCCAGTGGGTCAGAAGTTTACATACACTAAGTTGACTGTGCCTTTAAACAGCTTGGAAAATTCTAGAAAATGACGTCATGGCTTTAGAAGATTCTGATAGGCTAATTGACATAATTTGAGTCAATTGGAGGTGTACCTGTAGATGTAGTGCCTCTTTGCTCAACATCATGGGAAAATCAAAAGAAATCAGCTAAGACCTCAGAAAAAAAATTGTAGACCTCCACAAGTCTGGTTCATCCTTGGGAGCAATTTCCAAACGCCTGAAGGTACCACGTTCATCTGTACAAACAATAGTACGCAAGTATAAACACCATGGGACCGCTCAGGAAGGAGACTCGTTCTGTCTCCTAGAGATGAACGTACTTTGGTGCGAAAAGTGCAAATCAACAGCAAAGGAAACTTGTGAAGATGCTGGTGGGAACAGGTACAAAAGTATCTATATCCACAGTAAAATGAGTCCTATATCAACATAACCTGAAAGGCCGCTCAGCCAGGAAGAAGCCACTGCTTTAAAACCTCCATAAAAAAGCCAGACTACGGTTTGCAAATGCACATGGGGACAAAGATCGTACTTTTTGGAGAAATGTCCTCTGGTCTGATGAAACAAAAATAGAACTGTTTGGCCATAATGACCATCGTTATGTTTGGAGGAAAAAGGGGGATGCTTGCAAGCCGAAGAACACCATCCCAACCGTGACAGCATCATGTTGTGGGGGTGCTTTGCTGCAGGAGGGACTGGTGCACTTCACAAAATAGATGGCATCATAAGGAAGGAAAATAATGTGTATATATTGAAGCAATATCTCAAGACATCAGTCAGGAAGTTAAAGCTTGGTCGCAAATTGGTCTTCCAAATGGACAATGACACCAAGCATACTTCCAAAGTTGTGGTATTGAGTGGCCATCACAAAGCCCTGACCTCAATCCTATTGAAAATTTGTGGTCAGAACTGAAAAAGCGTGTGCGAGCAAGGAGGCCTACAAACCTGACTCAGTTACACCAGTTCTGTCAGGAAGAATGGGCCAAAATTCACCCAACTTATTGTGGCAAGCTTGTGGAAGGCTACCCGAAACGTTTGACCCAAGTTAAAAAATTTAAAGGCAATGCTACCAAATACTAATTGAGTATGTAAACTTCTGGGGTCATCTGGGAATGTGATTAAATAAATAAAAGCTGAAAGAAATCATTCTCTCTACTATTATTCTGACATTTCACATTCTTAAAATAAAGTGGTGATCCTAACTGACCTAAGACAGGGCATTTTTACTAGGATCAAATGTCAGGAATTGTGAAAAACTGAGTTTAAATGTATTTAGCTAAGGTATATGTAAACTTCTGACTTCAACTGTATATACTGTATACACACTACATGACCAAAAGTATGTGGACACCTGTTCGTCGAACATCTCATTCCAAAATCATGGGCAGTAATATTTAGTTGGTCCCCCCTTTACTCTTATAAAAGCCTCCACTCTTCTGGGAAGGCTTTCCATTATATGTTGGAACATTGCTGCAGGGACTTGCTTCCATTCAGCTACAAGAGCATTAGTGAGGTTGGGCACTGATGCTGGGCGATTAGGCCTGGCTCGAAGTTGGCATTCCAATTCATCCCAAAGGTGTTAGATCGGGTTGAGGTCAGGGCTCTGTGCAGGCGATTCAAGTTCTTCCACACCGATCTCGACAAACCATTTCTGTATGGACCTCACTTTGTGCACGAGGACATTGTCATTCTGAAACAGGAAAGGGCCTTCCCCAAACTGTTGCCACAATGTTGGAAGCTCAGATTCGTCTAGAATCTGTATGCTGTAGCATTACCCTTTACTGGAGCTATGGTACTATGCATTCAGGCAGGTAGCGTTCTCCAGGCATCTGCCAAACCCAGATTTGTCCGTTGCACTGCCAGATGGTGAAGCGTGATTCATCACTCCAGAGAATGCATTTCCATTGCTCCAGAGTCCAATGGCAGCTAGCTTTACACCACTCCAGCCGACGCTTTGCATTGCGAATGGTATTTTAGGCTTGTGTGCGGCTGCTCGGCCACTGAAACCCATTTCATGAAGCTCCTGACTAACAGTTATTGTACTGGCAAAGTTTACACGCTACTCCCTTTAACACTCTGCAGCCCCATTCTCTGAGCTTGTGTGGCCTACCACTTCGCGGTTGAGCCGTTGTGGCTCCTAAACGTTCCACTTCACAATAACAGCACTTAGAGTTGACCGGGGAAGCTCTAAGAAATATGAATAAATATTTATATTTTCAGAGGAACGGAAACAGAACCGGGAACGAAAGTTCGTTTTCATGACATCATTTTTTAACTGTTATTTTTCCATTTAAAGGAAGTGCTGATTCTGCCAACTTATATCTCAGCAGGAGGGACCAATGAGGGACAAAGACACACTTACAATGTTTTACACTCTGCTCTCTCTCCTCCCTATTTCTCTCTCTCAATCTCTCCCTCTCTCTCCCTCCCTCTCCCTCCCTCCCTCCCTCTCGATTTATGCCAGGTGTTGCTTTAAAAATAGATTGGATCTGAATGAGACTACCCGGATAAGTAAAAGGTTCAATAAAGGAGCTCATTGGCTGCTCAAGGACAGAGTAAAGAAACAGGTTGAAGCCCCAGGAGAGAACTCTTTTTTCACTATGGATGAAGCGCTCAATATGGATGGACCTTTGTGTGTCAAACAACATGACTCAGTCCTTAGAAACACCAGCCTCCCTCCACTGCTCAGTTGTAGGTGTAAAACATGGCGTGAGTTTATGGGCTTATAAGGCACAGCATGATAAAAAACAACAGTAGAGGGACTTTTACTCTAAAACCGCCTGTAAAGCCTCTGAGCTCGGTATTATCTCTCCATCTCCACTGGGCTGCTCTTTAAAAGCCAGGCTCTAATTGCTTTTATAGGGCTGGGGAGCTAGGCTGTAACTCGGATCAAGTGGATGTTGCACTTAAAGTGAAAGGGAAGCCAGTCCTCTCTGACTGGCTGCATAAAGAGCTACCGCTTTTCTTTTTTTACCCATTATTGTAAATGTGCAATATGAAACGTAGAATCGCAGTCTATTGTGACAGCCTAGGTGTTTGTCTTGTCTGTATCAATGCACGTTCTGCATCCAATGTTCTTTCAGATAAAAAAGGAACCAGATAGTATTGTTCTCATAATAATTGGTGTCTTATAATGTCAAAGGTCTCTGGTTCAAATCCCTGAGCCGGTAAGGTGGAACAATCTGCCGTTCTGCGGTTGAGCAAGGCAGTTAACCCCCAACAACAACTGCTCCCCAGGTGCTGATGATGTGGACGTTGATTAAGGCAGCCCCCCTCACCTCTCTGACGGGCTAAGCACCTGGCCATGGATTAACAGAAGCTGTGTGTGAGTGTAAAGGACGCTGCTTGCTTAGCGAGTACCACTTCCTCCTGATTTGGCGAGGACCACTTCCTCCTGATTTGGCGAGGACCACTTCCTCCTGATTTGGCGAGGACCACTTCCTCACACAGAGGCTCGAACCCTGGACTTCTGCCTTGCTAGCACATGTGACCGCCCTCCTGAAGAGTCTTACCAGTCGGAGCCACGCGAGCTAGACGAGCATGCGTGTCTGTGGCATGTGTTTTTTGTGAGTGTACAAGCACAATGAAGAAGAAGCACTTGGTCTCCAAGCTAACATGAGTCATTTAACAGCGAAAAAAATTACATATTATTGGTCTTGTACACAGATTTACAGATGTTATCGCAGGTGCAGTTGAAATGCTTGTGTTTTCTAGCTCCAGCAGTACACTAAAACCTAGCAAATACACACGTAATCTAGAAAAATAAAGAAATATCAGAAAGAACAATATCAGAGACCGGAGTATATATACAGTGCTGCTTGAAAGTATGTGAACCCCTTGTGCAATTACAGATATTTTAATTTTTTACCATGATATCTTCATTTAAATCAGACCCAGTCTTTTTGATCTGACATAGCAGGTTTATATTTACCAATACCATATGTTGGTGTAGAGGAAATCATGCGTGTAGTAGAAAAACTATATTTTAAAGGAATAAGTGCAGGTGCAAAAATAAGTGAACCCCAAGTTGCATTGGTTAAATCAAGTAGGTACTGTAAGTAGAATCAGGTGGGTAAATAATTAGCTACCAAATGAACCAATCAAAGGAGAGATCGTTAGGAAAGAGTTTGGTGCGGGACTCTGACATCGCTCGTCCATATATGCAAATATTCTTAATTCATTCTGAGACTTACTTAGATTTGTGTGTATTGGGTATATGTTGTGTAATTTGTTAGATATATCTTGTTAGATATTACTGCACTGTCGGAGCTAGAAGCACAAGCATTTCACCTGGTCGGTTTGGTGTTACCCATCCAGGTGAATGCAAAGCACACCATGCCAAGAGGAAAGGAGATCTCAGAGGACATCCGGACGAGGGTAGTGAGAGCACATCAGTCTGGGGGAGGCTATAAAATAATCTCAAAAAGCTCCATTAGTCCACTGTCAGGCAAATAATTTACAAATGGAGATAATTTAACATGACAGCAACTCGGCCTAGAAGTGAACGCACTTCGAAAATATCCCCAAGAGCCACAAAAACAATAATGAATCAGATAAAAGCTAGCCCAAACAACATCTAGAGATTTGCAGACCTCCCTTGCTGCATCTCAGGTAACTGTGCATGCTTCAACAATAAGAAGAACACTGAATCGAAATGCCATTCATGGGAGGGTTGCTAGGAAGAAGCCTTTTGGTCACAATCAACACCGCTATGTTTGGCAAAAAACAACACTGCCTACCACCAAAATAACCTCATCCCAACAGTGAAGCATGGTGGTGGGAATGTCAAGATCTGGGGCTGCTTTTCCTCCTCTGGACCTGGACGACTCCGCATCATTAAGGGAACCATGAATTCTTAGGTATACCAGGAGATTCTTGAACAGAACATCAGGCCATCAGTCAAGGAGCTAAAGCTGAGCCGAAAATGGGTCTTTCAACAAGGCAACGACCCAAAGTATTCAAGCCAATCTACCAAAGAATGGCTCAGGAGAAAGAAGATTTGTGTTTTGGATTGGCCAAGTCAAAGTCCTGACCTATATCCAATCTATATTCTTTGGCAGGACCTGAAGTGGGGAGCTCATGCCAGACACCCCTCAAACCTCACTCAATTGGCTGGGTTCTGTAAGGAGGAGTGGGCAAAAATCCCTCAAAACAGATGTCAGAGACCGATTACTGGCTATAGGAGACGTTTAGTCCTCGCTGCTAAGTTATCGCTGCTAATGGAGGTGCCACAAGCTATTGACTGTTGGGGTTCACATATTTTTGCACACATCAAATATGAGTTTCTGTTAAATAAACCACTTTTTGTTAAAAAAAACAATGAAAATAAATATGTTTTTTGTTCTGTCATTTACTTGGAATGTCTTTATTATAAATTGGGGTTTAGGTAGGGATTTTATGTTTATTTTAATATTTTATAGCAAAATAATGACCAGCCCTGTAGGGTTCACATACTTTCAAGCAACACTGTATATATAAAAAAAAAAATGTGTTTTGTGTGTAACAGTCATTAAAGTGACCAGTGTTCAATGACTATGTACAACAGTCTCTAAGGTGCAGGGTAGAGTACCAGGTGGTAGCCGGCTAGAACTGAGGCTAGTGGTGACTGTTTAACAGTCTGATGGCCTGGAGATAGAAGCTATTTCTCAGTCTCTTGGTCTTGGCTTTGATGCACCTGTACTGTCTCAGCCTTCTAGATGGTACGGGGTGAACAGGCCATGGCTCGGTCCTTGCTGAGGTCCTTGATTATCTTCTTGGCCTTCCTGTGACACCCGGTGCTGTAGATGTCCTGGAGGGCAGGCAGTGTGCCCCAGTACTGCGTTGGGCTGACCACACCACCCTCTGGAGAGCCTTGCAGTTTGCTGACGGTATAATTACGGTGATACAGCCTGACAATATTCACTCAATGATCTGTAGAATTTTGTGAGTGTCTTAGGGGCCAAGACACATTTATTCAGCCTCCTGAGGTTTAAGTGGCACTTCTGCGCCTTCTTCACCACTCTGTCTGTGTGAAGGGACCATTTCAGGTTGTCAGTGATGTGCACACCGAGGAACATGAAGCTTTTGACCCTCTCCACTGCGGCCCTGTGGATGGGGGCGTCCTCTCTCTGCTGTCTTATGTAGTTCATGATCAGCTCCTTCCTTTTGTTGACGTTGAAGGAGAGGTTATTTTCCTGGCACCACTCTGCCAGGGCTTTCACCTACATTTTGACATTTGAGTAATTTAGCAGACCCTCTTATCCAGAGCGACTTACAGTAGGGAGTGCATACATTTTCATTTGTACTCCCTGTAGGCTGTCTCATCGTTGTTCGTTATCTGGCACATCACTGTTGTCAATAGCAAACTTGATGATTGAGTGGGAGACGTGCGTGGCCACACAGTCATGGGTGAACAGGGAGTACAGAATGGGGCTGAGCACGCACCCTTGTGGGGCCCCCGTGTTGAGGATCAGTGTGGCGGAGGAAGCAGGAAACAGAGGCCCTTTAGAGTAATTGCATTATGACAAACTGTATTGTGTGTGATTCCCAGAGGATAGAAGGGAAGAGATCCATTGCAGGTGTCATGTTTGGGCTCCCATCGGGACAGCTCTTTAGTCAGACGGCTCCAGAGCAAGACGAGGGATATGGAAAGCACTACATCACAGTGACAGATGAGCCAGAGATATACAAAGATTAACTACACAAACTTACCAAAGAGATTAAACCTTGATGGATGGGGCTATTAGGAGAGCAAAGAGATAGTTGCGGCAGATATGGTTTGACATTTCTCTTTCCGACATTGTAAACAAGTTATACAGATAAATGACTACTGCTTCTTTGTTTGTCTTTATGTTTGGAATCCACGGGGGTGAGATCTTGGGTTATCATCGGTTTGGAATCCACGTTGGTGAGATCTTGGGTTATCATTGGTTTCGAATCCACAGTGGTGAGATCTTGGGTTATTATATGGTTTGACATTTCTCTTTCCGACATTGTAAACAAGTTATACAGACAAATGACTACTGCTTCTTTGTTTGTCTTTAGGTTTGGAATCCACAGGGTTGAGATCTTGGGTTATCATCGGTTTGGAATCCACGGTGGTGAGATCTTGGAATATCATTGGTTTGGAATCCACAGTGCTGAGATCTTGGGTTATTATATGGTTGGACATTTCTCTTTCCGACATTGTAAACAAGTTATACAGACAAAGGACTACTGCTTCTTTGTTTGTCTTTAGGTTTGGAATCCACAGTGTTGAGATCTTGGGTTATCATCGGTTTGGAATCCACGGTGGTGAGATCTTGGGTTATCATCGGTTTGGAATCCATGGTGGTGAGATCTTGGGATTCTCATCGTTTGGCATCCACTCTGGTAGGATCTTGGGTTATCATCGGTTTGGAATCCATGGTGGTGAGATCTTGGGTTACTATCACTGCTTAGGTTAATCCCATACGATGGTCACAAATCAAATGTGTAATCTCTGACACAGATGAATCAGTATTGTGAAGAAAAAAAACATGTCTATCATATCATACATTAAAAATAGAAACTTCACTCTGGCAATTGCTGGAGTAAGTGTATTGAAGCCATTACAGTACAATCATTAAACCTTCCCAGACGCCCCAGAGCCAAGCTGAAGGAGGGGACAGTAGATTTCCCAGCTAGAGTGAGTTATTCTAGGAGGGGAGGAGAGCAAATTGGCCTCTTTCTGTGGTGAACCCTTGAGCTGCACAATCCACAGACAGCACATAGTTTCCTCTGTGCCAAATAAGCACTATATAGGCACTGTTTCCCCCTAGCTCAGACAAACACAACCATAACTATTAGGTACAGTGCTGTATAGTTTACAACTCAGATAACTGTCACTGCCTTTTCTCCTCCATCCACAAAACCTCTGTATAAGTACTGTATTTCTCAGTTCTGAGAAAGAGAAAGTAGTCACAACAGAGATAATGATCAACATTTGCAGCAATAGAACTCTACTCAGTATGTGGATTGCTCCCATTACTTTCCATTCATCCAGCCTCAATAGGGGTTCCTATGAAATATGCATCAGTTTCCTGGGTTCGTGAGGCTTGCATTTTGATTTGGAGTCAGTGTTTATGGGGGAAATGATGGGGTGAAGTATGGCACTACGTGACTGTGAATGGAGGTGCATCATAGAGGAGACGAAGGCCAAGGCACGGTAAATGTATTGGAATTGTGTTTTTAATGCACTCACTAGAATGCAGGGAGGGAGTGTATAAAGAGGACTAAGCTAGTTGTTGTGCTCTAGTATAGTGTCCCTCCTGAGAGGGGTTGGGTGTTATAGAAGACTTATCTCGTTCTCTGAGGCACAGACACCAACACCTAACACATAACACAATCAGACTACTGGGTGTTCCTGCAGTGATCTGGGTGTTCTCCTACACCAGGGTTTCCCAACTCCGGTCCTCCAGAACACATTTTAGTTGTAGCCCCGGACAAAAACCCTGGATTCAACTTGTCAAGGGCTTAGTGATTAGTTGACGAGTTGAATCAGGTGTGCTTGTCCGAGGACACAACAAAAATATGTACTGTTGGGTGTATTCGAGGACCGGAGTTGGGAAACTAGGGCTGTCCCCGACAAAAACAAATCTTGAGTCGTCCTGTTCTTTCGACCAATCGATTGGTCAAAATGTTACTTATTTTTCCATAGATAGACAGTGTGCTTTAAGCACACTGTTTGATCAAATAATTAAGATACACAAATGACTGATGGTCACACTGTGCAAAAAAGAAATGGCGCAAATTATTTCGCAGTGCTCTGGCACCACTTCATAGCAAGTATTTATTGTGCTGTCCGTACTGAAGCATCATTTCAGCCATTTAGTTTCTTACTTGTTTCTGACTGAAAAGTTATGTTACAACCCTTGCTCTCTTTAATTGAAACTCGAAACGGGCAAATGTTTACTTGTTGCTCAGGAGGGAAAGATGAAGTCAGATCTGTGGAAGACATTTAACTTAGTTGTGGAAACTACTGGAGATCAAGAAAATGGAGGGTATAGGAGAAAGCGTTGCGCGAGTATTATGTGTACCAAACTGTTGCTGTTAGATTACAATATTATTACTTTTTCTGACCATTTGGAACCATGTAAACTCTCACTAAATAAATAAGTGTACCAGACAGGTCTGTTCTTTATTAGAGCAGACTAAAAACAGTTGCATGCATTTGTGAATTGCGGTTTATTTATTGTTTAAGCTAATTATATTCCCTTTGTTATACATTTTTTTAATTAAATTGCTTGATTGAATTTCAAAGCATGAATGTCTCATATGCTGTGTGATGGCATGAACAAGTTATTGATTGATTGATACAGTAGCCTATATATTGAAATAGCCCTGTGGGGAACACTGTCCTACAGTGATAACATGACACAGTTCATGGCTGCCACTTGACATTACGTGTATATTGAAGAGTTATGGATGGATGTATGTATGTATGTATGTATGTATGTATGTATGTATGTATGTATGTATGTATGTATGTATGTATGTATGTATGTATGTATGTATGTATGTATGTATGTATGTATGTATGTATGTATGTATGTATGTATGTATGTATGTATGTATGTATGTATGGATGGATGGATGGATGGATGGATGGATGGATGGATGGATGGATGGATGGATGGATGGATGGATGGATGGATGGATGGATGGATGGATGGATGGATGGATGGATGGATGGATAACAGATAAATGTACGTATTGCACATTCAATATACTAAAAGCAATGAAAAAATATACAACTGACAGGATACTAATATGCATTCCTGAGTGAATGACTACATAAGTTCAGTCCAATAATTACTTACAATATTGCATGTGATATATCAACTATACATGAATATGTATATACAGTCCTGAATGAATAAGTCCTGAGTGAATGAGTGATTACAGACCAGAGTTACTCACGGATGCCTAATTGTTAAACTACGTCCTAACACCCCAACAGTTCCAGGTCTATGTTGCAGAGGGTGAGAGTAGGCCCTCTGCAGAAGGTAGATGATTGCATCATCCACCCCGATGTTGCGCTGGTATGCGAACTGCAGGGGGTCCAGTGATGTACACACCAGGGGTCTGAGATGAGCGAGGACTAAACTTTCCAGGGTCTTCATGATGTGGGATGCTAGCGCTACAGGTCTGAAGTCATTCAGGACAGTGGGGTGCTCCTTCTTGGGCACTGGGGCCAGGCAGGATGCTTTCCACAGCACAGGGACCCTTTCCAGGCTCAGGCTAAGGTTGAAGGGTCGCTGAAGTATTCCACACAATTGGTCAGCACAGACCCTAAGCACCCTTGGGCTGATGCCATCAGGGCCTGCCGCTTTCCACTGATGTAGTCTCTCCAGCTCTCTCTTCACTTGGTTGTTGGTGAAAGCCAGCCCAGGTAGGGAGGTGGGGGGAAGGGGGTGTTGAGGATCAAGCCAGAGGTGGGGGGAAGAGAGGTGTTGCAAATCAGTCCAGAGGGAGCGGGGGTGGAGGTGGGGAGGGGGTCGCTGATTGTCTCAACAGAGGTGTTGTGAGCAAAGCGGGGATGGGACAGCCGTGAGGGTGTGTGGCCTGGGGAACTGGAGGGGAGGTGGACAGGGCCAGTATGGAACCTGTTAAAAAATTGGTTCAGCTCATTGGCTCTGTCCTGGGTCCCCTCAGTCTTCCAACTGTTTGACTTTTTGAAGCCAGTGATATTTCTCATACCCTTCCACACCTCTCTCACCTGGCTCTGCCTCAGCTTGTCCTCCTTCTTCTCCTTATACCCTCTCTTCCCCTCAGCAATCCGCAACTTCAGCTCTCTTTGGACGCATTTCAATTAATCCCCGTCTCCCTCCTTGAAGGCCCTCTTCTTCTCATTCAGCAGGGCCTTCAGGTCACTGGTGACCCAGGGTTTATTATTTGGAAAACAGCATACCTTCCTGGTGGGTACAGTGTTGTCTACACAAAAATTGATATAGTCCGTTATGCAGTCTGTGAGTCCATCAATGTCCATCAATTGTATTATTCCTGGTTGGGCACTTCACAAACTGTTTGAACGTGGGCAGGGTTGAAGAGAGATGCATGGTTAAAATCCCCCGAAATGGCAAAGAAGGCACTCGGATGCGCTGTCTGTAACCTCGCGATAGCAGAGTGGATGACGTCACACGCTGTGTTTGTCAGCGGAGGGTGTAAACAATGTAAACAATAACAGCAACGGTCGCCGTGAATTCCCTTGGCAAATAGTAGGGTTTCAGGCTAACGGCTAACAGCTCAATGTCCGGGCTACAAAACTGTTCCTTAAAAGTAATATGGCTCGGATTACACCATCTGTTGTTAACTAATAAAGCAGGCCCCCTCCCTTACTCTTACCGGAAGAAGCGCTATCCCTGTCCGCTCTGATGGTCTGGAAACCGCCGATAGTTACATTCTCTATGAGGATGTTATCATTCAGTCATGTCTCTGTAAAGCACAATAGGCTAGCTTCCCGGTAGTCTCTTTGCCCATGGACCAGACCCTCAAGCTCATCCACCTTGTTATGTAGCGATCTCACGTTGCCCATAATGATAGACGGTATAGCCGGCTTGTACTTACTCAACTTTGCCTTACACTTCTGACCTGCCCTGCATCCACGTTGTCGCCTTTTCAACTCGTCCGGAATATCAAACTTTTCCCTGGGGTGCAATAGCGCTTAGTGTGCTAAATCCAGGAGCTGAGCTCGGTTGTAAATAATTGAGGACTCGCATGTACGTTCGGCGCTGAAAAAAATAAAAAGTACCTCAGTGATCAAAAGGACTGCTAAAACCTCCATAATCCTGAATTATTATAGTTCAACTGTTGCAAAAAAAACTCACGAAAAACATAATAAAACAACAATTAACGCACAAACAATGGGAGCTGCTTAACAGGCACCCGGTTCAAATCCAGACTGTAATCCAACCGCCCTGAATGTTGATTGGCTGACAGCCGTGGTATATCAGACCGTATAACACAGGTATGACAAAACATGTATTTTTACTGCTCTAATTACATTGGAAACCAGTTTATAATTGCAATAAGGCTCCTTCGGGTGTTCGTGGTATATGTTCAATATACCACGGCTAAGGGCTGTATCCACGCGTTGCGTCGTGCCTAAAATGATTGCTTAAATATACAGCACCAACTACATAAATATCTGATAGGGTCTATTATCTGCTACCTGGATTTTAACGGAGTGTGGCAGTGTGCAGTAGAGGTGCAGGTAGGTAAGGGGAGGAGGGGAGAGGGAGGAGGAAGAGGAGGGGAGGAGAGGAGTAAGAGGAGGGGAGGAGATGAGGAAGTAGAGCCAAGGTGCTGACAAACAGGGAGAGGAATGGAGAAATTAGGGAGTACTGTACTGCATCGCCCAGCAGCTGTATGGGCGTTCATGCCTCCCTCAGCCTGCTCTTCTCTGCCTGTCGTCTCTCCTCCCATCTAATGAAAACTAACTATGCCCCATTACAAGATACAAAAATGTAAACGTGGAGACATTGCACCAAAAAATTGTACACAGTAGCATGGCTGTTTTAAACCAGCCTTACAGGCCAACATAACATCCAGAGAGGACGTGATGGTGAGACCAGCCTTACAGGCCAACAAAACATCCAGAGAGGACGTGATGGTGAGACCAGCCTTACAGGCCAACAAAACATCCAGAGAGGACGTGATGGTGAGACCAGCCTTACAGGCCAACAAAACATCCAGAGAGGACGTGATGGTGAGACCAGCCTTACAGGCCAACAAAACATCCAGAGAGGATATGATGGTAAGATAACTAATTGAAGAAGTAGAGGCTGCTATCATAGGGCTGGAATAGGTCACACACCGTAACAGTTTCAAAGGATAATCACATTTTCAAAAACACCCTAATCCTCTGTCTGCTTGCAGCGATAGTGATACATTTAATATATGTTGGTTTTTCCAGCAGCAACAACAGCAGCACTTCAGCTCCACTAGAACACTTCAGCTCCACTAGAACACTTCAGCTCCACTAGAACACTTCAGCTCCACTAGAATGGCCCTGCTTCACTACAGCCTTCGGGCGTCCAACGTTGCCATCAGACATCAACCGTTGATGGAATGAATCCTTTGAAATCAATGAAAGCTGCTATACTTGACCTCATAAATCTTAGTGGTGGAGGCCATTTGCAACCAAAATATACTTTATTTCTCATTATTTCAATTCACAAGATAGAATGAACGTGCGCGTCAGTAAAGAATGAAACCTCTGCGACTCGAGCTTGGATGCTGACGCAACACAAGCACAAGACATGCAGTGTAGCAGCTTTTGTTGATTTCAAAGGAAGCATTTCTTCAACGGCTGAAGGCAATGCCGGACGCACTTATGGCTGTAGTGTAGCAGGGCCATAGCAGCAGCAGTAGTAGTAGCAGCAGAAGCAGCAGCAACAGTAGCAGCAACCATACCAGAAGCAACTTCTGCAGCAGCAGTAGCAACAACAACAGTAGCAGCAACAGTAACAGTAACAGCAACAGTACCAGCAACAGTAGCAGCAACAGTAGCAGCAGCAGCAACACCAGCAGCAACACCAGCAGCAACACCAGCAACAGTAGAAGTTGGCTAGCTGTGTTTAGATGCAAACTTTAGGATTGTCACTTTAAACACGTCGTTAGACCTAGTATAAACCAGCAGTGGGTTGGAATGTACTGAATCATTCTGACAAAGGCATTCCTCTGCAGCAGCTGCTCTTGGAGTTTCCAGACAGATTATTGAGTCACATTCAGCAAGGCCAAACATGTAGTGAAGTAACAGTGAATACTACAACAACAACACTGTGGTAACTACAGCTTTAACAACAAACTGCTACTACTATTGCTATTAAGAAATGACAGAGGCTCTCATTTCCTCAAATAAGAACAGCCATGTTTTAAACTACTTATCCATTGTCTACTCTAGAGTCTAGACATACTTGGGGGATGGTTCTTTCACTATGAGTTGGTGAAAGAACCATCTCCCAATTATATTGGAGTGATCCATATAGCTCACATAACTACATACGTAACCTTCGTTATGTTTCACTATATTGGATCACTCTAATATGTGACCCGATTCAGGAAGCTAGGCATATGTCGCAAGTCCCGACTTCACAGGAGAGCCTTTTGTTTTTGGGCAGAAATGCCTTCTCGAAAATGTGAACTTTCATGTGCCTTAATAACAAACATGTATGCCATCTGTAAATATTAATAAAATTACGAGCCTAGTCGGTTCAGCCACAGAAATACACAGGAACCTTCCGACTAGCCATGATTGGCTGAGATAATGAGTGGGCTGGACATGCCGAGAAAAGAGTTTGGATTGGTCTGCACGTGTCTGTCTATTGGAGCTGGTCAGTATGTCTAGGTAATCATGTCGGAACGCAGCTTTTTAAACAATTTATCGCAGTAAAACTGCATAAACCTAATGTCAAGTTAAAGTGTACAATGGCTAATGTTAGCTGGCAGGCTCGCTAGCTAATGTTATGTGCAGGCTCTCGACTTTCTGGAGGACCTAGTTTTGAAGTCAGTGGACTTTGAGTATGATAGTTAAGGAGATGGAGAAAAAACACCTGTCTGGATTACATCTTCAAACTAAGGACAACCATTCATTGTATCAGACAGGAGACACGTCCAACCATGGTGTATACAGGTAAGATTTTTTCAGATATTACACGTTTCTAATTTTGACAAAAAGGGGTTTCATTTCAAGTGTACTGTTAGCTAGATAACGTTAGCTGGCTGGGTCGCTAGCTAACGTTATGTGTATGATCTTATTCTTCATATCTCAGACACATTTGCTTGACTAGTCATAGCCATTGGACCTGGTTGGTTAGCTACCTGCAGATTCATGCAGGGTAGTAACGTTATGAGTTGTGATTATGGTCCATTGTTATCTTAACAAAAGACTTCACAATGCAAGTACCATTTCAACAGAATTTCACTGCAACTGTTAGACGTTCTAGCTGGTAAATTTGCTCTGGCTATCTACTCCGATTTCAGAGCACGGGTAAAATAGTCTAGCTAGCTACACTCCAGAGTCCAATGGCAACGAGGTTTACACCACTTCAGCTGATGCTTGGCATTGCGCATGGTGATCTTAGGCTTGTGTGCGGCCGCTCGGTCATGGTAACCCATTTCATGAAACTCCCAACTAATAGTTATTGTGCTGATGTTGCTTCCAAAGGCAGTTTGGAACTCGGTAGTGAGTGTTGAAGCTGAGGACAGACGATTTTTAGCACTCAGCAGTCCCGTTCTGTGAGCTTGTGTGGGCTACCACTTCGCAGCTGAGCCGTTGTTTCCCCTAGACATTTCCACTTCACAATAACAGCACTTACAGTTGACCGAGGCAGCTCTAGCAGGGCAGTTTGACTAACTTACTTGTTGGAAAGGTGGCACCCTATGACGGTGCCACATTGAAAGTCAATGAGGTCTTCAATAAGGCCATTCTACTGCCAAATTTTGTCTATGGAGATTGCATGGCTGTGTGCTCGATTTTAAACACAAATTTCAAGGGGTGTCCACATACATAATTGTATATATAGCGTATGTGAATCACTATTCACATGAAATAAATTATAATCTTCAGAAATGACTTCTCAAAAAAACTAAATAACTAGTGTTTAACAATGATTGTGAAAATATTAAACTCACAGAGGGTGCACGAATTTTGGCATAAGCAAGACTTTATTAAAAAAAATTGGGAATGTCTGCTCTACTCAAAATTACAACCAACTGATTGTAGCATTACCGCAAAAATGGAAGAGGCAAGAGGAAGAGGGAGAAAGTAAGGAACTTGTCTGTCGGCCCTGCATTAAAGACCAGTAAGGAACTTGTCTGTCGGCCCTGCATTAAAGACCAGTAAGGAACTTGTCTGTCGGCCCTGCATTAAAGACCAGTAAGGAACTTGTCTGTCGGCCCTGCATTAAAGACCAGTAAGGAACTTGTCTGTCGGACCTGCATTAAAGACCAGTAAGGAACTTGTCTGTCAGCCCTGCATTAAAGACCAGTAAGGAACTTGTCTGTCGGCCCTGCATTAAAGACCAGTAAGGAACTTGTCTGTCGGCCCTGCATTAAAGACCAGTAAGGAACTTGTCTGTCGGCCCTGCATTAAAGACCAACATTGGCTAAAGAAAATAGTAATAAATAAAAAAGTATACCAGTTTCATTTAAGGACAAAAACATTTACAGCTTTGCAAAATAGTTGGGAAGAGATTTTCCATGTACCGATTCGATGGCACATGGTTTATGAACTGATACATAAAACAACACTTGAGTTTTTCAATTATTATACAAAATTCTTGAAACCAATAGAATGTTAAATATATGGGGTATACAACCATCCCAGCTCAACGAGACAGGATCATTTGTTTTGGTACTGTCCATATGTAGCTTGTTTTTGGTTGCAGGTTCAGGAATGGCTGAAGAATTGCAACATTTACCTGGAGCTAACTCTGCAAATAGCACTGCTGGGTGATTTAAAACGTTATAGTCAATCGATCAATAATATAATAATACTCCTAGCAAAAATGTTTATCTTTAATTAACAGTATTCAGAATCTATGAGAATAGAAAGGTTCAAAACTGGATGGTGTTAAGAGATAGATGGGAGGGGTTGAGTGGAACTGAAGGATGGGACTAAAAACAAACAAAGATAACTATTGTAAAATATACTGTGTCCGTAAAATGTATATAGTATGTACAAGCTGGAAGTATAAGCCTAAGAGTTGTTGTCCATTAGTTATCCTATTAAGGGAGTGATGGTAGGGTTAGGGGAAAATAATCAAGGAAAATATATGTATATGTATATACTGTATATTTTATATATATAAAAATAAAGACTACTAATATTCATAATCAGATTGATTGAATTGTCCATTTGGTCTATATTAAAGGGCACATCATTTAATATAACAGGCTTTTACGATTCAATATCGGTGAACAATTTATACTTAAAATATCAAAGGCACTAATTTCATGGAATGACCCTATAGCAGTAAAGGCTATATGGGAATGTGGTAGTTGTGTGTTTCATGCCCTTAATGAGGCAGAATCTGGACTTACCTGTAGGCCTCACTGCTTGCTCTCTTGGTTCCTGCCTTTGGGCGGCTTGTCCTCAGTTCCCCAGTCATGGTCCTATCTGAAACACAATACAACAACGGCTCTAAAGTCAAATTAATTTAGAGGTTTAGTAATGTCAGGTGTTAGGACAGGTGTGACCTCATAAAGCAAACCCCTGGGGAAACTGGAATAGAGTTGGACAGGTGAGCAGAGTTGGCTGCCAGATGCATGCATGCACACACACACCCAGAAGGACACATTAACGAGAGGACTCTGAGCCTAATTGCCCTCCGTCTGCCAGAGTCAAATTAATAGCCTCTCAAAGTCGTGTTGCTTCATTCCTTCCAACGTGTACCTGTCTGTCAATGCAGAGCTCCCAGACCTACCACCTTCTCTCACTCCCTCTCTCTCTCTCATCTCTTCTCTCTCTCCCTCTCTCTCTCATGTTTACGTTGCAGAGTGGGTGGACACCCTACTTACTTTATTTTGTATTTTTTTACACTATAGCAATCCATATTCCCTCAACTTCACCCAGGGGCCTGACTGACAGACAGCCGGTCCTCTCTCCACCTCCTCACCTTCACCCAGGGGCCTGACTGACAGGCAGCCGGTCCTCTCTCCACCTCCTCACCTTCACCCAGGGGCCTGACTGACAGGCAGCCGGTCCTCTCTCCACCTCCTCCCTGTTACCCTACCCGTCCATCCAGCATCCCTTGTCTTAGTCCACACAAAAGGTGCAATTCAATCAGACGCACACATTGCAGTATAAATGTTTATAGCTAGAATTTGATAGTTTGACATTGACAATACACGACTTGGGCATGACTCAAGTCTCAACCCTTTCTACTTAGGGCTCGACTTGACACTTATGACTTAATAAGAGTTACTTGAGACTCAGACAAGAGCTCCCATCTCTCTCTAACAGGTTGGTTACCCAACACAATATAGGTCTACACACTTTGAGACCCAGAGAAAACAATCCATTGTCATTATCATCATCTTCATGTTCGATGCCAAAGAAGTCGTATGGGGGGGGGGGGCAATTACGCAGATCTCTGTCCAAACGGCAGGCTGCAGCACACAGCGCAATGTTGAACAGCAGTCGTACATCAGACTCTGGCAGCGGCACAAAGCCCACCCTTACAGAAGTGACACCCCATGGCAGCATTGTTTATGGCAGAAAGGCACTCTTCTGGTTGTTGTGTATTACTGTTTTAGTGCAGGGTTTATGAGCCCCATTAATCACCCAACCCCGGAGATCGATATCGCTGTCAGGTCACGGGAACTCTCGCAGCTTGGTAATGGGTAATTGCGTATCATTGACAGAACGATTAGGGTTATTTATTTATTATTCCCTTGTATTGTTGGGCAACACATACAGCACAGGAGGGGGAGGAGGAGGAGCAAGAGGAAGAGAGAGAGAGAGCGAGAGAGAGAGAGAGAGAGAGAGAGAGAGAGAGAGAGAGAGAGAGAGAGAGAGAGAGAGAGAGAGAGATTATGCACTGTGGTTATTAATTATATGGAGACATTCTGGCTTTAGGACAGAAACATGCAGTATTGACCTAATCCTTCAACTACACTGATTGAAGTGGATTGAACAGGTGACATCAATAAGGGATCATAGCTTTTACTTGGATTCACCTGGTCAGTCTGCCATGGAAAGTTTGTAATGCTTTGTACACTCAGTGTTTATTATGCACTATGGTTATTAATTATATGGAGACATTTATTTATTGTGGTTAGAAGAAAAAAACACCAGGTGTAAACAGAAGCGTGTTTGTTTATTATAATGTAATTATACTATATTAGTAGGCTGCATCCTCATACAGTACATGTAGGCTACTAAACCCCTTAAAGATGAGCAATATGAGCAATAAGCAATATGATCATGTGAAAATCTGTGTAACCATTGGAAATCATTTGGAAATCAATTGTATTTTGCAAGTGTAACAGAGTGCGTTCTGTTCTGCCCCAAGCGGCGATCAAACCAGCAACCTTCAGCACAACTTCTAACATTCTGCGGGCGAGTTTACATCCACGGGCACACACACACACACCACGTCTGTCTTTCTCAGTGTGTGAGTGACAGAGGCTTCATTTGCTTTGGCCGAAGCTGCAGAATCTGATCGATTCCTGCCATCTTGGCAGATACTTATCTACATAGCCTCTTCAATCACCTCAGCTCACCAACCTCTCACCCACACACACAAACTACATCCTAGACATGCTACAGTTGCTTCAGTCTGTGTACTATGAGGCACCCCTTCTATGGCACAGATAATCAAGCACCTTGAACAGATGTTGTCAGGTATCTGCACATTGGAATATGTTCTAATAGAGCTCATCAGAAGATAACACTTCTCACCAAAAGTTCAGGCACAATAAACAGAGAGCATACAATACCAATTTCTTACTACCACAGACACAGTACACACACAATTACACACACACACACCAGAGAGAGAGAGACCGGCAGTGATATACTCACGTCTTAGGCAGTGATATTCACTCTTGAACAGGGTCATACCAGAGGGGGGGAGCAAGAGCAAGAGAGTGAGTGAGTGAGTGAGTGAGTGAGTGAGTGAGTGAGTGAGTGAGTGAGTGAGTGAGTGAGTGAGTGAGTGAGTGAGTGAGTGAGTGAGTGAGTGAGTGAGTGAGTGAGTGAGTGAGAGAGAGAGAGAGACAGAGATACAGACAGAAAGAGAGCGAGAGAGAGAGAGAGCACAGAGGAATGCCTTTAAAGAAGCAGAATCAGTGGAGACTCTCCTCTTTTAATCTCTCCTTCCTAGTGCCTCCCTGCAACCCTGACAAAGAGGAGAGGAGACTGTTCACTCTGGAATCAATGACCATGCTCTAAGAACAGTACCAGCGGGATGTACCATGTCATGCTCCACAGCGGTGAGCTGGGGGTGGTGGGCTGATCCACTCTATGCAGGGGGGGTGCTGTGTGGACTGGGGAGAATGCTACAACTGTGTGGATGCTCCTACTGTATGTCACAGCCACACAGAGCACTCAGGAATGATCACTGTTTATTGTAGTAGCAAAGGGGCTGGAGGAATGCAGGCTGTGCCGAGGGAGAGGAGAGAGAGGACAGATCTTTGAGCAGAGACAGGCATCACAGAGGATCACAGATTCAAATAATCCAAGCTTGATCATGAGTTGGTTATTTGAATCAGCTGTGTAGTGCTAGGGCAAAAAACGAAACGTGCACCCAAGGGGGGTCCCAGAACCGACTTTGAGAAACCCTGCCCTAAGCGACCGCTTATGTCACTTATGCCTGGAGTGGGTCCTCACGCACCAACTCACTCACTGGATTCAGTGTGCTGTAATACAAAACAAGAGAAGACATGTAGGCTGTTGTGCAGTATAATAAATAATTGACTGTGGGCAACTGATCCTAATCTTGATTTCAGTCTCCATCTCTTGATAAAGCATTCACTGAGCATTCCTCAGGCTCATCACTGACAATCACCTAGAGCATTAAACAGCAGCTGCTAGCTGGACTGGACTTTCATCAACCTGTGAAAGACGAGTGCAGGACAGAGAGGTTTGCCCCAGGATGCTCCTCTTTCTTTCTTTCCCTTTCTCTCTTTCTCTTTTGCTCTCTCTCTCTCTCAATTCTATCACCAGACTGCCCCCCCGCCCTCTCTCTCTCTCTTTATCTCCATCTCTCTAAGCCGTGTCAGCAATACTCGCTCCAAAAACACTGTGCAGTCGTTTCATATTTCATGCAGTGGAGGGACAGAGGGAGTCACTCACGCATGTGCGACATCAAAGTGGTGTCACGTAAGTGAGACTCCCACCCTCCCTCCCTCCCTACACCACTGTCACCCTCCCTTCAGACAACAAAACAGAGATTAATTCTACACATCACTCAGTCTACATGGCACTGACGGCAGCAAAGTAGCATATTCATATAAAATATGTAAGATAATCTAACAGAAAAAGAGCAGTGAGAATGTGTAATCACTGTACTGGTGAAAGTAAATAAATTAGAAACGTTTTTGAGTTAATATACAGAGCTGACTTGAAGACTTCACCTAGTTAACTGTGCACCCACTACGCAGCCAATACAAGCCATAAGCAAAAAACAGCAACAACAAACGCCAATATACACATCACGCAAATAGACAAGTGCAGCACAAAGTGTCAATTTCAACTCATCTAAATAGTGATTGTAATAATATTGAAAATATTTATATACAAAACGTTGTGCGTAAAACACACACACACACACACACAAGCGCGCAAGGCGCATATCATCAGCAGATTCACAGCTTAAAACCACTAGAGACTAAAACGCTTATCTTACCTTTCAGAAATGCTCTCTGATCTCCACACTTGGCTGTGTCGTAACGAGACGTACAATCACCATCATCTGTTCGGTTCTACTCACATCCGGAGTACAATCCAAAATTATGGAGTAGTATTTAGCTGACTTAAGCATCGTGAGAATTATCTGCTGAATCTGTGATGCTAGCATAGCTATGATTTCATTTTGAATGTCTTTGCCAAAATAGTAGAACATGTGTTTCTTTTAAAGTTACTCTCCTTATATGTTCAGCCATAACGCTGTCAAAAAGGCTGATCATCTCCACTAGTTTGAGAAAGTTGCCATTGTTATGCCCAAACAATCTATCTGTGCTGCCTTTAAAGACTAGGCGGTTGCCTTTAAAGACTAGGCGGTTGCCTTTAAAGACTAGGCGGTTGCCTTTAAAGACTAGGCGGTTGCCTTTAAAGACTAGGCGGTTGCCTAGTCTGCCTAAACGCACGCGCCGGCCCTGTGTGCACCATACAGTAAAATTATGAGTATTATCAAAGTGACTGCTTCATTCTCATTCTTATGTACATGCTGCAGTACCATGCCTATATACTTTTTAAAAAACTGTCACAGTTACATACATCTCAAAGTTAACAAATACACACCTACACTTTAGACACACACAACACACACACAGATCCAAAGTTTAATAAAAGCAGCCATGGCATGAATGCACTCTGTCGAGCTAATGAGAGAGACCATCAGCTAACTCCATTTTAATTAGAACATCTATTTAATGGTTACATTTGAATTAAACTCGTCCTATCTAATTAAGATATCATGATCTTGAGTGGATTGTGCTCTCTTGAGATTATTGATTTATCTGTGAAGTTGGGGTGACAGGTAGCTTAGTGGTTAGGGCGTTGGGCCAGTAACGGAAAGGTTGCTGGATTGAATCCCCGAGCTGACGAAGTACAAATATGTCGTTCTGCCCCTGAACAAGGCAGTTAACCCACTGTTCACCGGTAGGCCGTCATTGTAAATAAGAATTTGTCAGCAAGACCTTATCGCTACCACTAAGTTACACTTACAATGCATTCCAATGAGAATATTCTTCTATCAAATAAAAAACAGAGCATCTCTGGTTAAATGAAATCACCTTGTTCTCGCTTTTCGGGTGTGCGCTTCCTCCAGGACTGCGGCGCAGAACAAATACCATGCCGCGCATACAATATATTGTCTGAGTTCGCCCCATTAGTTTGCATTATATAGATCAACGTTTTTTCTGTGACCGAATCAACATTATATCATCCCCTTTCCAATGCAACAAACAAATCAAACGTTGCAAGATTGAGTCTGTGATTTTGTTATAGGCAGATCCAGAGCGCAACCGAGTAGAATTATATTGGCGGTGGTAGCCCAAGATCGGTCATTCAATCACCCGCGAGTGAAAGCGCTTTTCAGATCAGAGGGCAGAGCAGCGCGTTTGCACATTTGTTGATATTCTTTGCAAGTTAAGGAGTTATTAGCCCAGTTATAGAGAGCAATGGGGAATTACTGCTTCCTACAAGAGCACAAAACGTGTAGGCTACATTCCAAGCTGTCTTTGAAAAGCCAGTCAGGTAAAACGCTTATTTTAATTAAAGTAGCAGTGTTGTATTTTGAGACAGGCTTCAAAATGCAAATAATGTAGGCCTGCATTGAACACCACATACAGGTTACGGTAGGCTATATCCTAGAAATCAAAAGCTATTTCTATTTGAATATTTTCTAGGATTTGCTCCATTGGTTTTGTTGGTAGGCCTACATGATGCTTAAATAGCCTCAAAAGCCTATTGGCTACTGTCTAAAACTGTAAGGGTACAGCCTTAGTTTAGTATTCACTGTAAATGCACGGCCAAAGTTACACAAAATTCTCACAAAGTTCAAGTTTCTGCTCACAAGACCAAAAATTTGCCCAGTGCCCCCAAACAAAGGGAACATTGTCTACAACCTCTTTGAACAACCATTGATTCCGTTTCAGGAGGATACAGTCTTCAACCAATCAGCACCTGTGAGAAACGACCCAACACAAAGCTACTCTAGTATAGTAACACCCCCCCAAATCACCACACAGTATAATAGAGGAAAACATACATCCTTATCATGGGTCTTAAATTAAGAGAACCGGCAGAAACTGGTTTGTGGCTGCAGGCAGGCAGTGTTGCAAATCACTGCACTCCAGGAGGGTTCTGTCATCCTCTTGCCTAATTAATACAGCCTTCAAACTGAGCTGAGCTGCTCACTATTAATGGCTTGTCAGAGGTAGCAGGCCAGGGAGCCAGCTAGCTAACACCATTGGCCCTACGGTGGGTGATTATAGTCCACTGGGCTGGAAAGAGAGGGCTAACTCAGCTCTATGGTCCTCTTCTCTGGAGGGAATAGTTAGCTTGTACACCTGACCTGCTGTTACTGTATCAAGCAATCTCCATATTCTCTCGGTATTGTATGTATACAGTGTGTGTGTGCGTGTGTGTGTGTGTGTGAAGGCCTGATAAAGGTATTATGTGTGTAATTGGTAGTGGCTTCCTCCTCTAGCCTGAAGTGAAAGTCGTTAAGATACAGCGGTTTTTAAAAGAGGATTGTAATTGTAATCCCTTCCTCCAATTCTAGTTTGCCATACAATGCAGCAACCAAGAAAAATATTGTTTGAGTTAGCCTGACAGTTAATCCCAATGCCATTGTCCCTGTTAGGCTGTTTCCAATCATGTCCTTTTTAAATCCCCCGTTTTATGCAAGCTTACAGGTTCTCCATGCTCTGCAGAGGAGCGACGCACGTGCACACACATGCCATCCCTGTAGACTACACTACACAGATTAATTCTCCACATCACTCACTCAACTCCTCCACAGAGTTGAGCGCAGACTAGTGTTTGTAATGAACCTCCAACTTCTTCGAGTTGCTAAACCTGTGTACCTATGTTTGTCAAACATAGGTACATGGTAAGCGTTTAAGAATTTACATTTTTTAAGTATTGGTCGCAAAGTGACTTGAAGGAGTCTGAGGTTTATTTCAAAAACTCTAGTCTGCAGCACAGATACTTGGCTAGAGCTGTTGTGTCTCACTGTAAAATCCAAATATCATAGCAACTATTCACAATAATGTAAGCAGTCTCAATCTAATTATGACACGGTCCTCTAATTACAAAATCCTAGACAGGTTTTTCGTGACTACTTCAAATCTTCCAAAAGCAGAGCCAAGATAGGAGAATTCAGAGCCCTGGATGCACTGGATATGGCTGTATTCTAGACTCTAATCTAGAGGAATCCAAACAAAAGGAGTCACCTTGTGGACATCTAGCAAGCTGCACCTAAAACCAGGGGGGAGATTTTGCTCATGAAAGAGAGAGACTAGTCAGCATGTGGTAGATTCAGGTCCTCATCTTAGCTATAAACTGGTTGTCTGTTAAACATGGAGAAATGTGGCATCTGCTCTCGAGGCTGCAACCAGTACTCAGGGGTGGACGAAACATAGTAAATGTAAATCCGGGACATGCCAATTACTAGGATATGTTACGTTTCGTATGGTATACAGTGCATTCACAAAATATTCAGACCCCTTACCTTTTTCCACATTTTGTTACATTACAGCCTTATTCTAAAATTGATTTTTAAAAAATCATCATTCTTCACACAATACCCTATAATGACAAAGTGAAAACTGTTTATTTTTAACTGAGCAATTGGGGGAGAAGGGACTTAGTCAGGAAGGTGATCAAGAACCAATGGTCACTCTGACAGAGCTCCAGAGTTCCTCTGTGGAGATGGGAGAACCTTCCAGAAGGACAATCATCTCTGCAGTACTCCACAAATCAGGCCTTTATGGTAGTGTCCAGATGGAAGCAACTCCTCAGTAAAAGGCACATGACAGCCATCTTGGAGTTTGCCAAAAGGCACCTAAAGGAACTCGCAATCCATCTCATATTAGTCTGTCTATGACAAACAGAAAGTGTTTTTTGCTTAAAATCTATGAATTATCTGAGATTAATGGATATAAATCGATCTCTGAATGTGCTACCGTGATGAAACCACTCTCTCCTGCTACGCTACGATTGGAGGCATGTGCGTTATCAGTGGCTATGACGTAGGGTTCAGCCAGGACTTGGACAGTCTGAAAAGCGAATGAAATGGTAGGAGGGACATCCCAGCTTCATGTGGTATCAGATTTCACATCCTAAATCACATATTTTTAACCTTTTATTTAACTAGGCAAGTCCGTTAAGAACAAATTCTTATTTACAATGACGGCCTACCCCGGCCAAACCTGGACGCCGCTGGGCCAATTGTGCGCCGCCCAATGGGACTCCCAATCACGGCCGGATGTTCTACAACATGGATTCGAAACAGGGACTGCAGTGACGCCTCTTGCACTGAGTTGCAGTGCCTTAGACCGCTGCACCACTCGGGAGGCTCAGAAAAAATACTGCTGTGTCTGTTGGACCCAGGGCTATAGCTCAATGCAAGCCATTTCGATCTATGGTGTCCACAGATCGATTTATGAGGGAAAATGTCCACCGGAACCGGTAACAGAACCACACAGGTCCCCTAAACAGGGGACTTTACATTAAGAGGTTTTTAAAGCTGCAATATGTAACTTTTTGAGGCGACCCGACCAAATTCACATAGAAGTTATACATCTGTCTCTCATTGAAAGCAAGTCTAAGAAGTGGTAGATACAGTATATTCTATGTGCCTATTTCTATGCTTCCTGTTCTTAAGTTACATTTTTGCTTCATTTACTTTTGGTTTTGTACACCAGCTTCAAACAGCTGAAAATACAATATTTTTAGCTATTGAAAATATATTTTACAGCAGTTTAGATGGTACAATAATTATCTTGCTTGTTTTGACACATTAACTGAAATTAGGCAAATTATTAGAATTTTTGCAACCAGGAAATTCTACATACTGTATAGAGGTGTCATAATACCCATACAACCTAGTGGTCAAACAGGGAAATGGTTCCAATAATTTTTCCACCATTACTTTTTCCCATAGTGAATGTTAGAAACACTTAAAATAAGGGCTGTGTTTCGTGTGGGCTTACCCTGGCATGATGTTTTGATAACCATGTAAATCTCTCTCGGACAAGATGACATATGTTTCTATTTACTATCAGATTCCAAAATGTTAATTAGCATTAAAGTAGACATCATTCAAAACTACAAATCCCTGCTGACACCTTTGCTAACAGGTATTGTGTCAATTCATAGAATTTAAAGAGATGTATCCAAATGATGAATTACTACATTTAGCTAACATCAGTGACTACTGGTGATCATTATTTTGGGGGGGGGGGGGGGCGCATGCAGTACCAAAAAGCATGTTGCCTACTTAAAAAAATAAAATAATTTTAACAAATTTTTATTATACAGACAAATAAAAGTATAAATTCAAGCATTAAAGAGAAAACAGTGTCTGCACTTTTATCTTTTTACACATTCCTTTCCCACATTTTCAAGGTTGAGAAGCACCTCTCAGCTTCAGCTGTGGTCATGGGTGTGGTAATGAGAACTTTTAGTCACCTCTTCGTTGTGCCTTCTAATGCCAATCCTGTAGCCTTCATCTAGTTGTTCAGCAATGCTAACTCTGCCCAAAAACGTTAGTTTCATGCTATTATCAAGATGGCTGCGGCTACTGTCATGACGTTTGCATTTTTCAGATAGATGTTTGAGGTCTCTTACCCCCGTTGTTGTCCACAAAACTTCAGTGCCGACACTTTGGTTTAAATGCTGCCATTTATCTCTAAAGTGATCGGCCTAGCAAAGTTTTGGTGGACTCGGTGTGTCGGTGTCGCCCGCGCACTCGCAGTAGTGGCCAAGAGCGTAAAGTTGAATGACAGGTTACGAGAACCAATCAGATTGGATAAAATAACATGTATCCAATTCTGATTCGCCAGGGACGCAGCGACCTGCGCCCGGGGGAGGATCTTTAAGAAACCAATTAGAGACCAGCTTCAGGTCACATGCTGCCCGAAGATTTATGGACTCAGATAGACATCTATTTGTCCGGCGTCATTCGCCCATGAAACCGCATAAAACATATTGGAAAACATATAAAATACTAAATAGTTAACCGATTAAAGACAGTTTTTATTAAATGCTGAGGCTCTTACTACCAGCCGGCACATCGTATGAGTAATCTATTTTATTTTTATTTCATTTTTGTATACATGTAAATTTCTGGAATTTTAATGGGGGCGGCGCACCAGCGCCCTCTATTGACAAGCCGGTACTGGCTAACATTGTGCTAAAGAGCGCTACAGGAGATCCTTCCTGCCGGCGGCTATTAGACTGTTTAATGCCTCACCTGGGTGCCGTGCCGTCGGCAACATAGACCTGGAACTGTTGAGGTATTAGGACCTAGTTTAACAATTAGGCATCCATCCGTGAGTAACTCTGGTCTGTAATCACTCATTCACTCAGGACTTATTCATTCAGGACTGTTTATACATATTCATGTACAGTTATATCATATCACATGCAATATTTTAAGTAATTCTTGGACTGAACTTACTTAGTCATTCACTCAGGAATGCATATTAGTATCCTGTCAGTATCTTTTTTCATTGCTTTTAGTATATCGAATGTGCAATACGTGCATGTATCTGTAATTAAACCCTGCACTAAGGAATGTATTTTAAGGGAATTATTACCCTAAATTATATCATATGCACATTTAGCTATTTAAGTATCTCTTCCTGTCATTTACCTGTACAGTTCATTTAACCATGCAAATATTCACTTACAACTATTATTACCCTCACATCATACTCACATTTAGCTATTTAAGTATTTCTCTACCATTGACCTGTTTAGTAGTTAATCATGCAAATATTCCTTATTTATATATATATCAACTTTCAATATTCTTATCATTTTTTGCACCTAACACTCTGTAACAATGTATAGTGTACATAGTCAGCCATTCACCCATACTATGCAATGCCATTTTATATCTTTTTGCACGCCAGACTTGTATTTTTATACTTTTTCATACTGCCGCACTATGTATCATGTATCAGTCTTTGGCAATTTTTTGTAAAAAAAAATGTTTTTTCGTAGCTGCTTGACAAAGAAATTTCCCCTCTGGTACTTCACAACTCGTGGCCTGAGAGGACCTCTAGCATATGTTATGAGTACTCATCCTGAATGTAAGTTACCGTGGATGGCAGTCTAGCACAGCCTTGCATCATCGCCAGCCAGGCTTTCCTAAAGGCATGGAAACTAAGTGAATTTAGAGGTATGGCAACGTGAATCTAAGTACAGCCAGGCACACAGAATAGGCTAATCATGCAGATATATTTCCTCTACAGTTCCACTAAGGCATTCTCAATTAGTTGACTGAAATTGTGATCACTGGGTGTGCTTCAGAAAATTGTGGCCATGTGTCAATAGTGGCTACTTGTGTCCCTAGACTAGATGAACTGTGTACAGAGGGCTGGAATGAACATGAGACCCTCCTGGCTTGGACCCTAAACTGAGGGGGAAGGTGAGTTAGTATAGGTAAGCAGAAAGCTGTCCCAATGAGTTTGAGGCTCTGCCTGGCGCTACAATCTCCATCCTCCCCGTGTCCCAACACCTCTATCTCAATCAACATTATGCTGGTACTGGCCATTCTAAATCACAGTGGACAACAGTATAAAAACCTGCAGTCTTTATTATTAACAAATTGTCCCAACTTAATCTGTACAGAACATAAATCAAAACCAGGGAAATGGGTTATTCTGTTACATCTCAAGTACATGGCATAATCAGAGATGAAAGCAAAAGACCTCCGTAAATTTATACACAACATATTACAAAACATAGTTTATCATAATCTTAAATCATATGTTATAGTCATTGTTAAAGTTACCATTTCATTTTGACTTGAAAGCTTTTGATAGACAGAAATAACAGTAAGCAACAGTAGAACGACTCAACAGTATTTAATGCAGTCTGGACACAAGAGAGCAGTGCTGGTAAAAAAAAAAAAAATGTATTTGGAAAAAGCCACGAGATCTCTTCTAGGCGTCTGTTAGAGGGAACCCCTCTACCAAGTTGGGGTATGACAGCTTTTAGGGGCACACGTACACACAACTCTGCTCAGTTTGAAAGGGTGTTAGAAGTGGGGCAGTGGTCTGTGGTGTGGGTCTTTGTAGATACATGGGGGATTCCTATCTGGGATTGTCAGAGTTGGCACACATTGACAAATCTACCTTTTGGATGGTTACAGCATATGCCATTTTACAAGTCAAATTATCAACGGTTTACAAGCAAGGAAAGAAGCGCTCAGCTCACACCAATTCAAGAGCAAGGCAATGACATAGTAGCAATAGGGGGAAAAAAACGACAAATCCCATTTACATGACAGTTTGTTTTGAGAAAACCATTGTTGAATCGTGAAAATGCTTTTGAACTCTTCTCCTCGTTGAGAGGGCTTTCCTCTGACTGGATTGGTTAAAGTTTAGGTCCCATCTGAGTAAGCACTTTTGAGTTCAGTAAATAAAACAAAAATGAGACAGAATTCTTCATTCCCACACGGAGCCAAGAAGCTCCTGGAGCGACAACACCAAGCCCCTCCCCACCACCACCCTCGGCTCCCAGACTTCACGCCAAGGTGAAAGCCTGTAGCTATCCCTTACCTGGTGGAACAGCAGGGTACTCTGTAGGCAATAGAGTACCACAGTATGTGTCGTAATACCCATAAAACCTAGTGTTCAAACAGGGAAATGGTTCCAATAATTTTTACCATAGTGGATTTTAGAAACACAACATAAGGGCTGTATTTTGTGTAGGCTTACCCTGGCGTGACATTTAGAGAACCATGTAAATCTCTGTGACAAGGTGGCTTATCAATATACTGATTAGAAAATGCTAATTATCATAAAGGTAGATATCATGCAGAACTAGAAATGCCAACCATGATCTGGTTGAGAATGCCGAATCGAGGCAAAAGTAAAAAATCTCTGGATTAACTATCCAATGTTAGCTAAATGTAGCAATGAACAAAATGGGCTACATTTCTTTAAATGGATAATCCTATGAATTGTCTTGTGCAAGTTTTAAATTGACAATAACTGTTAGCAAAGGTGTCAGCAGGGATTTGTAGTTTTACATGTCTACTTTAATGCTAATTAGCATTTTCAAAATCTGAGAGTAACTAGAGCCAAATATATATTGATAAGAGTCACCTTGTCGGATTGAGATTTACATGGTTATCGAAACGTCACGCCAGAGTAAGCCTACATGAAACACAGCCCTTATTTTAAGTGTTTCTAAAAAATCTATGGTGGAAAAACCCTGTTTGACCGCTAGATTTGATGGGTATTTTGACACATCAACTGTGGGGCTCTAAGAATAAAAGGCAACAAGAGAACATTCAAATCAAAAAAAGGACTCAAACTTTGACCATTAGTAAACAAATAAATAAGGCTATGAACAAACACAATGTGCAATGGTTCCAGTAAAATTTCAAACAAAAACGTCACTATCTCTATAAGCATGTCTTTATTTGTTTTTTTTGCATTTTTCTTGACCCCTTCTACCCCCAACCCATCTTAAATACCAATGTAATACCTCTACCAATACCCTTGCCTTAAAGCCTGCTACATTGCAGGTTCACTACTTGAAAACTAGATGGAAAGCTTTGGAAATGTTAGAAGCCAGTGTTCAAAATAAGTACTGAAAGACTTTCTGCACCATCCGTCACCAGTGTTGTGTCCACTCGCCCCACCTAGACCCCAGCACTCAAACTTTGAAATGCCCATTGTTAACTCTAAGTACCTTGAGAGAAATGTGTGACTTCTTGCCTGGTTGTCTAGCCATCTGGTAAATGATAACTGTTTCTCTACCATACCACCCATTCGGTTAGCCTCATGCTAACTCTAACACAGGCCAAGCATGGAGTGACTAGAGTACTGTTTCAGACTGCACTAAATAAGCAGGCATCCTTGACACTGGAGCCATCTATGATACACTGCCAGGTCTGTCAGTATAATCACAAATAGAAGAATCAATATTATTTATCATCAGTTATTTTGAGTATAAGACTCATCTAATATACTGTAGGCTGTTGGACTCCTCTCCTATGTGGCTCAGTTAGTGGAGGACAGTTCACACCTGGCAGTCCCATGGCAAATCAGTGACTCTAATAAACATCAGCCTGAAGTCAGTCAACGACCCCCAGCGCGCTCTCAGGAGAAAAACTAAAATATAAATCATAGAAAAACAGAAAAAATATTCCCCTTTCATGCTCACACACAAACACTCACACTATTAGCAATGTATTAGAAATCATTGAAAGCCTCTCAGGCAGGCCATAAGCATGGCGATGTTCTTTCACTCTCACATAACTGTTTACTGTGAACCTACCTCCCCTTCTGCCACACCGAACCCCCACAGAAAACATTTGGAAAGAAATATTACCTCTAAATGAAATAAAGAAAAAAGAAACCACTGCAAGAGAAACCAAAAGCAGAATATTTGCTTATGCCCCATCCGACTGGCCTAGCTGGGCCACCCAACGGTACAGGTCTGTTAGCGTTAGTTGGTTAGCAGTGGAGCGATGGAGGACAAACAGGTGGCGGCAGAGTCCTTCTAGAAGTCCCCTGTAGAACATAACGTGAATGAAGACTTTGCTTCCATCAGTCAGACACTGGAGTGGAGATGGTGGAGGGGTTATGAGTCGGTCTCACAGTCGGGGCATGTCCGCTCTCACGCCAGTGAAACTGGGAAACCAACTATTATAGGGGAGACTGGGTAATCTAAGCCAGGCCAGGACCCTATGTGGCCCTTCGACAGCATAGCAATGATGACAGAGAAGCTCAAATGGCTGGCTCCCCCCTAGAACCCAGTCAGGCAGCTGGGGGGGGGGGGGTAAAAGAGGAGGATAGTAATTAGGAGGAGATGGTTTGTACATGGAGCCAGGCTAAGGTGAGGGCAGTTTGGGCTATGTTGAGTGAGGGCCCAGTCCTGGTTCTGCTGCTGTGGCCCTCTGAGGCCCCTCGCTCTACCTGTTTTTCTGCTCCTGCATTACTCGCTTGGTGATGCGGCCACACAGCAGGCCGAACAGGAAGAGAATGCACACGCTCAGGCAAATCATAGCCAGGATGTAGGTCTTGGAGGGTGAGGTCATCACCTGCATGGCCAGGTCTGAGAAGCCTTCGGCCGGGGCCACCTGGAAGGGACAGAGTTCAATGTGATAGCGTGAGTTCAATGCTAGGCCATAAGAGAGTAGCATCCACAGCGCACAATTCATGACAGAATATGTACATGCATTTAAAAGTATGGTGGTAATGTTTGGTAGGTTTGCACTAGATTTTGAAGGGACTCGGGTGCGAGTGTTTAGGCAAGCTAGTGACGTCTTGTTGGTGTGTTTGTGCGTGCGTCTCGCTCACCTTGGCAGCGTAGCTCCACATGTCGATGCGGTCCTGCAGTCTCTTCTTACACTCTGGCTGCAGACGCACCCTTTTGTCCTGCAGAGCCTCCATCAAACAGGACATCTCTGAAGAGGAGGACCACACACACACACACACACACACACATTTATGTGCGAAGGACAGAGGTGTGTGTACAAATGTGCAGGTGGTGTGTGTGTGTTGTGTGCATGCAATACTCACGGCGTCCTCGTCCTGGCGGGATAGCAGCACAGTGATGTTTGATGTCCAGAGCGCAGGCCGTGTGCAGGACAGGGTCCACAAAGATGTCTGCCTTACTCTCCTTCAGAATGTTCAACACCTCCTACAGAGATAAGAGAGAGGAGGGGGAAAGGAGAGAAGAGAGAAAAGAAGAGGGAGTTTCTCACTCTTAAGATGGCTGAACACTGTCAGTTTATGTCTACCAAGAGGAGAAGGGAGAAAACAGAACCACCCACCTTCTTGCAGCCCTCCACTTTGATCTTGAGCAGGTTGACTTTAAGACACTCCTCTACTTGACCGGTCTGCTCCTGGGCCGCAGCCTCCTCTGGACACAGCCGAGAGATCTGACACACATTTTTTTATTTTATTTAACAAGGCAAGTCAGTTAAGAACAAATTCTTATTTACAAGGACGGCCTACCTACAGGGTCGAATTAGGGTTAAGTGCCTTGCTCAAGGACACACAGGTTTTTTCTCCTTGTCGTCTCAGGTATTCGAACCAGCGAATACTGGCCCAACGCTCTAACCGCTAGGCTACCTGCCGCCCCAGAAGGAATGTAGGATAATGTATAACCACCATTTAACTGTGTTACAAATTCATTGCGACAATTCTGTAGAAAAATATTTCAACCGTTTACTCCAAATGGAAAAGGATTTGCAACGAAACAGAGTTTCTATTTGGCAAATTCAGGTAGGTCCCTCCCCATTTCATTCCGTTTGGTTCTTAAAAACAGTTTCCATTGCAAGACTTAATGAATACACCCATGTTTAGAACCACTCACCTCATCAGTGCAGTGAATTTGCAGCTGGGGGTCCAGTCTGTAGTCCAGAGCCGACTCCTGTAGTATCACTCTGATCTGGTCCTCACAGTCTGGAGATAGCCGCTGTGGACACACACACACCATACACAGACGTGTAGAGAATTATGTAAGTACACCATCCTCAGTGAATTTCATAAAAATAAAAATTGTAAAACATTTAAAAAGGTATCCTTTTTAGATAAAACTATATTAAATAATCACGTCACCAAATAATTGATTGACATTATTTTGAAAATAAGGTCTGCAGTAGCCTCAACAGCACTCTGTAGGGAAGCACCATGGTGAAGCAGGAGGACAGCTAGCTTCCGTCCTCCTTTGGGAACATTGACTTCAATACAAAACCTAGGAGGCTCATGTTCTCAACCCCTAGACTTACACAGTAATTATGACAACTTCCGGAAGATGTCCTACAACCCATCAGAGCTCTTGCAGCATGAACTGACATGTTGTCCACCCAATCAAAGGATCAGAGAATTAATCTAGTAGTGAAGGCATAAGCTACAGCTAGTTAGCACTGCAGTGTATATTTTTTTTTTTTATTGGTGAGTAGTTAGCTCAAAGCGAGAAAGACAATAGTTAAACAGTTAAACTACATTTCTTCCAAATGAAGGACAAGCAAGAGAGAAATAGAGAGATTGGAAAAAAATTACTCAGTTTCACTTAGCTAGCAAATGCAGCAGAAAGTTTAGCCATCTGAAACACCCTGCTCAAACAGAGGGATGCTATGTTAGCTAACTGGCTATGAATTTCCAGCACAACACTGGAACTCTTCCAAGTCATGGTAAGCTTTTGGTATTACTAATTTATTACCACCGGGGGCCCGCCGGTGTAACTGCTTACTGACTAACGTTACTGCATGATTTTATCAGGTTTACTAACGGTTAGTTCTATTAGCTATGCTGGTGACAACGATGTAGGCCGTGTGTAGAGGTTCGGCTTGGAAAGGTTTTTTCGTCTGGTCACATACAGCTGATGTGTTGTGCATTGAAGTCTACGAGTGAAGGGAAGAGGTGAGAGGAGGAGAGATGCGAGAAGGAATACAACGTGGCAGCTATGAAAGTGAAGTTTTTACGCGTGATCAGGGGAGTATTCATTCTGCCGATTCTGTTGAAAAACAAATTGAACAAAAACAGGGATAAACATACCTGAATTTGACCAATAGAAACTGTTGGACTAATGATTACACCCTATCTGAGCTATATACAGGCAAGAGTGTGCAAGGCGGTATTGAATGTCACTGTCTGTCCATGTCATCTCAAATTTCTCTCGACCTGTGTGCACCTACGTTGTAAACTTTCATTCATAGGCTAGGTTGTAGCAACCTCATGATGGGTATAGGGAAAATTAGAGTATCATGTAGTAGCCTAAACCTATCAATGTTACATTGAACTGGGTGAATGGAATATGAATGAGTCATCCAATATTCTGTAATAGAAATAAGGTCATGCTCATGAAAAAAAAAAAAACACCTTCCTTATCTTAAACGGCACTGACCGCCACTGAAGCACACACACACACACACTATGAATGAGACAAATCAAGCAGACATAGCAGTATGTTCAGCCTACCTACTCAAACATGGTAAATTATACTGAACAAAAATAAACCCAACATGTAAAATGTTGGTCCCATGTTTCATGAGCTTAAATAAAAGATCCCAGAAATGTTCCATACTCACAAAAAGCTTATTTCACTCAAATTCTGTGCACAAATTGGTTTACATCCCTGTTAGTGAGCATTTCTCCTTTACCAAGATAATCTATCCACCTGACAGGTGTGGTATATTAAGCTGATTAAACAGCATGATCATTACACAGGTGCACCTTGTGCTGGAGACAATAAAAGGCCACTCAAATGTGCAGTTTTGTCACAACACAATGCCACATAAAGTATGTCTCAAGTTGAGGGATCATGAAATTGATATGCTGACTGCAGGAATGTCCACCAGAACTGTTGCCAGACAATTTGATGTTAATTTCTCTACAATGTTGTTTGAGAGAATTAAGCAGTACATCCAACCGGCCTCACAACCGCAGACCACGTGTAACCACGCCAGCCCATGACCTCCAGCCACCCAGACAGCTGATGAAACAGAAGTATTTCTGTCTGTAATAAAGGCCTTTTTTGGGGAAAAACTCATTCTGATTGGCTGGGCCTGGCTCCGCAGTGGCTGCACCACTTCCCAGTCATGTGAAATCTTATATGAACTGTATGAACTTGTTGCGTTTATATTTTTCTTCAGAATAGGAAGAGACCCAGTAAACCTGTGTATTCTGACCTGGTCTGCATATTTGAGTTTGAGGCAGGAGACAACCTGTCCCTCCAGCTCACTGTCTCCTGAAGCCTTGTTCAGGATGCTTTGGCAGAACTTAGGGATGTCAGCCTTACACGACTTCCTCAGCACTGGGTTCAACCTGTAGTCTGGACAGAACACAGGGGAGGAGACAGGGTGAGAACCACCGGGTTAGAGTAATGCTACAGAGGTGTTGTGTACTATATATGTATATTGTGAGCTATAGTGTGTGTCTACATTCAGTATCAACCTGTATTCTGTGTGATCTGTCTCTTGGTGATCATCTGTTTACACTTGGGGTCCATCAGCTCGCTGTTCTTGTTCTGCTTCAGGCACTGCAGCATGTTCTTGGCATCAGCCTCAGTACAGAACCGCTGGTAGAGAGAGAACACTAGGACACTCAGATGAAGGCAGTGTAGCTGGCGAAACTTTGCTCTTCATTATGGATTAAAGGTATTGCATCTATGCAGACTATATTCACACTGGGAGAGAAGACACCGGGGCGAGACCAACAGACGACAAGCCACAGTCATCATGTCTGTCTGGGACAGCAATATAGCTTCATACATGACTGAGGCACCTTTGAGCACAACTACATTGTTGAAGACAATGCTTGCTTTGGGTTTGGACTAGGGTCCTTGTGTCATGCATTTGGTGCTAAAATGAAGCAGCGAAAAGTACATACCCGGATCATCTGCTTGCAGACCCTCATGAGTTGGAAGTCCAACTCTGGGTCTATCATCTCTACCTCCTGCAGCTTGAACACCCTGTGGTGACAGCGCTGAGTCAGCTGCTTCTTGTTCTCCTTCAGACATTCGATCACCTATTACAGACACAGACGTCACGGTCATCATCAATAGTTGCTATAATCGTCAACATCATCGATATTTATCATGTAGAAATATGTTTACTAAATGCTTTGTCAATGCACACAAACAGTTGTCAGTGGGCCTTACCTGGGCGTTCCCGAAAGCAACGTTCTGGCACAGCCTCCCGATGTCCTGCTTACAGGAGTCGTAGAGCTCAGGCTCCAGACGGACATCCTCAGACATCTCCAGCTCCTCCACCCTCAGCTGCTTACGACACTTAACAGACACACGCTGCTCCTTGACGTCCTGCAAAGTGTCGTTCCTCACCGTGGTGCTCAGACAGAGCACTACGTCCACCCTGGAGAGAGAAAGCGAGAGAGAACATTACGGTTCGTTTAAAGTTTGACTGTAGTTTGGTCAACTATGCCCAGGTTCTCTCTCTCAGACGGGACTCACTTCTTCTTGATGTTGGGGCAGAGTTTGAGCACGTCCTCTTTGCAGGCCATCTTAAACTTGTAGGAGAAACGGAAGTCCTTAATCTGGACCTGAGAGGGAGGGAAGAGCAGCAGGAGGAGAAGGGAAGAGCAGCGAAATTGGAGTGAAGCAATTGTCAAGGTCGTGGGTTAAATTCTCACAGGGAGGGATCACACACACAATCAAACTGGATGAACTCACTGCACTGTAAATTGCTTTGGATGAAATCGTTGGTTAAGTGGCATATTGTATGTTTCTCACTTCAGTCTATCCAATCATTTGAGATAGACACCAGTGTTGGGAGTTTATTTGGAATTGGACGACAGACAGACTCACCAGTTGGAAGTGTGTGACGCCCACGGCACACTTGTCGTTCATCTCCTTCTGGTGTTTGTTTTGCACCAGACACTCCATCAGATCCCCCGTGTCGATCTGATTATCTGCCACCTCCTGGGATAGAGAGACAGAAAGTAGTCAGGGTAATCTGATCAGTTAATGGATCATTTGAAATTCTTGACAAGAGAGATATCCCAGTCATTGTTAGTAGAGTTCAAATGGGGGTTGGTGGTATGAGAAGCCCTGAGAGGGCGCTCAGGGCTGTGGTAGAGGTAGGACTCACGTGACAGTGGGACTGGATGACTGGCTCACAGGCTCTCATCAGCAGGGTCTCAATCTGAATGTCCTGGTGGGAAGAGAGAGAAGAACGCCCTTTTACCATGTGACCAACCATAGCTCACCACAGCCAGTTCTCCTTACAGAGCAGTCAGTCAGCCAACGTGTCCCTGGTACTCCAGTCTCCCTTTCTCACCTCAGACGCCAGTTCAGTCAGGTTGCCAACCACATCCCTGCACTCTGACAACAGGTCTTCTAGATGGTCCTGTAGACACTCCAGTTCCTGGAACACCAAAAAAAACACTTCACTACAGCAAAAATACACCCTTTTTGTGCAATTCTTACAGTCCCCCTGAGTTAGCCCGAATATATTACATCAGCAGTTACAGGCTACAATTCAATGAATGGATGAGATGGTTTAATATATACAAGTCATCTGAATTGTGTGTGACAGACAGCAAGTGGTCTCCTCCCGTACCTGTCCAGACTCAGTCTTCTCACTGCACCATTTCCCCAGGTCAGTCATACAGCGTCTCTGCAGCTCCGGGTCCAGCTTCACATCCAGCGCCCTCTGGTGGAGGATACGCTGCACCTCCACTTTACAGTCCCGGGACAGCTGAATAATATCAAAAGAATAGAACTCAACATTATAAAACTCAGGATCGGGGTCAATTCCATTCAAATTCAGGTTACTTCCTGAATTGACTGTTGAGGATGCAGGAGAAGAGATAAGCAGACATTAGGGGAGATAGGAGCCCCCAAGACAGACATAAGTCAATACTAATGGAACGTCCAATCAGAATGAATTTGTTTGCTTGTAGTGTACCTTCAGTATATTGATTGAGCATTCACAAGAAATAATCCCACTGTTGTCAAATTCACCAAATCAACCATTCCAGTCAAATATTAAAAGGCCCAATGCAGATGTTTTTATATCAATATCAAATCATTTCTGGTAAAGACGATTTACTCAGAATTTAGCATGATTAGAGAGATTAGAATGTGATTACAGCCATGGTCAAAAAGTGGTCACTGCTCAATATAATTCTGACACTGTTCCGTGGGCAGAACAGCGCCAACGTCGAGCGTCAATTGACAAGCTAGCTAGTGCCTGCAAGTTCGTGTGTGAAAACATGGGCTTTTTCTAAATGAAATCCACAGAATACAAAACAAAATTGAGCATGCACAAACAATTTACAAAGCTAACAAACTGTATTTACCCTCCCCTGCATATTTCTTTTTTTGTCTTTCTCTTTAAATTCCCATAGAAACGGCCCCTCTCAAACTTGATTGACCAGGGTTAGAGGAATAGAAAGCCATGGCTCTGGAGATGAAAATGACAAGTGTATCTAGTTGATTCGTTCAAATTTAAAATCAACACTGTACAAGCATATTAATGTTATAATATTGTAGAGAACAATCTAATGATTCATTGTATGTGATTCATATTGACAAAATTAAGGTTTAGACACCCTTTTGAATTCACCCGTATTTCACTGCATTCTAGAGCAGTGAGTGAACGCCCTACTTACTGGAATAGTTCTTCATTCAAATAGACAAAAATAGCTTTAGACAAAAACGATTTCTCAAGCAAGAATTTTGCTGGTCTGAGTGGGGAGGGGAAAACGTAAAGCTAGCCATTATCAGCAGACATGTTTGGAACTGTTATTGATCCATTAACCAATTTACCGCCTGGTGATGTCACCAGAAAGCCAAAACTCCCACCCATGCAAACTGGCTGATGAGAAGGTCTTATTTAGATTGTATTTTCAACCAGCAACTATCAGAAAATAACACCGATTTCATTTTTTCACTATTTTACAGTGTTAGTTTCTGCAGGAAAACAGAATTGAAGACAGTATTCAGATAGTCATTCTTATTCTTCAGACTGAAAACCATTCCTGAGTTCAGTGATTGTTACATCACATAACCTTACTTCTGATGTCAAATGGCACATTCAACATGTAGGAGGTGCATGCACTCATACTTTAAGTTTAATGGATTTGAATTGACATTTCTTCAACAAGCAAAACCCATAATTTGTCCTCATTTCGACCAGAATCATCTTCAGGAATCAGAAGCCAATCAAATCGTGATACCAAAAAACACGGAACTTACAACGAAAACATGCCTTGCCGTTTCTTCCACTGCATTCCCCTTTTAAAAGGACAACACTTTCAGAATGTACTGAGGACAGGTGCATCTCTAAAAAAGGTCCTAGATCACTTCAGACAATATATGTTTTTCTGTGATAATTTATATTGATGTTCCTCTACATTAGCCACTGATAGCTACGTTTTGTGCGGCGCAGTGTGGTGAAATCTGTCCTACCCGCCGTCCCTGCTCCTCTGTGCGGTAGGCGTGGCGGTAAAGACAGGAGAAGATGGCACCGGGGGGCATCAACTCGCTGGTCTCGTTCCAGCCGTGGGTGTGGCACAGGCGGGAGGCGTCGCCCTGGCACTTCTTATAGAGGATGGGGTCCAGTCTGGCAGACCGTAAGAGGAGTGTGTGTTAATCAAATACATTTATAACATCCTTTATAAATCAGCAATTGTCACAAATTGCTTTTACAGTAACCCAGCCTAGACCCAAAGAGTAAGAAAAAGCAGTGTAGGAAACCTTACCACGGCACACTGACCAGGCATACTAAAAACCCTTATATGGAGCCTGATCAGGCTCCTAAAAGGCTTTGAATGTGTGGAGCGTTACCATAAACTAGTAGCGTTGCTACTTACTTCCAGTCCCGTGCTATGAAGTATTGCAGCTCCAGCAGCCTGTGTTCACAGTCCTCCACCATCTTCTCTGTGTACAGGTGCTCCATCAGACAAGACAGGATCCTGCACACAAGCTACAGCTTAATTCCACAGATACACAAATTACTGCGTGCTATTTGCTCTACAAATGTTCTGCTAGCTTTGTGTAAAGTAAGCAGGAGAGAGGGAGAGTTTGGTGACTCACATGGGGTCTCCGTTGCGGATGTGTTTGCAGGCGGTCTGGATGACAGACTCACATGCCTCGTTCAGGGCCCGGTCGATACGGTAGTCTGCCCCAGGGTCAGCCTCCTGAATCAGGGTCTGGAGCTGAGAGAGAGAGAGCGAGGAGACCCAAACCTTCAACAACCACTGTCTGGTAATGGGAGTGTTGCACAGCCAGTTGACTAGGTAAACTGCACGTGTAGTGAATCTTGACAGTGGTTCTCTTCTCTACTTGACCTCAGGTGTGGGACTTCTCTTCAAAGCACTGAATGGATTGTTCTCTTTAATCTCAGTCTTAATGCCTTGTGGCAGGGGTAGGCAACTGCGGGATGATTTTTGTCAAAGCAGATGGTTGGGGGGCTGGAACATAACTATAATAATTTGTACACTGCAAATTGACCCAAACTAAGCCCCAAAAGAGATAGTCTTTGAAAATAACAATCATTTCATACCTTGATTAGATTGAGACAGGATCACATCTCTTTTTATTCGTGGGAATATTTGGGAACAAATTAGCTAAATTTAACTCTTTTTTTCTTATTTTTTTTAGGTAAAAAAAGAATTACAAAAAATCACTGCCCCCTAACAGACTCTACCTCCCCCCCGCGCAGTACCACTCCTGGGGAGAACCCTGTGAACTTACAGCTTTCTGGCAGAGGTTATCAATGGCGCCCATGTCTCCTCGGCCCACCCTCATGAGGCAGTGCAGGGTGCGTCCCTTGCGGTGGAGGCCGGAGCAGTGGGCCTCGATCTCCCCACGGCAGTGCAGCACGATCTCAGGGCTCAGAGAGAAGTCCTCCATCAACATCCTCCTGTAGTCCAACATCTCCCCCTGACACTCCCCGCTCACCGTACGACCTGGAACACACACACACGTCAGGAAATGTTGTATAGGACCTGCAAGTGGAGCACTAGAAAGCTATTTAATTAAGTAGAGAGAAAAACCCTCAAAGTAAAACCAGTGTGACACCATATGAGAGTTTTTTCCTCCATCAAAGACGAATATAGATTGACAAAACATGAGAGAATAGGTTGACAGGGAGAGACAGATATAGATATAGATTAGGAAGAAGAGACAGCCAGCCCAACCTCTGTGTACGGCAGACTCCAGACAGAGCAGCAGGTAGGAGAGGCGGGCTTCGCGGGCGCGGGGCATATTGGTGTCCACGCTGCAGCGGTACTTCCTGAGGTCTGTCTTGCAGGCCTTGGCCAAGGAGTAGCTCACCTTGTAGTCCTGGGTAATCAACTTCTGACGTGTGGTCAGGGCCTCTCTGCACTGTGGAGGACAACACAGCTCTGGTCACAATCACCATCTGACTCACTAATAGCCAGAAGAATACAAATTGAATAACCAGAACAGACATTTCCATTCAAGTGTGTTCTCTATATTTTAGCCAACCATGCTGACAAAATGCCTTGCAATCACAGCATTATCCATAGGGACAAATGACAAGTAGCAGAAGATGGATATGATTATTTTGGCAATTACTTTGTTCCAACCAGGCTGAACACATACCTTTTCAGACATGGCCTCCTCAAACTTGTGGTTGAAGAGACACTTGTAGACTCTGCCCTCGCCAACTGGAGTCTAGAAATAAAAAAAAGACAATAGAATTGTGATTCAATTAAGAATTAATTTCACATTCCCAGAGTAAGTGACAAAAACATATTTTCAATGAGCTTGGATTCAACTCAGATAGGTCTGAATGCATCTGACCCTGAATCTCAATATTAAGCCTCTAATGAAATGAAAGAGATGATGGAGTGAGGTAAGGTACTCACATTTTCACAGAAGCGCTCACGGTCCTCCCGGCAAGAAAAGTAGAGGTATCTGTCCAGGTGGAAGTCATCTGAGGATAGTTCGGCCACACGCATGATGGCCTTCTTACAGTCGGCCCCGATGGCATGGGCCCCTGGCTGCTCCTCTGCCTCCCTGACCAGACCCTTCTCCAGGCACGCTATCACCTCACCCTGGGAGTGCACATCCTGAGGGACAGACAGGAGGGCGTGGGGACAGTGAGATGGATAGGTTCAAGTTGGCTACATTACTGATGAGCCTTTATGTACAGATGAGTCTCTGTGGGAGGCCTGGAGAAGTGTTTGTGCCCAGAGTTGCACTTTGGATCAGTTTTATTTATCAAATATTTTATTTCAAAGAATTTCTTTTAGCAATTTAATAGAAAACACAACCACAAAAACAGTCAGAGGGGAGGGGCAGAAATATGCTAGTAAATACAGAAAGATAAATATGTTTTCAAAAGGATTAAAAAAATAATGTAATTCAGCTTTAGGAGTTACTGCAGTTGTGTTGCCCTGACAACTGGTATTTGATTCTTGAAGGCATGGTCATTAATCATCCTGCAGATATGAATAATTCATTAGGAAGAAGCCGGAATGAAAATATAATTGTTTAACACTGGGAGTATTAGGAGCGTGGAAGCTAAATTTGTCATAAATCATGACTGAAGAAGCTAAGTTAGTGACTGTAGTAAGAGCAAATACTCACGACTCATAGCCAGGAAAACCACACTGGAGCTCAGAGCAGCACAGAGGCAGTAACTCAAGCCTGACTACATTATGCCCAAAGCGGGAAACCTCATGTAGTCATAAGCCATGGTGGAACACAAGGTGTCAAATAAAAAAGAAAACCAAACTAACAAATTAGAAACCAGCACAAACAAAAAAATTGGCATAACCTGCCCTTGTCAGTTTTTTTGGGTTACCTCTACATACAGCACAGATTCATAAAAATCTAATGCTGGAGCTGCTATATAAAGCCCTCATGATCAATCTTGATTCAAAAAGTGAGCAAGTGTGTTAAAAAAAGGCTGATTGGCCGGCGAAACGAGGTCAAAGTACAGAGTAAGAGACAGGCGTGTATAACAGTTAGAGAAGGCTAGAGCTATGCTCCTCTGTAGCTCAGTGCTTAGAGCATGGCCAGGATAGTGGGTTTGATTCCCGGGACAAAATGTATATAAAGATTCTGCTAAATACCATATACTCTGATATATTATAGAGGAATAACAGACAGGTGAGAGAAGGCTACTAGGGCAGTCACCTTCTCGCCAGTGGATATGCTCCCACAGTGCAGGCTGTTTATGTCCTCGTGACACTTGTCCATGAAGCCACAGATGAGGCGGTAGTCGCTGAACACGATGCTGGTCATCTTGGTGATGTACTGGTTGCATTGGTACTCTGTGATGTTGCCACGGTGATCCACCAGGCAGGAAACCAGGTAACCCTTCCCTCTCTCCTCCGCCGCACACTCTTTTATCTGAAGATAAAAAATTATGGTTGGCATATGTCTATGTCACAATCTCTTTCTAACACACTAAGTTTGTTTGGGCATCAAAAGGCCTGTGCACATAGGGATTAAGCCAAAACCAATCCATGATTGATGAAATGGAAGGAACTACTATAGGCAGGCCCCTTGTTTCTGTAATGGAAGCTTTTCCAGCTAAGTGCATGGGTGTGTTAGGCCTACTTAATAATGGTGTGTTTATACTAGGTGTTGCTAGGTGACAGGGACAGTAGTAGCATGAGGACAGAACCTAACGTTGGGCCAGTAACCGAAAGGTCGCTAGTTCGAATCCCTGAGCCAGCAAGGGGAAAAATCTGTCCGTGTGCCCTTGAGGCACTTCACCCTAATCGCTCCAGGGTCGCCGTTGATAATTGCTGACCCTGGCTGTGACTCCACTCCCCGAGGGTATCTCAGAGGGAGTTGGGATATGCAAAAAGCCCATTTCCATTTCACGCATTCGTATAATACACACTTGTACATATGTGAAAACAGGACAAATAAGCACCCACATAATAATAATTCTTATTACCTATAGTCAGATCCATAAAGCTCTGCCGCTAGCTAGCCAACTTACGTCAGTTATTGTGGTCTTGCACACCTCCACGGCAACAGACTCAAACTTGGGGTCAGTGGTCAGGTTCAGCTTGTAGTTCCACAGGAGCTGGAGGAAGAAGACATTAAATAAGTCTATTGATAGCTCAGAGAAAACACAGTACAGGCCCACTGTGAGTGGGCAATTCAAGCAGGGTGTGATAGCACGTCAGGCCACAAAAGGGGCTAACAACGCAGTATTATATCCTTATTTACATTCAGTTACACACTGACAGGCTGGTTTAATGATGTGAGGGAGGGAGTTCAGAACACTTACATGGTTGCAGTCAGCAGCGATCTCTGTTTCCTGGAGAGAGAGAAGAGTCAAACTATGATCAGAATCGTAAAGAAAAGCAGGAAAATGCTGGGCAGTGTGCAATTAAGAGCACAAGGCCAAAACAAAAAACACACAGTGATGCAGTGCTTCGGTTGTCAATTAGCTCGGAGTAGAGAAGAGCTGAACACAACGCTTAGCCACCAGTAAAAATGTTATAACTCAAAAAGTAGGGCTGTAGAAATATACACGAGATTAAGAGTCAAACCCATAGACGGAGTGACCCGTAGACGGAGTGTCACCTGTCAAATCAGTCCCATTTGACTTTATTACTGTTAGTGAGCCTGTGCTTAACATAGCTACTGTCCTGACTGAGCCCACCTCCTAAATTAGGAAGAGAGGACTGTCTGCATGTCTCTCATTAACACCTCTCAGGCCAGGCTGACTGATGTATGGCCTCCCTATGGGAGCTGAGCCGCAGGAGACTCAACAATGCAGTCCTGTCCAACTAAGCACTCATCAGCATTTTTGTGATAAAAAACATCTCTAGAAATGGCCTACTACAATCAGGGTTGGGGAGTAACGTGTAATCCGTTACATATAAGGGTTACAAAAAAAAAAAGATAACTAATCCATTACTTTACAAGCAAAAATATTATATTATCAGATTACAGATACTTTTTAAAAACTAGATGATTACTTTTAAATTCAGAAAGGATGTTTGAGGAAAAAAATCTTGGACACTTGTTGTTTTCTCAATGACATTCAAATCAGCGCAAGTTTAAGTTTGTTCCACCTGAGCGAGTCTGACCACCAATCAGAGACCACTATGATGATACACCAAATGTGTTTGATGGATCGCGGGAAAAGAACAGGAATAGGCTTTTGAAAGCTACAGTACAAGCCGTCTTCCAATGGTGTGACTGCTGTCGGCATCCAAAGATTATCCAACTTCAATAAACGCTTTGAGGTAAGGATGACGACGATACGAATATTACTTATTGATCTACATCGTGCATTGATGTGAATTACACTGCTGCTCTCTCATTTAGCTATTTGCGCCTTACTGATTGTGGTTGTTGCGGATGGCTGTTCAAATTTAAAATGTGTATTTGAACTCAATAAAAGGGTTGAATTCAAGGAGTTCAAGCTGCCTATCAATCATTGTTTTTGAAACCAGTGGACAGCCAGTGAAAAATGCACTCTTGCAACAGCTGCATAGTGCAGATCCAAACCTATGGAATAAAAGTGAGGCTTTTATTGCTCATTTCAATATGTAGTTGCTACATTCATTTTTGGCCTTATGTTATATATACACACACAGTACCAGTCAAAAGTTGACACACCTACTCATTCAAGGGTTCTTTATTTTTTACTATTTTCTACATTGTCGAATAATAGTGAAGACATCAAAACTATAAAATAATACATGAATCACATAGTAAGCAAAAAAAGTAAGCAATATATATTTTAGAATCTTCAAAGTAGCCACCCTTTGCCTTGACAGCTTTGCACACTCTTAGCAAAGCATACCATTCAATGAGCACATCATTAATCTTTCAACTCAAAGCAATGAACCCAATCAGTCCTCCATGACAACAAAATCAAACAGAGTAGGGCTGGCTAATAAGTCCTTAAATTTTGGGGTCATGATCAGGTAAAACTATTTGGCTAACTTATACTCCCAAGTCCTATTCTTGAAGATCAAGGGGTATAACATATGACTGGAATTCTAAAAAGAAAATAGGCCTTTTTTCTTACTCTTGCAAGTATTCGAATGCTAACGTCCGTTCGGATATTCAAATAAATGTGCCCCTCCCTAGTGCGTGTGCGCGCGTCTATACACACACACACTACATATTTTCACAAACTGCATTTCATCTTCCTCTGTAAATATGGTAAAGTGATAACCAATTCCCTCCACGTAGAAGCCTATATCTCATCCATCTACCCCTGGCAGAGATCAACTGAAGTAATGTGTGCCAGGAGAGCTTAGAGTGCCGCTATCATGCTAATCACACGTTAGCTCTGCGGTCCATCTGCTATATTCAGTTGCTGCAGCATGTTCATAGTCAGTCTCACCCATTCAAAACAAATGAGTGATTCACACCCTCAGAGAGCACTGATAAATACACTGACACAATGTCCCCTTAACTGTCTAAGTAAATAGTAGGCTACACCCAACCCATACTGTTTTGGGGATTGGATAGATGAGCAGCCAAGACAACATCTATGTAGGCTATCCTGACACCTAGGCTAATCAATTTAAAATCCAATGTGTCGCATGCTTCGTAAACAGGTGTAGACAGTGAAATGTTTACTTTACGGGCCTTTCCCAGCAATGCAGAAAAACAATAAAAGATAAATGATATTGGTAACATAAGTAATAAATACACAATGAGCAATGCTAGCTTGGCTATATACATGGGGTACCAGTACCGAGTCGATGTTCAGAGGTATGAGGAAATTGAGGTAGATATGTACAAATAGGTATGGATAAAGTGACTAGGCAACAGGATAGAATAGATACAGTAGCAGCAGCGTATGTGAGGAGTGTGGAGGGGTGTGTGTGGGCGAATGTGTGCCTGTGTGTACGTGTTGTGTGAATGTGTTGGAGTGCCAGTGTAAGGATGTGTGAGTGTGTAGATTCCAGTGTGTCTGAGGGCTCATGCCAAATCTTTTTAGCCTCCTGAGGGGGAAGAGGCCTTGTCGTGCCCTCGTCACGACTGTGTTGGTATGTTTGGACAAGGCTGTATCACAACCGGCCGGGATTGAGAGTCCCATAGGGTGGCGCATAATTGGCCTAGCATCGTCAGAGTTCGGCCTGTGTAGACCGTCATTGTAAATAAGAATTTGTTCTTAACTGACTTGCCTAGTTCAAGTCCTTAGCGATGTGGACACCAAGCAACTTGAAGCTGTCAACCCTGCTCTACTACAGCCCCATTGATGTGAATGGGGAGCGAAGCTCTGCCCTTTGTTTCCTGTAGTCCACGATAAGTTCCTTTGTTTTGCTGACAGAGGGAGAGGATGTTGTCCTGGCACCACACTGCCAGGTCACTGAACTCTCTATAGGCCATCTCATCGGCAATCAGGCCCACCACCGTCAGGTCATCGGCAAACTTGGTGTTGGAGTTGTGCACGGCCACGCAGTAGTGGGTGAACAGGGAGTACAGGAGGGGACTAAGCACACACTCCAGAGGGGCCCCCGTGTTGAGGGTCAGTGTGGCGAATGGGTTGTTGCCTACCCTCACCACCTGGGAGCGGCCTGTCAGGAAGTCCAAGATCCTGTTGCAGAGGGAGGTGTTCAGTCCCAGGGACCTTAGCTCAGTGATGAGCTTGGAAGGCCCTATGGTATTGAACGCAGAATTCTCACGCAAGTGCTCCTTTTGTCCAGGACGTACAGGGCAGAGTGGAGTGCAATAGAGATTGCATCATCTGTGGATCTGTTGAGAAGGTATGCACATTGGAGTGGGTCCAGGGTTTCAAAGCATTTCATGGCTACATATGTGAGTGCTACAGGACGGTAGTCATTCAGACAGGCGTTCTTGCCGTTCTTGGGCACAGATCTACATCTCAGGAATAACATGTGCCCTTTACCAATGCAGCCAGAGATTCTCTGTACCGTTTTAATCCAGTCTACTAAATATCAGTCACTTTCGGACTAAGGACTAAACCTTGGGAGGAAATCCCAAAGCAATGCCATGGTCAGTGTTGTGTGGGAACATCAGGCAAAAATCTCAATGCATATTTTTCCTCCCTCTGAGTGTCTCTCGCTCGCTCGCACGCACGCACACATCACTGATGAGCCATTAATGTTGCCTCCCTTCAGAGACAGTTCCCTATAGAGACCCTCACTCCAGATGTCACTTTATATCCACACTCATTTCCTAAACTGCATGAAAGCAAGAACGTTAAACCCATAAATATCACATAATCTCTCAAAGACTCTTGTCTGAAGCATAGCGTGAAGAAGAATCTCCCTCTATAGGGCAGGGAAATCGACACCGCACAAGATGAGGTCAGCCATTTCCACAGCCATTATGACTTCATTTTATGGAATCGTCAATACCATACATACAGCTTCTGGAGCGAATCTGAACTTGTCATTGCATCTACATCTCATTGGATAGTCACGGTCTGACTAATCCCATAGGTGTCTTCAAACAACTATTTCCCAAAAACTAAATGAAACATGGCTGTATGGGTTGTAATAGGAATTTCCAAGTGAACAAGAAGGAACGCAGGTGTGGTAAAGTTAATCAAAGATTTATCCGGTTTATTACAAGTTGCAACAGGAAGACAACCCAGCACAGAAGCAGAGAAACTGTCTAACTGGCCACTTAGAGACCGGTCCTTTATGTCCTAATGAGACAGCACCAAAGGTTCTCTAGACACCAGACAAAGGCTTGTAGGAGGCCAAAACAACAGGCAGTGACTTTAACAGCTGCAGAATCAGTCTTCATAATATCCTCAATACAACAGTGAATAATCAGTGTGTCCTTGGTCCTTGTACCTCCCTTTCTGGCGTCTATAACTATCAAAAGATATGAGAATAATCCATAACAAGTCTAGTGACCATCAACCCATACCACCTTGAGTGTCAAATAGAAGTGGAAATCATGTGTATTAGAGAAAGTAAAAGTATATAAATATGCTACACATTGTGTTAATCAATCTAAACAATTGAATCACCTAATGGACTCGAAACCAGCGACCTTTTGGATACTGGCCCAACGCTCTTGACCGCTAGGCTACCTGCCGCGCAGTTTGCTTGATCTGAGTGGTATAGTTTTTTAACGTCTTATGTTGGCTGCTGGAGTTTCCAAAATTCAACATGTCAAATCTTTAGCTAAAGTCTTGCAACAAGACGGATCCATTTAGCCAGTTAGTGAACACTGCGCTGAAAGTGTGCGTTCCCCGTTTCTGGTGCATACTTATTTCATGATACAATACCTTGATACAACAAGTGGCAACTTTGTTTCAAAGTTTCATCGTGTCATTGTAAAGAGGCACCGTTACTGTGGAAATGGTCTATTCTGAATGCTTCAGTCAGCTGATCTACAATAAAACATTCTAAAATTGTTGGGTCTTTGTATCTGAACTGGGCATTAGGCCTATCCTTGACCTCAGAAACCATGAAAGTAGTGCACGCCTGCACAGGTTGATATTCTGTGAATTCGAGAACAGACCCGTTTAATAAGGTTAGCCTACATCAAGCAGAGAAGAAAACTGCTGTGTCGTACAGCTTTCCTTGCAGTGTGCAATGAAATTTCATCAATATTTCCCACAGGTGATTAAGGCTGGATGTCAATGCTTAGGCCCATTTGCTGTAAACAAAACAGCAGTTGGCAGGACAAATTAAAATATAGTTGATTAGAGGGACAATAACAGCCTTTTGGACCGTACAATGCATTTTATTTCTATTGAGACTATGAATATCTAATAAACTCTTCAACCTGAGAGAAATTGCCAAAATGCCTCAAATTTACCCTGAGGTGTAATCTATGAGGCAAGTTAGATCTACTTAGGGTTTTCAAATCAAATAAAACCGTATTTGTGACATACACATATTTAGCAGATGTTATTACGGATGTAGCGAAATAATATATATAAATATTAGGATGAGCAATGTCAGAGTGGCATAGACTAAAATACAGTATATACATATTAAATGAAATGGAGTAAAGCAGTATGTAAACAGTGTGGAAGTGACCAGTGGTTCCATGTCTATGTATATAGGGCAGCAGCCTCTAAGGTGCAGGGATGAGTAAGCGGGTGGTAGCCGGCTTTCTAAAGCTAGCTAGCTTCACATTCTAGTTCAGGCTTCATCCATACTACGACAGCGGATATTGCTCATACGCCTGCGGCTAACTCTAGCAGGCTTGTAACTGCACGTCGGACATGGCTCGTCGAATGCCAAACTCTTCTTAGATCCATGGCCAAGTTAGTGCCACATTATCATTTGTGCTGAAATCAAAATGAAAGAAAAGTTCTTAAATTCAGCCTAGGCTTTTAGAAGTGTCTTCTTTAATGTATTACTTATCATTAATGGAGTCTTTGATATGCTTATCGCTCCTATCTGTTGAACATCTTGTTGTGTTGTGGCCATAGACCTATAATCCATAGGGTTAAGGAACCGCTAACCCTGGCAATTTGACTATTTAAATCATGGGTACATTAGCAATGGCAGCCAGTCTTCACTTGAATGTGAACTGCCATATATGGATTATACAGTATGTCTATGGTTGGTTGCAGCCGTCAGTTTGCCTTTTAAAAATTTCTAAATACAATTGTGCAAAAGCAAATGCTGTCATTACTAAAATGTGTAATGTGATAGGTAATTAGGTATTTTAACCTTAAAACATTTGATTAATAAAATATTTAAATCAGTTCTCTTTCTCAAATGGAGATTATGACAATATTTGCAAGAAGGAAGTTAGGCTGATCTGATTTCATTGGTCCTCAACTCATGGCTCAGGCACTTCATTCAGGATAAATGGACCCCCGAATTAGCCTGCTCCGGAGCAGGTAAGTTCTTAAGGATTCATTGCGGTAGAAATGTTCTTGGCTAAAAGGTGAGCCACTTTCGTGGTACCGGTTATCCTGAGTTTAACTCAGAGTTGACCCAAGCTACCTCACCAACTCCTCAAACTGTGTTTGTAATATGGGGCTCTGAAGCTGAAGACCTTTTTCAACAACTCCAAACCAGAACTAAACGAGTCAATCGACGAGGCCTGAAAGTTAAGCCTCACTGCCATGGTCTCCTCCCTACTCTGAGTGGACCACGTAAACAAAACCACAACTACCAGGGAGGCTGACAGTGAGAGCAGCAGCCTGGAGACAGGCAAAATGCTGTGTGCCTCTAAACCTACCCACACCCAAGAGAGCTAAGCCAAGAGTGCATGACTCTCCAGCCTCCTCAATGAACAGGCCACTGAAATAGGCCTCAACATCTGGTGAAAATAAATGAAACAATCAGTATTTCACAATGAAGAGGACAGATGAGAGAAACTACCAGTCATAAACAGACAAGCTCCTTGCCCCCCCCCAAAAAAAAATCAAGGCATAACACAAAATCGATAGACAAGACTAGAACATGTCTACAGATTTACAAACAATCAAGGAAAGCAAACCAAAGTGACTGATCATCACACCAGAAAACTGCAGCTATCAGGGCCATTGTCTTGAGGCTCAGGTGCTTATACAAATCTGCAAACACCTGATTAGGACTGAACCAGTACCTGGGCTTGAAGAGACCATGACGAGATCTCTTCTGATGTCAAGGATCTGTCCATTTAAATCCCATTAGCCAGCTCTGCAAAATATGAAAATAAATTCGGTACACACCAAAATATGGAGTTTAGCATAGCAACTATCGCCATTACAGCCGTTACGCACGGTATGTACTTACAAAAATATTTTAAAGAAAGAATAATAATGTTTTGATCAAAAAGTGCCAAGGCGCCAAATCCAACTTTGGCACCTCCAATAAAAAAAAAAATATAAATAAATAACTGCCACGCAAAAGGCAGTACAATATCCCGAAAGATCATTGATTTTATTTAGACATTTTTTCGGAAGTACATATCGTACGTAACAGCAGTAAAGACGATAGTTGCTCTGCGAAACTCCATATTTTGGTGAGTATCGAACGTATTTTGACATCTTGTCATATTAATCGTCCCCTCAAGACCAGGTACTACTACTGGTTCAGATAACGGTCTCACCTGTAGTTTTCTGGACCCAGGCAGAGGTAGTCCCTCAACAAAGATTACTGTTGGTTTGGTCTTTCCAAAACCTAGCCATAACAATTGTCTGGAAGCTTAAAAACAGTCACCGAATCTCCTCCTACATCCTCCTATTCTTCCTCTGAACAGGACATAGCTGTAAACGTTGGCTCTGATAGACAGTAAATAGGACACATGTGTTAGACCAGGGTTGGACATGATTCCCAACGTTTCATTAGATGATCAAGTTAGCCACTGCTAATTTAGCAATGCCAATGGTCATAGCTTGGCACATACCTAGGTAATTAGTTGACGTTAAGTGACGACGACTTCACTTTACTAGTTAGCACGGTCCTAAATGGCTGGTAAAACAAATAAAAACATTATATTAAATAAAATTATATTTTTCTCAAAGCATATTGAATAATCAATGACCATAATGTCTTTATATCCTATTTTTGCACCCCTATCAGCGAGCTAGCCACGTTAGCCGATGCTACCTTTTAGCTACCTGGCTATCTAACGATAACGTTATCGCTTGAGTAAAACCCACACCCAAGCTCTAAACACAATATCTCTCACTCCACCATACCTCTTTCCTATCCTGGAGGCACTCAAGTACAGCCAGGTTATTGTTCCAGGAATGTTTCGGACAAAGCCTGGTCAAGTCCTCCCGACATGCCCCTTCTTCGGCCAGCTTCCAGCCGCTGGTGCGCCTACGAGGTGGCGAGGCCGCGACGACTGGAGGACCTACATTTACAGAAGCCGGTACTGCGTCTTGATTTTGAGCTTGGCTATTAACCCTAACTGCAGGATTGGCGTTTACATTGTTCATAGATTTCTGTCCTCGAATGGGATGCACATACAAAAGGATAGACATGAAAAGCAGAAAAGAAACACGTCTACAAGCCGCCATCTTCGGATAACTAGCTAGCTTGGATTGCTAGCTGCAAATTATGACCACAGTGGGATGGGACGTTTTCGTGCATACGTCGTGTTGGCAACCTCAAGTAATAGAGCTACATATTCTAGACTGAAAATCGAATTGAGAAAACATTGACATGGTCCGTCTCGGTAGTTTCTCTGTATCACAATTTTAACTTGCAATGAACACAATTAGATATAGTTTGGGACTTTAAACGGCTGCGTTTACACATGCAGCCCAATTCAGATATTTTTCCCACTAATTGATGTTTTGTCCAATCACATCAGCTATTTTAAAGTCAGATCTTTTTCAGAGCTGATCTGATTGGTCAACAGACCAATTAGTCAAAATGATCAGAATTGGGCTGCCTTTCTAAATTCGCTGTCAATGGGGAAATCTAGTACTTTTGTTTCTATTATGACTTCTGTCTGCTCTTATTTGTTCCTGACATACTGATATTTCATCTATGAAAATACAAAATCATTGATTACTGATCTTTAAAAGATATATATAGACAACGCTCATGGTTGAAGACAATGTTTATAGAAAACAAATGATTTATGAAAATAGTAAGCTAGCTAACCGTTTGCAGAAAGCAATCTGCAGTATGAATCACATCAGGATAGGCTAGGATGGTATACTGTATATACCGTATAACGGGGTATTTGGAAAAAGCCACAGGAGGGTTGAAACAGTTACACCTTTTTTAATAGCGTTGAAAGTTTAATCAATTTAAATATTTGTAGCTACTTAAGTACATACCTACATTCAACTTGTGCAATAAACTAGGAGATAAAAGAACATTGCATTCTTCATTTCACCTGTCACATTATGAAGCTTACAGGTAGTCCCCCGTCACATCACGTGGTGTTTGTTTACAAGTACACAATGACGAGAGACAGGAGCCTTGAGTCACCCACTGTTGTGCAGCATGTGCCATGTGATCTAATTACAGTATGGAATTCACAACTAAATGTTAAGTCTAAAATGTGCTAAATGCTCTGGAGTTGTGCATTTGGTTTACTAATTTCTGTTAGCTAGTTAGCCATCTAGCTAAGTGGTTAGCATCTTCCAAAATCAGGCATTAGCTTGGTAAAAGCAGAGAATCCACTCATGGGTCAAGAACCTTGCTAGCTAATATTTGTTTTGTGCTTTCAGCAAACTGTGTAGCATTTTTTAGTTACTTGTATCGTTTAGGTCAGAAACTGTACAAAATGTATGCAATGCACTCGTTAGCATTTTCTATGGTATTTTACATGTACTAGTTAGCATTGCTAACCTTTGGATTACAGCGTATCAGTGGGGTTTGAAAATAGCGTTCCTTGAGTACAGTGTTGGTATTACCAACTATGCTGGTATGGGTATAAAATTATGACAATCTGGACACCACCCAAGCCTACATCAGGATGAACAATAACCAATTATTTATATTTTATTACATTTGAAATTGTACACAAACATTTGGTATAAAATAGATGTCCTGATTTACATCCATCTCAAAGGCTGCATTTAGACAGGCAGCCCAATTCTGATATTTTCTTCACTAAATTAGTCTTTTGAACAATTAGATCAGCTCTGAAAAGATGTGATGTTATTGATCAAAAAGACCAATTAGTGGAAAAAATATCAGGGCCATGTTCAGTTGACAAACATTCTCAAACGTTGCAGATAGAAATATCATGAATAGAGCCGATGGCATTCCTTATTCTACATGTTTGATCTACATTGCCTATTTGTATCTGAACTTTCCAAAATGTTTAATCCTGCTGAAAGCACCCCACAATTGGGCTGCTTTCACACAGCCTAAGCTAAGACCAGGAGTGTGTTCAGCGGGATTTAACATTTTGAAAAATTCAGATAGAAATAAGCAATGTAGCTCAAACACGCTTCTCTGATATATAGAATAAGGAATGCCATCGGCTCTATTCATGATATTTCTATCTGCAACATTCGAGAACGTTTGGCAACTGAACATGGCCCAGTGATGAAACACAACATTGCAAAAATTAAAACAAACATCGGCAGCTTGGGTGACAAAAACACAGTCATCTCCACATCCAAAGGAAAAGCTACAGAGCAAAACGCTAGGTAGTGGTAAGTGGGTAGGGTACCTACTCCCTGTCTTGCTGTATCTTTTTGCCATTTTTGTTCATTATGATGGGATGTTTTCAGTTATTCTCAAATGTAAACATTTAGGACAGAGGTGTATCTGTACAGGCACTCCCGTTATCAGTTTGTTGATAACAGTGCAGCAGTGTGATATCTCTTCAGGCAATCCACTGCAATGCAAACCCAACAAAGGCTTCTCTGTAGTCTAAGAAAAGGCTGTTTTAAATGGATGCCATTTACACAGTGCAGCAGCTGCGCTACTCATACATGCTCTATGCTGGTGGTGTGTGTTCGCCTCCATAATCTCTCCTCATTCCCACTTGTAGATTTTGAGCATCTTCTCAGTGAGAGAGGCCAGGTAACTACCCTGATTCACCTCAAATGGGCAGATGTCCAACACTGGGAGGTCAGCTGGCAACTTCTGAATCAGGGATCCACTCCCTGCATCCCACACCTGGGGGAAAAAACGACACGATTAGAATCAATGGGAAGATCTTGATGCCGTTTCATATTATTCAAACTATCTCCAAACTGCCTCAGATCAGAGTCATATGCCTCAGTATTATAGAGTCATTTCAACCACAAATCAGTTGAACCATTGATTCTTCTCTTATCTCAGCAGTGAAGGAAAGTTTAGGGCTCTATCTGTAATGATTGACACCATGTGCTCCTTGTCTCCACAGTGGACCATGATTTCCTTGATCCTGTTTTCAGTGCTGCATACATATGTTCACAAAACAATTTAATTATTGCCAATGCCCACCATTCTGTACACAAGTGACACATACAGAATTGAATCATTGCCAATCAATGCTCACTACTGTATACTACTGTAATGAGCATTTATGCATACTTTTGAATATTCGCATGAAAATCTGTCACTAATTGGATGGAAACCTAGCTACATACACACAGTAATTCAGCTAGCACTTTGGTGTTTGATTAGCTCTTAGAGAAGAGCTGAACTCAACCCTTTACCACCAGTAAAATGTAATGATGACACACACACACACACACACACGCAACATAGCCAATGGCTCACCATGGTGGAGTTGGTGGACTCGTCCCCGGCACAGACCAGAGTGGAGCCCTCACCGGCCGGGCTTCTAAACACAGCGTTCTTGGTGAGCACTTTGCAGGAGGAGCCGGCGCTGAAGGTCTGGACAGGGTAGCAGGAACACGAGGGCTCCTGGGCCGCATCCTGCTGGAGAGTCCTGTTCAGCTTCATCAGAACACAACGCAGAGACGGGTTGGAGCGCCCTGGGGTCACACAGGGTCAAAACACACAGAGACTAAGTCTAAATACTGGAACTAGTGGTCAACACCGACCCTGGTCCTGGAGAACTACTGGGGAATTCAGGCTTTTGTTCCCGCCCAGCTGAAACACCTGCTTAGAGATATTAGAATCCATCCTGCAGCCAGAAGCCAGGACTACTGTGACAGTGGGCAGATTTCCCAGATCCAACAAATACTGGAAGTAGTATCAAGCAGAATTGTACAGAATTGACATTTTATTTTTAAACACACATTTCTATCCACAGTTTTTATGCAAGTAAAGCCATCATGACAGCTGTGATGGAAACAGGAAGTTTCAGTATAATTTTATAAATGCAGACAAATTATTTGTTCATTTGACATGGTGGGATCATTTTGTGTCTGTAAAATGTATTATTTGAGAAATGGCAGTGGAAATGCCTTTATGCACAGATATTGATATAATAACCATCATATCAAAGTAAACTTGGGAGTCGCGCGATGATATTGTGTGTGTGGTCCTCCCACTACAACGCTGGAAACTATGCAGTTTATTAGGCTACAGATTAAATACGTTATGGTGAACTTCACAGGGTGGTGAAAGTGCAGGGTGATGAGCTTGATGCTCATTTCCAATACATTTCAAAGGTCTTATTCTGGTGATGATCGCTGCCGTTTGACAAATAAAAATAATTTTGTTTATAATAATCTCATCATGTACCCGCACTGTATCTGCGCACTGTAGACCAGAGAGGGCACATTCGCTATATAAAACAGTAGAATTGTTTTATTTGGTACATGGGAATTTAACTGCAAAAGTTGTGTGCAGTACATCACATACAACCTTTTACACGCAACAAAAAACTATATCTGGTGGAAAATTAGCATTTATGCATACTTTTGAATATTCGCATGAAACTCTGGCACTAATTTGATGGAAACCTAGCTACATACACACAGTAATTCAGCTAGCACTTTGGTGTTTGATTAGCTCTTAGAGAAGAGCTGATCACAACCCTTTACCACCAGTAAAATGTAATGATGACACACACACACACACTTTAGCTCCTTCTCTTTACTACAGACAGCGCTTCATTGTCCCTCCGTGTCTCACCTGGTCTGTAGGTGACCAGACAGTGTCTGCTCTCTGGCTCTACCTGGATGTCTGTGCAGCCTCCTGTCTCCAGTGGCAAAATGTGGGGTCTGTAAGTGGTGCCGTCCACCTGCTCCCAGAAACAGCCTCCCTCCAGAGAGCCTGCGATGAGGCCGCCGCACGGGAAAGAGCTGGAGGAGGCGCGAGGCACGTAGGAAAGGGAGGCCACGGGACACCTTGGAGGAGCCAGTCAGAGGTCATGGTTTGGCATTGTGGTTTTAATCACACACTGTATTACGTAATATATTACACCATGTGAATGACATTTCACACACCGAATGAGTAGTAAAACCCAACTGCTGAAAATAAACTACCCAATCTAACTTTTCCTGGTCAGATCCTGTGGTCCAGGAGGACAAAACGGCCCTAGAAAGTCTTCAGAAAGTACTCATACCCCTCAACTTATTCCACATTCTGTTGTGTTGCAGCCTAAATTCAAAATTGATTAAATTGTTTTTCCTCACCCATCTACACAATACCCCATAATGGCAAAGTGAACTAATCTCCCAGTGTCTGGTGGAAAACAGAATGAACCAGGTTTTCCTGTAGGATTTTGCCTATGCTAAGCTCCATTCCGTTTATTATTTATCCTGAAAAACTCCCCAATCTTTAACGATTACAAGCAGCCACCACTATGCTTGAAAATATGGAGAATGGTATTTGCCCCAAACATAACACTTTGTATTCAGGACAAAGAGTGAATTGCAGTATTACTTTAGTGCCTTGTTGCAAACAGAATGCATATTTTGGAATTCTGTACTGGCTCCTCTCTTTTCACTCAGTCAATTAGGTTAGTATTGTGGAGTAACTACAATGATGTTGATCCATCCTCAGTTCTCCTATCACAGCCATTAAACTCTGTAACTGTTGGTGAAATTGCTAAGCGGTTTCCTTCCTCTCCAGCAACTGAGATAGGAAAGATGCCTGTATCTTTGTAGTAACTTGGTGTATTGATACACTACCCAAAGTGTAATTACTAACTTCACCAAGCTCAAAGGGATATTCAATGTCTGCTTTTCTTTTTTTCCCACCTACCAATAGGTGCCCTTTTTTGTGAGGCATTGTAACCCCTCCCTGGTCTTTCTGGTTGAATCTGTGTATGAAATTCACTTCTCGACTGAGGGACGATACAAATAACTATATGTGTAGGGGTACAGATATGAGGTAGCCAATAAAAAAATCATGTTAAACATGCAACTTGTGATTTGTTAAGCACATTTTTACTCCTGAACGTATTTAGGCTTGCCATAACAAAGGGGTGGAATACTTATTGACTAAAGACATTTCAGCTTTTAATTTTTTATTAATTTGTAAAAAATTCTAAAAACATAACTCCACTTTGACATTATGAGGTATTGCGTGTAGGCTAGTGACAAACAATCAAAATGTAATCAATTTTAAATTCAGGCTGTAACAACATGTCATGAGGTGTGAACACTTTTCTTATAGAATATATACTGTAGATAGGCGTAGTGGTCCAAAATGTGGTTGAGAATATAGACTAGCTGACCTATGACCCCTGGTTTGGCTATCGGACTTACCTAGAGCGTAGTGGCTGCAGCTCCTGGACGTGTGTGCTGGTGTCTCTGGTGTCATACACCAGCACAGAGCCGTTACTGAGACCAGCGTACACGTAGTTGTTGTTGTCCAGGCACCAGCAGCAGCTCCACACTGGTTTACCCGTGTTGTACGTCTGCACCACTGTGTTGGTCATTAGACTGCAGGAGAGAAATGGTACAGTTGTCATATTTGATTTAGGTGGAATATACTGTCCTTTAAACCATCAGGGTTTTGTTTTCAATCTAGGTCTGACTGATTCTTGCAATCAAAGAATGTTCTCTCCCTTAACAAGTGCAATGTTCTTCTCCATCAGAGCCTGGTGCTATTAAGTCAACACCATTCTGAAACACACGGTCCTAATCTCTCTGACTATCTGCGTCTCGTGGTTACCTGGTGAGTTTGATGGTGTTGTCCAGAGCAGCAGAGAGCAGGAGGCTGTCAGCCTGTCTGTTGAACGCCAGGCCTCTGATCTGTTTGACATGGATGGGAACGTACTGGCATGCCTTCAGATTCACCGTACTCACCTTCTTCACCCCATAGCCTGGCAGACAGACACAGGGAGAAAAATTATTCCAAGAAATGTCTTTCATGTCTTAGAAAACACAGAAATACTTTTTAAGAGGTAGCAAATATTTCACAGATGGTTGAAAATATCCCCTCTGATATTTTCACATCTATGCAATCTGTGCAGCTATTCCATTCTGAAAGAATTTCAAAGGTCTTACCGGGCACCAGGGTGGTGTGTGGGGAGGGATGGGAGGCCAGCAGGCAGCTGAGGGGTTCACAGTAGGACAGCACCCTGCAGCCCCCCGCCTGGGACACCAGCACAGCCTTGGAGAAGACGTAGTGGCCCCCCTGGGTGCTGTCCTGTCTCTGTGAGAGCCCGGAGAGAGAGGCCACTGAGTTCTTAGAGGGCCCACAGCCAGGCTGGGCCATCAGCGTCTTCAGCTCCTGGGAGAGAAGGTAGAGAGTGATCCAACTGTTCAAGCATACCAGATGTGATCAATAAAACCTTGAAAATCAAGAAATTATTAATCTCAATGATTACAGTTTGTTATTCTAATCTACCTGATAAACGGATGGGGGAGAAAGAGGGGAGGCGTGGTGACAGATGTATCAATGACAACATCAAAGGAACAAAGTACCCGTATCTGCTTGCGTAGTGTCCCACATTCGTCTGTCATCACCTGCAGTTGAAGCCGACACTGGGCTGACTCTAGCTCAGCCTTCCTACGCATTGACTGCTCCTGCTCCAATGACCTGCACATACAATAAAACAACACATTTCGACTCACTGGCTGTGCCTGAATACCTATACCAGCGTACTACATACTTAAACCGCATACTATGTACTCAACGTTGCATACTATCACATTAGACCTATACCGTAGCCCATCTATCCTATTTAAAAAGGACTGATGACCGAAACCGATCATTTGGTTCCATTTCTACATATTTATTAGTGAAACCAAAGTGCTGTAACATATATACACATTAGATCAAATAGCCTAGTACACACACCAGAACTTTTAAAATGTTCAAATCAAAAGGCTATTGCATAGAAAACATGGGTGCATCACAAAGTCGGGTGCATCACAAATTCAGAACCTCTGGACAGAAACATAATTAAACTAAAGCAGTGATGATTGGTAATGAGATCAGAATGATGCTAAGACTTAATTAAATACATTAAATCCTAATAAACTAACCCAATTAAATAGCTCAAACCTAATAAACTAAAACAATCCGTAGGTTCAAATCAAAAGGCCTGGCTAACATGACATCAATAACGCATCCACCTCCCGAGCACCCGGTGCTGACACATTCAGAAATCAAAAGATGGTTTAGTATTTCGTTTAAAAGCTTGGACGAATGCCAAGACAACAATAAACACTTTTCAATGAGAAAACAGAAATCTACTTTAAAAAAATGAAAAAATGGTTACTTTAAGAGAACTAACTAGGCATTATCACTCTCAGCTCACCTCTTCCAATGCATTGTGGAAAAGTGTGCACCACTCTCTCAACCGTTCCCTACGCACAGCAGTGAATAAGGTCAAATCAATGGCAATATCTGCAGGTCAGAAAATAAACTAAAGTGGAACTCAGCTACCTTACCTCTTCATATTCTCCTGCTCTGTGTTGTCCAAAGCCCTCAGCTTGCGTGCGTACAGGAGGACGATATCAGAGCGCTTGGCCTTCTTGTTGCACTGCAGACATACACAGAACCATAAAGGTCATTGTAAGGACCAGACATTATCAGAGGGAATCTTTTCTTTTCAATAAATTACACAATTGTCTGCATGGTAAGTCAATGTAACTGTATTTTAGTCATTTTGTGGCAGTATTTTCTCAGATTTAAGTAGAGGGCATTTATTTTGTTTCGAATTGTTGTTTTTTTTACACAATTTGGTACCAGTTATTACAGTGGAACCAGGGGCTCTTTCTGTCACTAAAGAGGGACTGCAAATACTGAGTACAGACCTTCCTGAGCAACTCCACTCCTCTGCCCCCAGACATGCCGAGGCTGACAGACAGACATGCAGACACTGACCTGGGGACACTTGGCTCCCTGGCCCTGGCCCTTCACCCAGCGGTCGATGCAGGTGTAGCCGAAGAGATGTCCGCAGCGCAGGGTGGCCAGGCGGTGCTCCCCTGACGTGGTCCAAGGCTCAAAGCAGATAGAGCAGGTCTCCCCCTCCCCCTCATCCCCTTGGGACGACTGAAGAACCGCACCACTGGGAGTCACTTGGGCTGTTACACTCTAGAAAGGGGACAGAGGGAGCATGCCAATGGTACTACAGAAACTGCACTAGCTAGCTAATCATGGAAATATTATTCCCCTCCAAGATTCTAGGCCGATCACTGGCAAAGAATGTGGTCTTACATCAGGATTCACTTGATTTCCAGTCTTAATCCTCGCAGCCTCTGTGGTTGCATTAGAATCTATACACAGGATAGATATGGTTAGATTTAACTCTTCATAGGTGACAGTGTAAAATGGCAATGTGTGGATCAGACTTGAGCTCGAGGTTGGTTTACCTGAAGGATTTAGGCCTTGCAGTGGCGTGGCTGCGACAGGAGGGTTCAGACGAGGGCTGGAGGGAACAGCAGGTTCGCCAGGGTTGTGAGGGTCTACTGGCCCTGCGGGCTCTGCCTCATCCTCTGACTCGCTCACCTCTGTGGTATTGCCAGAGTCAGGCTCGGCCTGGTTGGCTGCAGGGACTCGCAGCAGGAAATCTAGGAACCGGCTAGCAGAGGCAGAGGTCTGGGTGTGGTACAGCACTCTGACGCCTGGCCTTTTAGAACACACAGACAATACAGGTACAATCAACGGGCTGTGGGTGAAATAGGTACTCAATGGCATATACGACAATGTCTCCGGTACAATTTAGATTGAGTGACTCCAGTTCAACCATAACTACCTGGCTCTCCGCTGCCTCAGGGCTGCTGCTGTAGTGACCCTGGGCCCAATATGACCCTCCATTCTGATCCTGGGCCCAACTTGACCCTCCACTCGGATTCTGTTCTGACTGAACGCCCAGGTGGTCGGGAGTCGTGGTGGTTCAAGGGGAGCCGTGTCTGCCTCGTCCTCTACCTCAGTTTCGCTGCCAGAGTCAGGGATGATGATAGGGAACTCTACCTGGCCTGCCATAGCATCAGGTTCTGGTTCCCTACTGGGGCCCCCCAGCTGCAAGTCCACCTCCATCGCCTCCATTTAAAAAGCACTATAAAAAAATATATCTATTGTTATTATTATTATTATTATCCTAAATTTGTCCAATAGAAACGTATTTTCGTTGCAAAAAATTCTTCGTTTGGAGTTAACAGTTTCTGTTGCAAAATGTGTTTTCGTTGCAAAAATGAAACGTTTTGTAACAGAATCTGCGTAATGAATACAATAATACAATACACCCCTGTAGGGCACGCAATGCTGCCTGGAACCACATAGCTAGGGTGACAACAAAAATCAGTTAATGTACAGTGCATTCAGAAAATATTCACACCCCTTGACCATTTCTACATTTTGTTGTGTTACAGACAGAATTAAAAATGTATTAAATTGAGATTGTGTCACTGATCTACACACAATAACTCATAATATGGCAAAGTGGAATTATGTTTTTTTAAAAGTTTACAAATTCATTAAAAATGAAAAGCTGAAATGTTGAGTCACTAAGTATTTAGCCCTTTTGTTGTGTCAAGCCTAAATAGGTTCAGGTGTAAAAATGTGCTTAACAAGTCACATAATAAATTACAAGGACTCGAGCAGTAAATTTCAAGCACAGATTCAACCACAAAGACCAGGGGGATTATACAATAGTTCACAAAGAAGGGCACCTGCCGATAGAAGGGCACCAACCGGTAGAAGGGGCACCTCTTGGTAGCAGACATTAACTATTCCTTTGAACATGGTGAAGTTATTAATTGCACTTTGGATGGTGTATCAATCCACCCAGTCACTACAAAGACATAGACGCCCCTCCTAACGCAGTTGCAGGAGGAAGAAAACTCAGGGATTTCACCATGAGGACAATGGTGATTTTAAAAGAGTTTAATTGCTGTGACAGGAGATAACTGAGGATGGAGCAACAATATTTGTGGTACCCCTTTTTTCCCCAATTTCGTTATATCCAATTGGTAGTTACAGTCTTGTCCCATCACTGCGTCGAGAGCAATGCGTCGAGAGCCATCCGTCCTCCGAAACACGACCCCGCCAAGCAGCACCGCTTCATAAAACACTGCTCGCTTAACCCGGAAGCACCAATGTGTCGGAGGAAACAATTCTAACCTAATTGACAGAGTGAAAAGAAGGAAGCCTGTACAGAATATAAATACTCCAAAACATGCATCCTGTTTGCAATGTGGCAAAGAAATAATTGTAGCGTATGTTTGGGAAAATCCAATTGGAAAGCTTGGTTCAGTCTACTTTTCACCAGACACAGGGAGACAAATTCACCTTTCAACAGGACAATAACCTAAAACTCAACGCCAAATATACACTGGAGTGGAGTTGCTTACCAAGACAACATTGAATGTTCCTGAGTGGCCTAGTTACAGTCTTGACTTAAATCGTCTTAAATCTATGGCAATACTTAAATGGCTGTTTTTAGAAATAATCAACAAACAACTTGACAGAGCTTGAAGAATTGTTTAAATAATAAAATGGGCTAATATTGTACAATCCAGGTGTGCAAAGTTCTTAGAGACTTACAAAAAGAATCACAGCTTTAATCACTGATAAAAAAATAAAAAATAAAAGTTATTCCACTTTGATAGAGTATTTTGTGTAGATCGTTTACAAAAAAAATTACAATTAAAATAAATTTTAATCCCACTTTAACAAAACGTGCAAAAAGTCAAGGGGTGTGAATGCATTCTGAAGGCACTGCTTACTAGTTAACTAAAGGGCCATACATTACTTGAAAAATGGTTAACACAAGCTACATTGGATGGACAATCGAACATTAGTGAGAAGACCAGTTATGTGAATGATAATACATTCAGGGAGCAGGATTTGGAACTGGCAAGTAACAGTACATTGAGACGGTAACCGACGGCAGCTCTGCTAACTAGCTAGTTAGTTAGTTACTTGAAACAGTTAGCTAATTAGCTAAAGTTAGCTAGTTACGGTACATTACCGATGTAATTATTTAGTGAGTCTCGAATGTGATCAATGAAATAGCACAGAGTTTTCATATATATATAGCTGGTGCCTACTCTCTTTGGAAATAGCCTATTTGCTAGTAAGGTAGCTAGTTATAACGCTAGCTAGCTCCCCTCATATCAAAGTCTGCTGGGCAGCGTAGCAGCTCGCCTCTTCTTACCTTGAAAATTCGCGTTTTACCAAAACGATCCTTGCCAGTGTCAAACTTGGTAGGTTACCACGACACGCTAAATGTTTAAACTACATTACTTTAAAAGCATTACATTTGATGTAAGATTAATCCGTTCGCATTCGTAGTTTCGTTGCTATCCCCACCGTCATTTGGAATGCTCGAATATCCCCGCCAGTCTTCAATGGCCCGCCCCATAATGTTTCAACCCCACCATTGGTGCGGCGTCAGTTGTCACTCACAAACAAATCGCTTTATTATTAAATATTTTTTTCATAGTAGCAAACATTTGATTGTGGTGCCTTAATAGACGGTCAAATCATTTCACAGTATCAAACAAAGTTATTCCTTGCTAATGTTGTGAGAATGTACTTGGCTAAACTTATATCACAGGCACTTGATCAACCACCGTCTGTGGGTGTGGGTGTTGTTCATCCCATGATGAATTTGAGGCAGTCAGTTGGTCTGTCTTTAACCTGGAGCTGATAACTGTTCTTGGTTTTCCTCTTCTCCATTCTTGTTTCTGAGAAATCTGGAGATTAAACTCTTCGTTTGTTAGTCCGCCTCTAACTGCTGCACCACTTTGCTTAGCTTGTCCACCAACACTGTGGAACAGACCAATTTGATTACTCAATCTGTCCTGGGTATGATAACACCTCTTAATGGTGATGGTTAAGGATAACAGAGGACAAATAGAAATCAATATGGAACAGGTGAAATAATTGTAAGTAGCCCTAAAGTATATCATAACGTCTAGGCCTATTAGTTGTGTGTGTTGAAGGTATTACCTCCTGCCGTTGGCCTGTGGAAGCTGTCATAGGAGCGACAGGCGTTGATCAGTTCTCCCAACTGTTTTGGGCAGTCTTCGGGGAGAGGTTCAGTATACTTGTCTTTACTCACCCTCTGATACAACTCTTCTGGTAAGCAGTCTGATCAGAGGACAAGAGAAAACAGAAATGGAATGACAGATGTTTAAATAAGACAGAGCAACCGTATGCTTATAGAGAGAGAAAACCCAACCATGCTTATAGAGAGAGAAAACCCAACCATGCTTATATAGAGAGAGAAACCCAACAATGCTATTTGCAGATGTATCATTGGCATTGCTGTGTGTGTTTATTACACACAGCCTTTCTGCTAATGGAGTTGACACACACCTCCAAAGGGAATCTCACATGTTGCAATCTCCCACAGGACAATGCCAAAACTGCAATGGACACAATTCAAACAGAGTGAGCTTGTAGTAGACATTAGACTAACAAATACAATTTCAACATCAAACATTTTCTGGGATTTTACAATCATTTACAATATCGGAGTGTTATAAGTGTGATGGAAAGCTGACCTGTACATCTCACAGGCTTTGTTGTAGGGGTTGTTGATACTCTCAAGCTGCTGAGGGGAGCTGTAGCGTAAGGAGCTGCTCTTCCTGTCCTTAGTCTTCTTCAACGAAGTCTCTGTTTTTGCCAGCTCAAAACCTCCTAGCTGATCACACACAACAGACAAACAACAATTACATTGAGATGGAGTACTTCGCCTATCACTTTGTAGTGCCAAACACAAATGGATGTGTAGAGGAATACATTAAACCTTATACCTTCATTCTGTACCCGGTATCTACTAGGAACTTGCTGCTGTTGACGCACCCATGCACTTTAAACTTCTCCTCAGACTGGTGTAATCTACAGTGAGAGAGGGATTAGCTAGTCGTGTCAGGGTGGCTCACTGTGATTAGGATACACTTTCTTGTTCTGTGAACTTTGGTGACTGAGGCACAGATACTGTTTACCCATTCTTTTAGTGAAGAGGAAACACCAGAGCATACTGTATAGAATAGACAACCTGGTCCAGACTGTATCATAACCGGCGGTGATTGGGAGTCCCATAGGGCGGCGCACAATTGGCCCAGCATTGTCAGAGTTTGGCCGGTGTAGGACGTCATTGTAAATAAGAATTTGTTCTTAACTGACTTGCCTAGTTAAATAAAAGTTACATTTAAAACATTACAAAATAAATGTAAAAAATAATAGTATAGGTGGGTAGAAGTTTTAATAGGTGGATCATAAGATGCATGACGTGTACCTAGTGACATTTGGCAGAGGTGCGACCATCAGAGGTGCAACTTTATTAGCCAGCTTTTGGTGTTGCTTTCCGCCCCACTCCGGCGGAACCCTTTCATGTCTGCCAACATTTCATGTTGAAGATGTGTGTACTGATTGCGACAGAGACCTTATTCAACATAGAAAATGTATGATAGGCAAATTCCTTAGTTCAAATTGTATAAATATAACACATTTATGGCAACTATATGCCAGAGATGGTACTTCATGTGTAATAGGTGTACTATTTGGTCTGTGTGTGTCGGAACAGCGTAAAGAGTGGTATACTTTACCTGTTGAGGCCTTGTGCTGAATCCCGACTCATGCAAGCCTTTCTGTCCCAGGGCAGCTTGCTTTGGGAATCCAGCACCTCTCTTAGACTGCCCTTCTCACAAAACTCCATCACAATAAGGTAGTTTGGACTGGGACCTGCAGGACAACACAACCAGGGTAGAGAAATTAAATGCAACAAGGGAACATCGAACATCACATTTTGATATCATATCGTGCAATCACTCTGTGATTATATCCCGTCTCCTATTTGTTCAGCAACTATTTCACATACTGTAAAAACAAATAGAGAAGCTCACTCACCGCTCTCTAGCTGGACACAGATCCCAAACATTCGCAGCGCTTCATAGTCTCCACCTCCTTTTTGAAGATGCTTCTCACCTGACTGTGTGGGACAAACATTATTATTATTAAACAAATAGATGTTAAGAACTCAAGTTGATATTACAACTCTCTGAGACGTCTTGTATGCTACGCTACATACCTAGGGCTTGTGCTCCTTGGGTAGGTGTATCTTTTGATGGCTACTGTGAATTTGTTATACTGTTATACTCCTTTGTACATCTCTGAGTTGTCATTTTTTAGTATGGGCTCTTTGGGCATGTCGAAGGTCAGCTCCTCTAGCTTAATCTCTCTGATGTCTTGAATTAAAATGCTGGGCTTCTGTACTTTAAATTGGTAACACACAAAAAAGCTAATAAGATAGTCACACAGGCACTTAGGAACATAACACATCAATTATACAGATAACTCAAGTCCCAACACACAGTCTTGTAAAATACAGTGCAGATGGAGGGTGCTTGCCTGGTGCAGGATGAAAAATGTGCTCACAATTGTCATCTGTGCAGAATGTCACCAATATAGTTTGTGTGAGTAGAACATTAGTGCTTGTAGTATCAAACAAAAACGTAGAAAAGTGTAAACCACACCGGAACGAACAAGCAAACAGACTCACAGTCCCCTTTTATCATCAGGTGCTGGTTGGGGAAAATGAGATTAAGAAACAACAGCAGTTGCTCAGAATCCATATAAAATAGCAGTTACCAAATGTAGTATGATGTTAGAATGTGATCAATTGGCAACAAATAAGGACAAAACTTTATTAGTTACATTCATTCAGACATTTATCTATATAGGCTTACTAACTTGTTTCCAACATTGCTTTGATGTCTTTCACATCTTTTTCGGTAGAGTCCATTTTCTCATGCATTGCATCCACTCTTTCCTTGGTGCCCTCCGCCAGAGACTGTAGCACTGTGGGATAAATTGGCACAATGTCACATGCCTGAAATTGGCCCCTCACACACACACACACACACACACAGTGTACTCAGTGTCTCACATTTTTGCAGCTCCAGACTATCAATCTCCCTGTCTTCCTCATCCTCTCTCCATCTTGTCACCTCTTGAAATACCTGCTGTAGCTTCTGTCTTTGGTCCACCTGAAGGACAGCGTTTCTTGTTTGCTTTCACTTCACCACATAGAGAGTAGAGCTTCTCTGCTATGCCCAAGATGGGATCTATGATGTCCATTGCTGGAGAGAGAAGAAAGGGTTAAGAAATGCATTAGACAAGGTTTTCCCAACTCTGAGAAAGTCTATCTACCATAGCTTATATACAGTACAGTACAGTACACTAACCTGTTGAACTGAGCTTGTTGACAGAGCACAAACCTTGTTCAACATCTCTCTCACTACAAATAAGTTAGACATTTTATGTGCAGATTGTATGTGTGTATGTATGTGCAGGCAATGTTACCACCTGAGGGCGTTGATGATATCAGCTGAAACGATTACATCAGGTTTTCAGGGGTGTATTCATTCCGTATGTCAGGCTCTGGCCATAGAGAAGCCTATTTGCTTCTCTATGTAGCTATGGTCAGAGTCTGACAGTGTCTTTCTTTTCTGTTTCTGTGTGGGTTTTGGGTGGATCCCTAATTAGAGGCAGCTGCACAGCATTGTCTCTAATTAGGGATCTTTTATATGTTAGTCTGTCATTCACTCTGGTGTGGGTCGTTGTTGTATTATGTCGCAGTCACGGGGAAAGTAAGTGTGCCTTGTTTACGTCCGTTCATTTCGTGTGTTTTGGTGAACGTGACGTTAGTTTATAGGGTTTGTTTGTGTCCTGTAGTTCGCCATTTGTTTTGATTATACATAGTAATAATACAATAAAATGTCGAACTACTATCCCTGCGCTGCGTCTTGGTCTGTGTGTGCACCCTCTCGTGACAACGTAAACCGTTTACCATATAAAAACCAAATGGAAGCAAACAGAGCAAACGGAAAGAAACAGAGTAACCTACCTGAATTTGTTTTCTGTTTGGAGTAAATGGTTTCTGTTTAGCAACAGACTAAACGTTTTGCAACAGAATCAACGTTATGAATACACCCCAGGTATTTTCTTGACTATAACCACTTATTTTCTAGAAGCTATTGTGGCACTGAGTAATGTCAGTTAATGTCTTTCGAAAATATGTCCGGAAGAGGAAGGGAAACTTGCTTATCCCTGATACACATCCAATGTGATATACTGTAATCTGCAATTTGAGTGCTTGCGAAAGCTGAGGAAAGTTAAAACTTTATTTAGCAATCAGAAAAATGTGTATCATCAGTCATGACAAACAATAAGGGCTGGTTTCCTGGACCCTGTTTAAGCCAAGTTTTGTACTAAAATGCACTTTCAATTGAGAAAATTGCTGTTGATGGCATGGATATGATGTGGCTACCCCTTGTGTTGGCTGGCTGGCAACCCCTGCATTCAAAGCATCGATCTTAGCCATTCTAAAATCACTGAACTGTATAATTCTTCAACCTAACCTGTTTTTCTATTGCCTCGGAGTTAACTGAAGTCCTGACAAGTGGTGTAAAGTACTTAAGTAACAATACTTTAAAGTACTAGCTACTTACGTTTTTTATATATATATATCTGGGCCTGGTTGCATAAAACACCTGAAGTTAATTTCCCCCTTACCTTTTCTCTTAACGTTTCCTTAACTTTAAGTCAGTTGCACAAAACATTTTAAGGTGAATTCTCCTGAAAACTAGCCCCCAACAATATTCCCACAGCAAGAGAGGAGTTGCCACATTTATACAATAAACCCTTTTTCCATTACGTTATTGAGCCAACTAACAAGGAATATCAACGTAACTTGTAACAACGTTAGAAGCTAAATTCAGTTTTCATCAAAATAATAATTATTGTGAACTATGACATGACATAATAAACAAGTTTCAATATATGGCAAGAGAAAAGATATATCCAAGTGCCTGGACACAGCTGTGAGCCGTGGTTTATTGGCCATATACCACAAATCCCCTGGCTGTCTTATTGCTATTATAAACTGGTTACCAATTTAATCAGAACAGTAAAACATATTTTTGTTGTCATAGTGCTGGTATATAGTGTGGTATATCACGGCTTTCAGCCAATCAGTATTCAAGGCTCGAACCCGGTATATAATTGTAAATAAATCCCTTTTGGGCATGTGCATCAACTATAGATAAATCTGACAGGAGAGTTTGAGTGATGACATTTGGACAGAGGATCTCAATCTCTGAGCAAGAAACACTTGGACAAACTGCCAAAAAATCATGTTAGTCTATTTTCTGGCAATTGCGACCATATTATGTGCGAGATTGACTTGTCATTTCAATAGGCATAGGCTACAGACTAAAATCTGGGTTTATGATTGTAATTCAACTTTGCCAACTTTGCTTAGATAAAGGCAGGTAACCTATAGCCCCTGATAGACCTACATCTCATTTCAGTACCTAGGCAAGATGTAGGCAAGATGTAAACTGAACGATTTAGCAGCTTGCTTAGTTCAAATGATCAGACACATTTATTCAATATGAATAGCAAGGCGATTTCGAGGTAGGCCTAACGCCTTGCTCACACCTAAAGAGTGATTATGCAAAATGGTACGCAGCATCATCTGGATGTGTGTGCAACAAAAGTTCAACATTCACCTTCTGCTACCATTTCTGTCAAGCCGTTTACACATACAGTTTACACATACAATTTGATGCATACATTTGATAAATCCAACTTGCACCACACATAACGCACTGCAACTGCCTCTGCAACACAATGCTGCAAAGCAAACGTAGTGTTCCATTGGAAATGAATGAACTTCTGGAGTACAATAATGTAATAATGCTATCAATGTGATCGAGGCATAAGAAGCGCTTGTGTTTCCCAATAGCCTGCTGGAATAGGCTACTGAGGATGGAGTCATAATTTCAATCACAGAATTAACTATAAATAATATGTATATGAACTGAATATTCTTGTCAACAACAGACCGTGTTTATTTTTTTAAACCTGTTGCTTAATCTGATTGACTGTTACCGTCCATCTAATGCGTTCTAACAACTGATCGGGAATTGCGATAGAGCTCTGATAACTTCCAATTGAATTAACTAAACATGGCCATTAATAATTGCATAATAACACAAGGCTACAACAACAATACACTGAAGTTATAGGCTATTTATTAACTCTGTTTGCCAGCTCCAGGTAGGCTACACAAGTGGAACAAATTGATTTGCAATGACTCCATCCTTATGAAAAAAGATTGCAGTTAGAGTGCAGTATAACTGCAGAATGCTACAGTAATTTTGCAGTGTAACTACAGTTAGCCTCCTGAGTGGCGCAGTGGTCTAAGGCACTGCATTGCAGTGCTAGAGGCGTCATTACGGACCCGACTGTATCACAACTGGCCGTGATCAGGAGTCCAATAGGGCGGCGCACAATTGGCCCAGCATCGTTGTTCTTAACTAACTTGCCTGATTAAATAAAATACGATACAAATTAGTACGTCCGAAATACCACATTCGACTGCAGTTAAACCAGCCATACCCCTTAAGTATGCCCTTACTTAAGGAAATATGTGAGGGTCTCTATGCCAAGTCTTTACCCTTAGGAAATACTTAGGATGTTTCATGCAACCGGGCTCTGTACTTTACTTTACTATTTATATATTTGCCTTCTTTTACTTCACTAAATTCCTAAAGAAAAATGTTTACTTTTTACTCCATACATTTTTCCTGACACCCAAAAGTACTCGTTACAGTTTGACAGGAAAATGGTCCAATTCATGCACTTACAGTATCAAGAGAACATCTCTGGTCATCCCTACTGCCTCTGATCTGGCGGACTCACTAAACACAAATGCTTCGTTTTTAAATTATGTCTGAGTGTTGGAGTGGATAGCCCCTGGCTATCTGTAAATACAAAATACAAAATAATAATTGTAATTTCATGTAAGGAATTTGAAATGATGTATACTTTTACTTGTACTATTGATACTTAAGTATATTTAAAACTAAATACTTTTAGACTTTTACTCAAGTAGTATTTTACTGTGTAACGTTCACTTTTACTTGAGTAATTTTTATACTAAGGTATAGTGCATTTGTAAGGTAATCAGACCCCTTGACCTTTTCACATTTTGTTAAGTTACAGCCTTATTCTAAAATGTATTAAATACATGTATTTCCTCATCAGTCTACACACAATACCCCATGATGACAAAGCGAAAAGAGGTTTTTAGACATTTTTGCAAATGTAGAAAACATCTAAAACTGAAATACCTTAGTATTCAGACCCTTTGCTATGAGACTCAAAATTGAGCTCAGGTGCATCCTGTTTCCATTGATCAACCTTTAGATGTTTCTACAACTTGATTGGAGTCCACCTGTGCTAAATTCAATTGATTGGACATAATTTGGAAAGGCACACACTTGTCTATATAAGGTCCCACAGTTGACAGTGCATGTAAGACAAAAAACCAAGCCATGAGGTCGAAGGAATTGTACGTAGAGCTCAGAGACAAGATTGTGTTGAAGGAACAGATCTGGAGAAGGGTACCAAAATATTTCAGCAGCATTGAAGGTCCCCAAGCACACAGTGGCCTCCATCATTCTTAAATGGAAGACATTTGGAACCATCATGACTCTTCCTAGAGCTTCCTAGAACCCAATGGTCACTCTGACAGAGCTCCACAGTTCCTCTTTGGAGATGAGAGAACCTTCCAGAAGGACAACCATCTCTGCAGCACTCCACCAATCAGGCTTTTATGGTAGAGTGGCCAGACGGAAGCCACTTCTCAGTAAAAGGCACATGACAGCCCGCTTGGAGTTTGCCAAAAGGCACCTAAAGACTCTCAAACCATGAGAAACAAGGTCCTTTGCTGTTGTTCTGGGATTGATTTGAACTTTTCACACAAAAGTACGTTAATCTCTAAGAGACAGAACGCATCTCCTTTCTGAGCGGTGTGACAGCTGCGTGGTCCCATGGTGTTTATACGTGCGTACTGTAGTTTGTACAGATGAACGTGGTACCTTCAGGCATTTGGAAATTGCTCCCAAGGATGAACCAGACTTGTGGAGGTCTATAATTTTTTGGCCTTTCTTTTGATTTTCCCATGACGTCGAGCAAAGAGGCACTGAGTTTGAAGGTAGGCCTTGAAATACATCCACAGGTACACCTCCAATTCAGAAGCTTCTAAAGCCATGACATCATTTTCTGGAATTTTCCAAGCTGTTTAAAGGCACAGTCAAGTGAAATAATCTGTCTGTAAACAATTGTTGGAAGAATTACTTGTGTCATGGAGAAAGTAGATGTCCTAACCGACTTACCAAAACTATAGTGTGTTAACATGAAATCTGTGGAGTGGTTGAAAAATGAGTTTTAAGGACTTCAACTGTACATATAGGATATGTTTCTTCATTTGTAACATTATGTGGCAATTTCCATCCATCCATGTTGCAGTAATCAGCACAGCAGGGCTGCCAGCAAACTAGTGGCGAGATGGCATTGCCCCAACACTTTTTATTAAATGTAATAACAAATATTGACACAAAAGCGTTGAATAGAGGGACACAGTTGTTTAGACTGATTTGTCTCATGCTTTGTCAACTCCTGCACAATTAATCTGTGCTTCAGTCTGATCAACTGTATTCTATTGATAACAACCACGGCTGCACTCTGAGCACAGATCAAGTGCATGCACTCTGATCTCCTCTGGCCTGGGTAAAACAAAGTGGTAATGTCATGTATTTATAGCCTAAAATATGCTTATTTATATGTGTTAAGAAAAAATATGAATGTGATCAAATTTGGATTACATTTAAACTTCAGGCGGCTATTCTACCTAGACCTTATCAATCCCAAATTATTTACTTGAATGAATCAACACAAAAGTGATGACATAATGTGTGAGTAACTTTTACATTACAGATGCAAAGGCCTACACAATGCAACCATGCATAAAGCAAACTCAGTCTTGTTAATTCTATTATCCAATCGCAGTTTTTGTCTAGTTTTAAAAAAAAAAACAATATGACCTGATTCTAATCCCATAGCCCATATAAAGCTGATTTATTTCTACAACTAGAGTCTGCAGTTTTACCTGGTTAGGTAGCCTACCAGGTCCAGAAAATGGACTATGGGCCCCAGGAACCCCACCACCCACCACCACTCTGGGACCTGTGATATCACTTCTGAAATCACCACACAATGTTACAAATGAAGAAACATTTCCTATAAGTATGGTCTACTATCTCAAAATTTCGACTTAGTATCTACATTTTAAGATAATATCCACATAATATTTTTCAGTGGAGGGAATGGGCTTCCATACCCTGTTTCTATGGCGCTATACCTACACCACTACTGCTCACAGTAGAGCTGTGCACTTCCTATACTCAATCAAGAGACCCCAAATGACCCCATTTTTTTTTTATAAATACATTTTACCCAATCAAAAGTTATGAAATCTGCCAAAACTGACACTGAGTGTGCAGTGGGAAGGTGATGCTGCCCTTGGGCCCACCCAGGAGAATCTTAGCATTGATATGAGACTGGCTGAAAATTGTTTTACAGAATGGAACGAAAAGTACTATTCGCTATAGTGCAGTGGCATCATATACGCGTTGCACATTTGGTCCTGTCATGTTTTGCTTCCGTGTGAGAACAACGCGCAATGGTCTTCCTTGGTTAGGATTTACATGTTGACATTTCTGTGTGAAATGGGGAAAAATACAGAACCGTCGGTAGCTATATAACGTTAGTTGGTAGACTTTCAGCTAGCTTACTGTGGACGTGTCTACGTAGAGCGTTTGATGGCATGCTTTTTTTTATTTAGTAAGTAGCTAGGTAACGCACGTTAGCTAGCTAGCTAGCTAACAACATGTTAACCAGACTTGGCAAAGGTTATATGAACATTGTCAAAACACTTTGCACGAGTACAAATAGATACCTACAAGGCTTTGCCTCGGACAATGATATAAAGAACTTTATTATAGAAAACACTGAGATAGTAAGAAAGCATAACTTGACCCCAGAAATCCGTTTGAGACTGTTCACCCCAAATTGTCGGTTTTGGCATGCAAGGCCAGAACTGTGGCCCTTCTCTAACCCATTCTGGGCAATATACTGGCCAGGGGGACAAGCACTCACCAGGTATATTATTAATGCTTTGAAATAACTATGGTATTCAAATGAAATGGATCAAAGTAATTACCACTAATAAGCCCATAATATAACCCACCACCTCTCTCCAGGTATCTCTTGAGTAACCCTGGAGTGTCACAGGGCAAAAGAGTATTAGATCTGGGGTGCGGCTGTGGCGCCTCAGCTATAGCTGCCAAGTTCTGCGGTGCTTCCCATGTAGTAGCCAATGACATTGACCCTGGTAAGACAACACTTTTGCACATTTGACTGATTGATTCTATTCTTGGGGTATATCTGTCCTGATTCTCCCTCTCGTTCTAGTTGCAGCCATCGCGACCAAGCTGAACTGTGAGCTGAATGGCCTGAACCCCCTCCCTTGTGATACAGAGAACGTGATTGGTTCAGAGCCTGTGGGATATGACCTCATCCTCCTGGGAGACATGTTCTATGAGGAGGCGTTGGCGGACAGCCTCCAAAGCTGGTTAAATCGCTGCATCCAGACCCACGGGACACAGGTCCTGATAGGAGACCCGGGGAGGGCCCAGTTTGAAGGACACGACATCAAGAGGCTCCTGCGTCAGGAGGCTCAGTTTGAACTTCCTAAATCTGTCAGAGAGGAGAACTATGGACTGACCTGCAGCACTGTGTGGCGCTACCTGCCTGAACTCTGACACAGACATCTCTCACGAACCCAGATTTGTATGTGCTTTAGAGCATTCCTTCAACTGTTGTTGTTTGTGACACTTGACATATGATTGTGGAATTGATATCACCAAGTGCCTGGCATTGAATCAATCAAAACCTGTCAATCTTCTTTGCCAAGAAGTTAAATGTACTATCTTTAAACAACATCTCAAACCTTCAATGCTGGTTTGAAACAAAACCCAGCAATAATGCCACAATAGTAAGGGGTGTTGTTGCAAAAAAAAGTGTACACAGATCTATAAAATGACAAGTAATAACAGTACATATTACAAACACCATCAATTACAGCTGTGTAAACAATAAAGCATGTTACCTTAAAACGCTGCAGTCAGGCTGCAATTCAATGACCCAACAGTAGGGGTCATCCACACTCCTTACTAACTTATTCATGACTCCTGACCCTGAGTTGGCTCTAGAAAAATTATCCTCCATATTTATTCCTCTGGCAGATAAACATGCCCCTTTGAAACAATTCAGTCAAAGATAGATCAAACACTTGGTTTTCTTCTGAATTATCTGAGCTTATTCAGAGGAGAAATCAGACTGTAGTGGCCTGGCAATCTTTCAGACAATTGAGAAACGGATATCTAGATTAAGAAAGCTAAATTAAGCTAAATTTGAAGGTCTGACTCTGCTGGTGATCCTTCTTAATGTTGGAAAACAGCGTTGGGCCAGTAACCGAAAGGTCGCTGGTTCGAATACCTGAGCCGACAAGGTGAAAAACCTGTCTTTGTCCTTGAGCAAGGCACTTAACCCTAATTTGCTCCAGGTCGTCATTGTAAATAAGAATTTGTTCTTAACTGACTTGCCTAGTTAAATAAAGGTTACACATCCTTGAGATGTTTCTACAACTTGATTGGAGTCCACCTGTGGTACATTTTATTGATTGGACATGACTTGGAAAGGCACACACCTGTCTATATAAGGTCCCACAGTTGACATTGAATGTCAGAGCAAAAACCAAGCCAGGAGGTCGAGGCACCCTCAGGAAGGGTAGAAAAAAATGCCTGCAGCATTGAAGGTCCCCAAGAACACAGTGGCCTCTATCATTCTTAAATGGAAGATGTTTAGAACCACCAAGACTCTTCCTAGATCTGGCTGCCCTGGTCAGAGAAGGGCCTTGGTCAGGGATGTGACTAAGAACCTGATGGTCACTGACAGAGCTCCAGAGTTTCTTTGTGGAGATGGGAGAACCTTCCAGAAGGACAACCATCTCTGCAGCACTCCACCAATCAGGACGTTATGGTAGAGTGGCCAGATGGAAGCCACTCCTCAGTAAAAGGCACGACAGCCCGCTTGGAGTTTGCAAAAAGGCACCTAAAGGACTCTCTGACCATGAGAAACAAGATTCTCTGGTCTGATGAAACCAAGAATGAACTCTTTAGCCTTAATACCAAGTGTCACGTCTGGAGGATACCTGGCACCATCCCTACGGTGAAGCATGGTGGTGTCAGATTCATGCTGTAGGGATGTTTTTCAGTGGCAGAGACTGGGATACTAGTCAGGATCGAGGGAAAGATTAACTGAGCAAAGTTTTTTTTATTTGTATTTATTTCACCTTTATTTAACCAGGTAGGTCAGTTGAGAACAAGTTCTCATTTACAACTGCGACCTGGCCAAGACAAAGCAAAGCAGTGCAACAAAAAATGGGAAGTAAACAAACACAATAGAAAATCTATATATAGAGTGTGCAAATGTAGTTAGTAAGGTAGGACAATAAATAGGCCATAGTGGTGAAATAAATTACAGATTAGCATTAACACTGGAATGATGGATGTGCAAATGATGATGAGCAAATAGAGATACTGGAGTGCAAATTTAGCTAAAATAATAAAATTAATATGGAGATGAGGTAGTAGGGTGGGCTATTTACAGAAGGGCTATATACAGGTGCAGTGATCGATAAGCAGCTCTGACAGCTGATACTTAAAGTTAGTGAGGGAGATAGGAACCTCTAGCTTCAAGGATTTTTGCAATTCGTTCCAGTCATTGGCAGCAGAGAACTGGAAGGAATGGCGGCCAAAGGAGGTGTTGGCTTTGTGGGTGACCAGTGTGATATACCTGCTGGAGCGCATGCTACGGGTGGGTGTTGCTATGGTGACCAGCGAGCTGAGATAGGGCGGGGATTTACCTAATAAAGACTTATAGATGACCTGGAACCAGTGGGTTTGGTGACGAATATGTAATGAGGGCCAGCCAACGAGAGCATACAGGTCGCAGTGGTGGGTAGTATATGGGGCTTTGGTAACAAAACGGATGGCACTGTTATAGATTACAGTACAGAGATCCCTGATGAAAACCTGCTCCAGAGCACTCAGGACCTCAGACTGGGGCGAAGGTTCACCTTCCAACAGTACAACGACCCTAAGCACTGTTGGGGAAGAATCAGAATTAGATTGGTAACCTAAATAATTAAGATGTCTTATCTGCATAATATGCTTTAATGATTGAACTGTGACAAATGGGGAGTCTTGCCCTCGGGCTGAACTCTGGACAGTCTCTGGAAAATGTTAGTTGGCGGTGGGATATTCCTTTCTCCTATATCAAGTTTAACCTTGTGACCCATTCCATACATCTGTTGCTTGTCATGAACATTCTGGAGGGTGTATCTTGGCTATAAAAGGTCTGTATCATAATGTGTCGGGGCTCTCAACCCAACAGTCAAGTGTTGCGTCGACCAGCCATCATTATTGCAAAGCACTCACATAATTTACTTGTGTGCCTGATGTGACCTGCTTTCTTTAATTATAAGTAAATAAAGATTTAGTTTAAGTAGAACTCTGATTTGTGTGATAAGTTTTTGTCTCCTCATTTGATAATACAGAAATATTCCACCACAGCACACAGCCAAGACAACACAGGAGTGGCTTCGAGACAAGTCTTTGAATGTCCTTGAGCGGCCCAGCCAGAGCCCGGACATAAACACAATAAAACATCTCTGGAAAGGCCTGAAAGAATCTGCTGCATTCCTAGTTATAAATGATGGGGTTAACTGTATGGATAAAAGGCAGCATTGTGCTGCACTCTTCATTGGCCTGTCAAAGGCTTTCGATACTGTTGATCGCTCACTGCTAATTCAGAGGCTTTCCTCAATTGGCCTAGACCAAGCTGCATGTAATTGATAAAAGAATTACAGAACTCAATGTACTGTATATCTGATATACTGATGGTGTTAAATCAGGTTTCCTGGATATCACGAAAAGATATCCTGAAGGGGTCAATTCTGGGCCCTGTACTGTTTACATATTGACTTGTCTGTTAATAAATTTAGCCTGCACTTGTATGCCGATGATACTGTTGTGTATGCTATTGCCCTCACGGTTGACCAGACTCTATCTGAACTACAGTCTGCCTTCATTGTATTACAGAAAAACTTTATTTACCTGAAATTAGTATTGAATGCAGCTTAAACTAAGTATACGTTCTCTAGAGCGCCTAAAATTATAAGTCTGATTTAAGCATATGTACTTTGGATGGTGTCCATATTAACCGTGTCTGTGCTTACAAATATCTGGGCATCTGGTTAGATGAAAATATGTATTTTAAAAAGCATATTGATGATAAAAATGGGCTTCTTCTATTGAAATGGGCCTTGCCTCTTGCTAAATAGTCGAAAGCAGATCATTCAGTCGACGTTCCTATTGGTCCTAGACCATGGCGACATCATCACTTCATTAAGGCTGTTAGATGCAGTTTATTTATTTCAAGGCCTCAGAAAAGAAATTGTAGAACTGAAGGTACCACGTTCATCTGTGCAAACAATAGTACGCAAGTATAATCACCATGGGACCACGCAGCCGCCATACCACTCAGGAAGGAGATGCGTTCTGTCTCCTAGAGATTAATGTACTTTGGTGCGAAAAGTACAAATCAATCCCAGAACAACAGCAAAGGACCTTGTGAAGATGCTGAAGGAAACAGGTACAAAATGATCTATATCCACAGTAAAACGAGTCCTATATCGACATAACCTGAAAGGCCGCTCAGCAAGGAAGAAGCCACTGCTCCAAAACCGCCATAAAAAAGCCAGACTACGGCTTGCAACTGCACATGGGGACAAAGATAGTACTTTTTGCATACTTCCAAAGTTGTGGCAAAATGGCTTAAGGACAACAAAGTCAAGGTATTGGAGTGACCATCACAAACCCTGACCTCAAACCTATAGAACATTTGTGGGCAGAACTGAAAAAGTGCGTGCGAGCAAAGAGGCCTACAAACCTGACTCAGTTACACCAGTTCTGTCAGAAGGAATGGGCCAAAACGTTTGACCCAAGTTAAACAATTTAAAGGCAATGCTACCAAATACTAATCGAGTGTATGTAAACTTCTGACCCACCAGGAATGTGATGAAAGAAATAAAAGCTGAAATAAATAATTCTCTCTACTATTATTCTGACATTTCACATTCTTAAAATAAAGTGGTGATCCTAACTGACCTAAGACAGGGAATATTTACTAGGATTGTGAAAAACTGAGTTTAAATGTATTTGGCTAAGGTGTATGTAAACATCTGACATCAACTGTATGTGATGTGTCCAAACAGATATTAGAGAGAGAACATTATTTTTCCATGTTACAAAGATACACATATAGTGAAACAGGCAGTTCCCATCACAGTGTACCTGAACAGACTTTGCTTCAACATATTATTTATTTCCAAATGTAAGATTGTATCACTACTTGTGTGCTTACTTATTTACAACAAAAACTGAGTAACAATTTCTAAATCGTGGGTGCTGCGTGCATACAACCAGGTTACAGCAAGGACATCTCAAATTAAGTACAGTAAAAATAATGTCATAAGTGCATTTACAAATATTTGTTAAAGTTTCAGAACAAATAAATATGAAATGTATAATATAAATTGCAAACATTGACAGAGAATACAACACTGAGCAGCACATATTAGGGATTTCCAGTTAGCAGTAGTATAAAATCCCAAGAGGGATGACTTCATCTCCAGATACAACCCTATTTGCAGGAGTAATTAGGTTAACTGTTTGTAAATGCAATCCTGTTGGGAAATGATGCAGAGCCAGTAGGTGGCTCTATTAGATTTTGAGAAAAGAGAATGATTGTACCACTATTGTCTCCAAACAAGGAAAAAACAAGGGAGAGCATCAGGGCTTGGAGACCATGGTGGAGGAAAATAGAACTAGTGTAATCCAGCAGGTGGGGCTAAATGTGTCTTATGAATAATCATTTAAAACTGTATAAAAACCGAGAACTGGGAGATGTAAGCTCAGTTGCTCTGCAGACCAGCTCGGCTTTGTTGCTTCTGTAATAAAAGTCTATCTTGATTCTACAAACTCCAGAAGTGCTTTATTTTAAATATTAGGGAAGAGTTTTTTCCACCACACACATCCGACTAACTATCGAGGTTTGATCTTCAACCATGGTTATTGATCATAATCACACTTGTCGTGGCTGGAACCCTGGAGTCGTTCTTCTGTGGCCTGTCCACAGACGTTCTAACCCTTCTCTTAGTTCCTTCCTGCTGTCGACATGTTGCTAAGAGACAATGGCTCACCTCTAAGTTTATAGACAAGATATCAAGTATTTTCCTTCCGCCTGAGTGACCTACATATTCCGGCATCAGTGCTAAGTCTATTTCCTGGTGAGAGCTTCCTATAGCTTTCTCCCATTAACCAGGCCTGGTAGGCCTAGAGTACTTCTATTGTCAGTTGTTTATCAGTCCTTATGGTAAATTCTATAGCTGGGTTATAGTTAACTTAGGTTACACTTGTAAGTAGTCTTTTATTTAATATCTAGGCTTAGTGCTATCAGCGCTAGTAGTTAGTTTAACCTGCTTGAATATCTCAAGTTCAAGTGCTACTTCCTTCTAGTGGTTCCAAGTAGACTATTATCTTCTATTCTTCCACAGTGTATTTCTTAATTACCCTTGATCCCTAAAATCAGTCCTAGCCTGTGAATCTCTGATAATCCCACTGTCAGCCTTTCATAGAACTGTCAGTTAATTCACGATTCTCCATTAGTTTAAGATAAAATACTTTACTGTGTTAGTCCTATATTGGTTTAAGCTATAGATAACTCTAGTGCCCCAGTGAGAGTGATGGTTTGTTAAAAACCAAACCTAACTTACACTTGGGGCCAAAAGTTTGGAATATTACTCATTCTTTATTTGCACTATTTTTTACATTGTAGAATAAAAGTGAAGACATCAAAACTATGACATAACACATATGAAATCATGTAGTAACCAAAAAAGTGTTAAACAAATCAAAATATATTTTATATTTGAGATTCTTCAAAGTAGCCACCCTTTGCCTTGATGACAGCTTTGCACACTCATGGCATTGTTCGTTGTACATTCTGGTCTAAGACCAGTCCTTATGTTTCCTGTTGTACCACATTTCATTGTTTGTTTGTACATACTTCCTCATTTATGCACATATGTTCACAACAGGCCTTATTTCTTCCTTCCTTCCTTTACCCCTTCCTGTCTACAGTAAGGCTCAGTGGGTAAGAGCCACTTCCTTCTTGAGGGATTCTTTCTTAACCTTACTGTAAGCTCTTTAACTGATTCTATGTGGGCACCCTTACAACCTGAGAGCTCCACCACATAATGGGAAGTTACTTGGCCAAGGAGTCCAATTTAGTCCCGGTCTTCCATTCTGTCCTCATCGATGACCAAATCAGCAATACCTAACTCCGTGTCAGTGCCAGGAATGTCCTCGTGGTGATCCACAGGGACCTGTTCCACAACACACTACAAAGCTGAGATTTACTGAGACTGGTGTTTTTTTGTTTAGCAGAATGTAAATAACAGCCATTAGCCTAGTTCCGTCACTTTGGTCCCAGAAGCTTTGATCATTTTAAAGGAGTTTGTGTGTCTTTTCTTTCCATCCCTCCTTCTGCCATCCTCCTCAGTGCTCCCTTGGAGTAGGTAGAAGTTTCTCCTAACTCCTTGATCCAGGGTCAGATAATGTGGGTCAGATAATCTAATGGGTAGGTTTAGGACTGTGGGTAAGGTAATCTGTTCCTAGGTCTGCATTTATGGGTAACTTTTCCCTCAGTACACTGTCCATGATACATGTTGGAACCTATCTGGGTCTAAAAGGTTGTGCAGGGCCTCTTGATCTGAAAGACAAAGGAGATTAGGGTTCTAGCTATACAATTTATAAAAACACACATACAGGTCTGGACTGGGCTAGTGAAACGGACGTCAGGGTGCTGCTAACAGTATATTTTCCTCCACTGTCCCAGTCCCCATACCGGGCTTTCTGCTCGCAGATACACATGACTGCCCTTAACGTACCAACCGTTTGAGCCATCAACAAAATATCTCATTCCATAACTCCATCGGCAACATTTTAAATTAGCTGTGGAGTGAGTTTACGGTACATTCTTAACGCTGTTATAGTAGACAACTTATACTTTGAGCTAAAAGCTCACCAGTGATGAGAGGACATCCATCAAAGGTAAAGATCCGGACGTTGGGGCAGTTTGTAAGGACAGCCCTCACCGCCTTGCCTGTCAGGTTACGACATCGGGCCAATTGGATTTCCTACAACACATCCAATCGCATAGTTTAGAGATCTGCCTAGACATAATAATCTGCCTCTAAAAAAAAAAACATGGGAAAACGGCACACTTGGAAGTCTTTGTATAAAAACAAATAAACTAATACTTGAATCAAGGTTGGACGTTCTCTTTCTCAGTTTCCAGTGTTTACATGCGTCTTGGATACTAAGTTGCTCCTGCCATAGACATCACCTTGAAGAATTTGTGCATAGACTGTTGTGCATAGACTGTTGTGCACAATTATATTATACTGGGGGCTATTAATTGATCATTTTAAGTTCGAACAAACAAGATCTACACAACAACAAACTGATTCGCCTAGTTATATAAAGGTTAAAAAAAAAATAAAAGCATAAAGGGACAGAGTTTATTGTCCTCTATGAAGAAATTATTAATATCTTCTTACCTTCAAACTGTTAGAGCACGGTGCAGTAGCCAGCCCAATGACACCCTCATCTGTAACCTGAAACAAAGAGCATATGATCTCAGTTTTGCTGAGGTGATTGACAACTAAATACTTATAAGCAATAAGAAGTTACATCAGAAGTTTGGTATTTCTAATGTGCGTTGTGGTGGAAAAACCAAATCAGAAGGCAGTCCGATCTCAATATACAAAAGCTTTATTTGACAGAGTACAGTAAAGCTTTATTACGAGCATGCATGCATGCATGCATGCAAGGGAAAAATAACCAATTAGATTTGCCCCTTGTTAACGCAGACATTTATAGAACAACTGGTGAGGGGTTAGCCGGGGGGCGGGGGGGGGCGGGGTCACATGCCACTTGGATGAGTCAGTTACTTCTACTTATCACTAGATAATAGTCCCAGAGGCAGCAGACAAATCATACCAAGGACACACAACCTCAGTTCACTGAAACCACAAAAGATTGTTTCACAAAATGTTAGAACAGGGCAGTTTAGAAACAGTTAGAAAACAGACTGATTAAGTGAAAAGGGCAACTTGAAACCGTGCGATTGAGCAATCTTACAGATACTAAGAGGAACAGGATGACCTGTCCCTTTTTCCGGCCATATAAGATGAAAAATGAAATGTTCCTCATCCAAAGTGTCAAAGTACCAACCTGGTAACGCTCCGTCCAGAGGGATAAACCATACATTCCTGTTATACTAAAATAATATAAATGTTAGGAATAGGAAGAGCGCAGCCTTCACAAAGCCTTCGGTCTTAAACCCAGGGTTTAAGTTTATTAGAGAGATATGTCATCCAATCTGTAGTGAAAACTTAATAAGCATCTCACTCACTCGAATTACCTGTGTTCCCGAGAGGTTGAGGCTATGGAGAAGCCTGCAGTTCCCTGCCAGTGCCAGCAGGGAAGCGTCTCCCACAGCAGAGCAGCCCCAGAGGGAGAGGACCTCCAGCGATCTGCAGCCGTGGGCCAGCGCCAGGACCCCCTCATCCGTCACTGCAGCACACTCAGTCAGGTCCACCACCTGCAGGCCTGGGCAGGAGGCTGCCAGGGCCCTCACACCTACAGAGAACCGACCAATCAACATGTTAGGTGACTAGAGCAATGTAATTGTATTAGATGCTTATATTTGTACAAGAGTGTATTAAATTCACGTGTGAAATTGAAATGTGTCTTTTGCATATCTCAACTCCCCCTGAGACACCCTCGGAGAGTGGGGTCACAGCCAGGGTTGTGGTGGAAAAACTCTTCCCCAATACTTAAAAAATAAAGCACTTCTGGAGTTTGTAGAATCAAGATGGACTTTATTACAAAACACAATAAAGTCGAGTTGGCCTGCAGGATACAACTGACTTACATTTCTCTGTTCTGATCTTTTATAAGGTTCATAAATGAATATTCATAAGGCACATTTAACTCCTCTTGCACATTTTCCTCCACCATTGTCTCAAAATTCAGATGTTCCCCCTCGTGTTCTCCGTATTTGGAGACAATGGTGGCACAACCAAAGTTTCTTCTTAAAATGTAATAGAGCCACCTATTGGCTCTTCATCACTTTTGACAACAGGATTACATTACAGGATCCGTCATTTAAACAACATAATGTACATTTTCCATTAATGAACCTACTTGTTCCCAGAAAAATAGGATCTTTTAGAGTTGAGGTACAGGTCATCTCATTCTAAGTGTTTCTTTAATTGGGGTGTCGTAGAGTTAATGTACAATTCATCTCATCCTACAGTACTTTTCAGTACAGTTAATACAGTTAATTCTATTGATAAATAAAGTTCATCACAAACGTTTTACTAGGGGTGCATCTGACAAATTCATCCTGTTAATAGACAAAAGCAATCCTGAGAGCTTTCTACTAGAGGTGTGTGTGTCTGACAAATGCTTCCTACTAGGGATACATCTAAAGTTCAAAGCTAATCCTACGTGCTCTTTACTAGGGTCTAGGGCCTCTATTTCACTAGAACTAAGTGCAAATGTTATAGTTATTGCTAGTAATAAGTACAAAACCCTCCATCAGGGTCAGCCATTATCAAAACGTATTGTATTATGGATGTTCATTGTATTGTAAAGGATTGTACTGTAAACAAAGATATGGTCCAGTAAAAAGCATGAGCTGGTGCATATCCAAGAATGTTGGTAAAGGTGCTGACTAACAGAATAATAAACTGTGTCCAAAAATGTATTTTTGGTAGGTAGGTACCATCTGAGGTGACGCTGGGGTGGCCCCGCAGAAGGATCGTTCGGAGCTGCGGACAGCGGATCTGTTGCAGGGCGGAGTCAGACACTCTGCAGTTCACCAAGTCCAGCTTGTGTGTCCCAAGATGAATCAGCTGAGGGCAAACACAGTAGGAAGTGTGCAGGAGTTGGTTCTAGCCCAGTAGTAACACAAAGAATAAATACCATGACTTTGATTAGAATTATGTGCGGCTCCCAAGTGGCTCAGTGGTCTAAGACACTGCATCTCAGTGCTAGAGGCATCACTACAGACATCCTGGTTCAAATCCAGACTGAATCACAACCAGCCGTGATTGGGAGTCAATGATCAAGTTTGGCCGGTCTTGTAAATAAGAATTTGTTCTTAACTGACTTGCTAGTTAAATTAAGGTTACATAAAAATGTTTTATTTTTTTTATATGTTGTCAAAAGAAACAGTGAATCAGTGAAGTATGTTACTGGCAAGGATTTATTAGTAGCAGCAAGTGTTCTGTAGGTTATTGGCAGCAGAAACTTCAGATAGGAACTTCAGAGTTCAAATCCCAAGTGAGTTTAAGTCTTAAGTAATCAGCATACTTTAAATGTTACCACCTTAATTTAACTGAAATTCTACAGTAACTAGTTGTAGATTTACCGTATTTTCACTGCAACTAGACAAAAACCTCCAGGGGACCATGACTGTTTAAATTAGTAAATTATGCCTTTTAAAGTAAAGTATTCAACATCTCGGTTTTCACATGTGCTCAAATGTTGTTACATGAAATTTCATGTTAACACATGTTGAAATGTTGCATCCCGTGTTGTAAAAAAAAACAATCCCATGAGATCATGTTTTCACATCTGCTCAAATGTTTAAATGTATTTGTCACATGCGAGGAACACAACAGGTGTAGACCTTATGCTTACTTACAAGCCCTTAACCAACAATACAGTTTTAAGAAAAATAAGTGTTAAGTAAAAAATAACAAATAATTAAAGAGCAGCAGTAAAATAACAGTAGCGAGGCTCTATACAGGGAGTACCGGTACAGAGAGTCAATGTGCGGGGGCACCGGTTAGTCGAGGTAATGGAGGTAATATGTACATGTTGGTAGAGTTAGTGATTATGCATAGATTATAAACAGAGAGTAGCAGCAGTGTAGAGGAGGGAGGAGTCTTATGGCTTGGGGGTAGAAGCTGTTAAGAATCCATGCAATGGAAAGTACCTATACAATCCAAAGAAAGGATAGGCGGGAACTAGACAGCCTGCTGTGCCGCTATGTGGATGACTCCCATTGTTAGGTTGGAAATATGCTTCTTGTCAGTATATCCATAATCTTTGGCTAAACACATGACCTGGCTCAATTGAGAGAGACGCTGGTGGATGATACTGCTGCTGGGCTTGAACAAAAACCTGCACACCGTCAGAACTTAAGGTGTCCAATGTGGTTCCACAACAGAAATTCTCCAGAACAACAGTGGACAAACCTATTTCATATGACACACTGCTATTACCTGACTGATGTTTATGTCGGTCACCGTGCCTTGTGATGACATGATTCGTAGCAGCGTGTCTTTTAAGCCCGCAGGTAAAGCCATGAAGTCACAGATGTATCTGTCCGCATATATTGCGACATATACGGCGGTTCTGCAAGAATGGAAATGTACATCAATGAACATGTATCGTAGCTACCCAAATAGCTAGCTAGACGAAATGTTACAAATCACATTTCAGACGCTCAAAAATCAAACATTGCTGTAACCTGTCATAGCTACCCACTCACATATTCAAAAGCGAATCCATTCCCATAATGCCACTCCTGTGTCTGGGCAAGTGAGTATGGAGACGCTAAACTACTAAAGCTAGCTCCCTGACAGGCGGTCCAAACACAGATTGAACAATGAGACAGATGTTTCACCGGATCTATAAATGTGAAGCATCCGGTTGGCGTTTCCACTCACTACCAAATATGGTGAGGAGAGGAAGCCCAATGGGAGAAGCTAGAGCAACGTGGATTTTGGCATACAGAGTGGACTGCGTTTTGTAGACTCCAGCCTTTGCTAAAGTTAAAAATATTTGCGTTGTTTAGAAGGAGTGCAAGGTTGAATTGAAGACGGGAAAAGTACTCAATTATCATACAGTCAGTGTTTAATTTGAGCCTGCCAGAACAGGATCCGGCGCCTCTCCGTTTTGGACTTCTTTGTGGCATTCGGTAAATCTGTCAGTGAACAAACAGCATGCAGACAAAACTGGCCTTTCTCAATATTTCAAATAGCCTATAATCACAGAAAAATACAGGTTGGAAAGCACATGGCTCCTGCTTAAAAGAGAAGACTCTAATATGTCAGCTGTAGGTGTTGTGGAAAATCTTCCCTTCTTTTCTTTAAAGTAAGACACATTCAGAGTTTGTAAAAGTAATATAGACTTTATTTACAGAAGAAATATAGTCTGAGGGTGGTCTGCAGAGCATCCTGTTCTCCCAGCCTCAGCACACTTCTCTTATACAATATTTAGCATGCATGTTCCTTCCCTCATATGTAAATGAGTCATGCCTTCTGACTTTCTCCCACTATCGTTTCAAAGCCTTTGGTCTACTTGGCACTGAGTGGCAGACCCCTAGCAATAGTTTCAAACAATTTACCCTCAGGACTGCAGCTGCTCATACTCCCAAAGAACCAAATTGATAAAGAGCAAGCTCTTCTGAGAGGAGCAGATGCATGGGGCTGTCTTCCGTCTGATAGATAGATAGATAGATAGATAGATAGATAGATAGATAGATAGATAGATAGATAGATAGATAGATAGATAGATAGATAGATAGATAGATAGATAGATAGATAGATAGATAGATAGATAGATAGATAGATAGATAGATAGATAGAGGAAATTTCTTTGTCAAGCAGCTACAACAACAAAAACACAGGGCAGGTGCAAAATGCCACAACGAAAGTACACAAAAGACAGATACACGGTACATGATACATAGAGCGGCAGTATGAAAAAGTATAGAAATACAAGATATCTGGAGTGCAAAAAAAAGCTATAAAAAGACATTGCATAGTATGGGTGGTTGGCTGAATATGTACACTATACATTGGTGGATGTTGGATGGTTAACTATACTATACAGGTCGATGGCAGAGAAATACTTCAGTAGCTAAAAATGCGTATGATATGAGCGAGGGTAATAATAGTTTACTTAATAGACAGACTGGCTAAATGAACAGGTAAGTGAATATTTTGCATGGTTAAATTAGCTGAACAGGTAAATATACAGTTATATTTACAGATAAGTGAATACTTGCATGGTTACACACACTATACAGGTAAATGACAGGAAGAGATACTTAAATAGCTAAATGTGTGTATGATATAATTTAGGGTAATAATAGTAATTCCCTTAAAATACAGTCCTTAGTGCGCAGGGTTTAATTACAGACAACTGCACGTATTGCACATTCAATATACTAAAAGCAATGAGAAAAGGTGCAACTGACAGGATACTAATATGCATTCCTGAGTGAATTCCTACGTAAGTTAGGTCCAAGAATTACTAGCAATATTGCACGTGATATGATATAACAACTGTAAATGAGTATGTATATACAGACCTGCATGAATAAATAGGTCCTGAGTGAATGAGTGATGACGGACCAGAGTTACTCACGGATGGATGCATAATTGTTAAACTACGTCCTAGCACCCCAACAATTCCAGATTATATAGTCTAATAGCCGCCGGCAGGAAGGACCTCCTGTAGCGCTCTCTGGCACACGGTGGTGGGATCAGTCTGTGACTGAAGGTGCTCCTCTGCGTCATAACCATGGTGTGCAGAGGGTGGGTGACGTTGTCCATGATAGCCAGCAGTTTGGCCAGGATCCGTCTCTCCGCCACCTCCTCTAGAGTGTCAAGGCTCATCCCCAGGACAGAGCTAGCCTTCCTGATCAGCTTATTTACCCGAGAAGCATCACCGGCTTTAATGTTTGCTCCCCAGCACACCACTGCAAAAAATATATGTTTCTGTAGGCACAGCTCGAAACAATCTTTAGCATTGACACTGTGGTGGAAGAAACTCTTCCCTCTTACTAAAAAATAAAAGCACTTCTGGAGTTTGTAAAAGCAAGATAAGCCGAGCGACCTGCAGATCAGCTCCCGTACATCTCTAAGTTCTTGGCTTTTGTACAGGTTTTTAAATGTTTATTCATAAGACACAGTTAACCCCTCCTGCACGGTTACACCCATTCTATTTTCCTCCACACTGGTCTTAAAACTCCTGCTTGTTTTCTCCTTATTTGGAGATACTAGTGGCACAGAATACATGTCTAGTTGTAAGTCAGAAGAATGGGAGGTTCACAGGAAGCCTTTATCCCTGGGGGAGTCTCCTGACTCTGGTTACATTCCTCTGGTCAAGGGTCAACCTGCTGAGTGGTAGGGGGTTGCCTCCACCCTACCATCATCTGCTGAGGACACAAAGAGACCTTGTCTCTGCTTGAAAACAGACAAAGCTGATTATATTCAGGGAGCTAGAAAGAATTGGAAATCCACAATAGCTAGAAAGAATTGGAAATTACACAATAACAATAAAGAATTGGAAATTCCTACAATAACACACACACACAGGTCTCAAAGCAGCACACACAGGGCTCAAAGGAGATGATACATCGTTTCAACCAGTCAACTAGACCAGGGTGTTTCAAGGCCTCAGGAGTGTCTGCACAGAACTGAGAAAAGGTTATTGTCTCAGACACTGCTTCAAGCTTATATAAAATATAAGGCAACATGTTCTAATAATGCATATGCATAATAAAATGTAAATGAATATATACCTTGGAAATTATCCAACATATTTGAAACCATAGTACTAGCACAAACAGTAATACATACATGCATACATAATTCTCAGTACCTGTCGTCACCATGGCAAAATGACAAACAATAGTATGGCCATGCATATATTATGGCTGGTGCATGTCTAAGTGCACTCTACAGAGCCATATGATAATATTTTCTTGGGCTTTACTGACTGCTCTGACCTCTATTCTGTTGCTATTCTATGGGTTATTTAATAACCTTTTATCATTCTGCTGGCCTCTGTTGCTACTCTATATGTTTACTGAATAATCTATTGTGGTTTCTAATGTTAACTTCTGTTGTAACCTTCTGTTGTTCTTTGGAGCATAGGCCTAAAAATATTGAACAAAGGCCTAAAAATATTCAACACTTCTTAACCAGCTCGTATATGTTTTTTAAACATCAAATCCATATCAATCCAAATGCCTTGTCCCATTGGATATACAGTTGAAGTCGGAAGTTTACATACACCTTAGCCAAATACATTTAAACTCAGTTTTTCACAATTCCTGACATTTAATACTAGTAAAAATTCCCTGTTTTAGGTCAGTTAGGATCACCACTTTATTTTAAGAATGTGAAATGTCAGAATAATAGTAGAGAGAATTATTTATTTCAGCTTTTATTTCTTTCATCGCATTCCCAGTGGGTCAGAAGTTTACATACACTCAGTTAGTATTTGGTAGCATTGCCTTTAACTTGTTTAACTTGGGTCAAACGTTTCAGGTAGCCTTCCGCAAGCTTCCCACAATAAGTTGGGTGAATTTGGCCCATTCCTCCTGCCAGAACTGGTGTAACTGAGTCAGGTTTGTAGGCCTTGCTCGCCCACACATTTTCTATAGGATTGAGGTCAGGGCTTTGTGATGGCCACTCCAAAACCTTGACTTTGTCCTTAAGCCATTTTGCCACAACTTTGGAAGTATGCTTGGGGTCAATGTCTATTTGGAAAATCCATTTGCAACCAAGCTTTAACTTCCTGACTGATGTCTTGAGATGTTGCTTCAATATGTACACATAATTTTCCTTCCTCACCATGCCATCTATTTTGTGAAGTGCACCAGTCCCTCCTGCAGCAAAGCACCCCCACAATATGATGCTGCCACCCCCTGTGCTTCACGGTTGGGATGGTGTTCTTTGGCTTGCAAGCCTCCCCCTTTTTCCTCCAAACATAACAATGGTCATTATGGCCAAACAGTTCTATTATTGTTTCATCAGACCAGAGGACATTTCTCCAAAAAGTACGATCTTTGTCCCCATGTGCAGTTGCAAACCGTGGCTTTTCTGGCTTTATGTATGGCGGTTTTGGAGCAGTGGCTTCTTCCTTGCTGAGCGGCCTTTCAGGTTATGTCGTATAGGACTTTTGTACCTGTTTCCACCAGCATCTTCACAAGGTCTGTTGTTCTGGGATTGATTTGCACTTTTCGCACTAAAGTACGTTCATCTCTAGGAGACAGAACACGTCTCCTTCCTGAGCGGTATGACGACTGCGTTGTCCCATGGTGTTTATACTTGCGTACTATTGTATGTACAGATGAACGTGGTACCTTCAGGTATTTGGAAATTGCTCCCAAAGATGAACCAGACTTGTGGAGGTCTTGGCTGATTTTCCCATGATGTCGAGCAAAGAGGCACTGAGTTCAAGGTAGGCCTTGAAATACATCCACAGGTACACCTCCAATTGACTCAAATTATTAGCCTATCAGAAGCTTCTAAAGCATGACATAATTTTCTGGAATTTTCCAAGCTGTTTAAAGGCACAGTCAACTTAGTGTATGTAAACATCTGACCCACTGGAATTGTGATATAGTGAATTATAAGTGAAATAATCTGTCTGTAAACAATTGTTGGAAGAATTACTTGTGTCATGCACAAAGTAGATGTCCTAACCAACTTGCCAAAACTATAGTTTGTTAACATGAAATCTGTGGAGTGGTTGAAGAATGAGTTTTAATGACTTCAACCTAAGTGTATGTAAACTTCCGACTTCAACTGTAAGTATGATCGGGAGACAGGCGCAGGAATGTGTAATAGGGGTTTTAATTTACACCCAAATAAAGCATGTATTAAAACCCAACCACAGGGTTAAAACTCAAACAAAAGGGCGAGGAGTACCCGCAATACACGGGGCGAGACCCGCAATAAATACATGGGACGAGATCCGAAAACACAAGTGCACAATGATACAACACGGGACGAGACCCGTAATCATACATGCACAATTAACGTGGCAGCGAAAGCCAAAATAACAAAGCACAGGTACTCACACGACCAACGGCATTGTAACAACGGACATGGGAACAATAAACGACAACCCAATGGTGAAACAAAGGGCATAATTATACAATTACTAATTAAGGATGAATGGGTACCAGGTGTGCGTAATGAACAGTTTAGTCACGCCTAGAGGTCGGTGACGTAGACCTCCGGAACTGCTGCACGGAATGAGCAACAGTACCGGAGGGATCCGTGACATGCCTAAGTATTTATATGCGGGAACACGTTTGATTGGAAAACAATCTAATGAGTGAACATGTAGTTCATCTGAAACATTCTTACAAGAGTTTAAAAACAACATGTATTTCGTTTTGCACGTATTAAGCACAAGATTTAAATCAGCAAGGGATTCCTGCTATAAACTCTGACTGCAGTTTTGACACAGCCAGATCAACATTTAGGGCAATAGCAAACATAATAGTATCATCCCCATATTGATGAAGTTTACAATTTTTAACAGATTGACCAATGGTGTTTATATAAATAGTGAAGAGAACAGGTCCCAAAATTAACCCATGTGGTGCATCTTTATGTACTTAAAGAAATTCAGACTTATCCCCATCCATCACAATTGGCATGAGTTCTGTCATTAAGATAATCATGAAACCAAGAACAGGTGTCAGAGCTCAGGCCTATCGAGGACAACTTATTCCATAAAATTGCATGATCAACAGTATCAAAAGCTTTCAACAGGTCCACAAACAAAGCAGCACATTTCATTTTAGTGTCTAAAGCATTGACAAGATTATTAACAACTAAAGTGCTATGCCCAGGCCTAAACCCTGATTGATTTACATTCAAAATACATTTCTCAGATAAAAAAATAGCAAAGTTGTACATTTACCAAGGATTCGAGAATCTTAGCTAGACGTCTTGAAATGGGGCGATGATGATTAAAATCCCTACTATTCCCGCCCTTATGGAGTTGCAGCACAAGAGCTGATTTCCATACTGTCACGAAAATTTTGCTGTCTCAATGGTTGAACTCAACTATTACTCAAACTTTGAATAATTCCCAGAGGTTGTAAGGCTCTGGTTAGACAAGAATTAGACAAAGCCCCAGTCTGCAATAGATCAGTAGTTTATTCAGAGAGCTCTGCTGCTCAAGTGCCAAACAAATCCTTTTATACACACACACACGTTTCTGTCATATAACACCTCCCAATGGAGTTGTTGTACTATTTCATATCCATTTATGGTAATCATGTTTCACAATATCATTACATTCTGCAAGCATACTTTATGTAAGTCTAGCGATAGGTAATCTGTAGGTCCTAACCGTTCCCTTCACACTTCCTGTTATTGGTTTCAGTTGTCATCACGAGTTGTTTGTCAAGAGTTCCTCTTCTCACCTCAACTATACCCTGCTTTTATTGCAAAAATATCAACACAATGCCCTAGTCTTTAACCTATATAATCACACACACATAATTGGATTATTGTCTTATAGCTCTATCCGAATTTACAGTTATTTCACACAGTTATACAATTTCAGGGTGGAACACTTTATTATCTTTAACATACAAATTCCTCTATCACATACTTTTGGAGTATTTCATGATAACAATGTTAAATAAAAAATGTGGGTTATTGAGCCAACAATGATGGGCACTGCACACATAAGCAGACTAGAATCAAATTTGTCGGCCCCTGTGGATTTCTTGTTGTTTATTGATAGCAAAGCATCCAGGACTTATTTTTCTGTAAATAGACTAAAAGAAAAGCTTTGACTATAATTTCTCTTATCATTCAGCAAGTTTCCCCTATGAATTAATGTGTTTTGGCAGAGAGAAGGACGTAGAACCATTCAGGGATTTGACAGTTTTCCAGAATTTATCCGTTCCCATTATGATCTGAAAGAGCGTTTAGATAATAATCAGATTTAGCCTGATTTGTTTTACCCAATGACTCCTCAGTTGCTTAAAAGCTTGCCAGTCTGGGCCTAAGCTTGTGTTCCTGGCCCTGACCCAAGCGTCATCTCTTTTATGAATGAGTTCTGATAATTCCGGAGTGTACCCCGCTACCTTTAACCCTTATTTTTTTGAAGGGAGCATGATTATTCACAATATTATTGAAGTTATCTGCAAAGCTAAATCAGGTTCAGGAATAGCTGAAGTACAATGAAGGTCACTAAAATGAAGATAATGATGACACAAGGCTTAGATTTTCGTATTCTCACATCTCGAACACAAACAACTGGGCAATGGACACAATGTATTTCTGTGGTGTATTCATTAAAATAAGATCAGTCTGAGATGACTTTGAAGGATCTCTAAGGTTGGGCCATGTAGGCTTATTCACCAGCTGGGTTAGGTTTAGATCATTAGACATGTTTTTTAGATTGGGAAATGCAGGCTTCAGACAATCATAATTTAGGTCAGCCAGGATAATAACTTCTGGTTTCGTAAAAGAAGACAACAAACTAGGTAACTCCTCGAGTGCACAAAGGTTAGCCGAGGGAGGACGACAGTTATGGATACATTTATCCCCAGACAAACAGATAGTAGCTCAAATTTTGGGCAAGGGACACCACCTCTACCCTGTCTGTCAGCTCTGAACACATGATAACCCTCCATATTAATATCAAAGCGTTATGTTTGGGGCAAATCTAACACATCACTGAGTACCACATTTTCAAGCATGGTGGTGGCTGTATCATGTTATGGGTATGCTTGTCATCGGCAAGGACTAGGGAGTTTTTTTATTGGGGGGGGGGGGGGTAAAAATAAATGGAATAAAGCTAAGCACAGGCAAGATCCTAGAGGAAGACATGGTTCAGTCTGCTTTCCACCAGACACTGGGAGACAAATTCCCCTTTCAGCAGGACAATAACCTAAAACACATGGCCAAATATACACTGGAGTTATTTACCAAGACGACATTGAATGTTCCTAAGTGGCCTAGTTAACAGTTTTGAAAATCTTGGTAAGACTTGAAAATGGCTTTCTATCAATGATCAACAACCAACTTGACAGAGTTTGAAGAATTGTTAAAAGAATAATGTGCAAATAATGTACAATCCTGATGCGGAAAGCTCTTAGAGACTTACCCAGAAAGATTCACAGCTGTAATCACTGCCAAAGGATGATTCTAACATGTATTGACTCAGGGGGTTGAATACATGTAAGTAATCAAGATACACTGAGTGCAAAACAGCTTCAATTCATCAGGGCATGGACTCTACAAGGTGTCGAAAGCGTTCCACAGGGATGCTGGCCCATATTGACTCCAATGCTTCCCACACTTATATCAAGTTTGCTGGTTGTCCTTTGGGTGGCGAACCAATGTTGATACATACAGGAAACTGTTGAGTGTGAAAAAGCCAGCAGTGTTGCAGTTCTTGCATAAACCGTTGTGCCTGGCATCTACTACCAAACCCCATTCAAAGGAACTTAAATATTGTGTCTTGCCCATTCACCCTCTGAATGGCACACATAGACAATCCATGTCTCAATTGTCTCCTTCTTTAACCTGTCTCCCCCCTTTCATCTTCACTAATTGAAGTGGGTTTAACAAGTTACATCAATAGGGGACCATAACTTTCACCTGGATTTACCTGGTCATGTCCAGACCAGGTGTTCCTAATGTTTTGTACACTCAGCGTAGTTAGCATGCAATATTAAATCAAATGGTTACTTTGGATACAGTCAATTTCATGTGCCTTGGCTTCCATGCCGACAAAGAGTGGCAAAGTAAAAACCTAATGAACCCATGTGCTCAATATCCTATATTGATGAATAGGCATCAGCATGAGTTCACTCGTGACATCATTCGCGAGACAATGGGTCCAATTTTCAGTTATTTTAAATGTTTTTTTTTTTTTTATTATTCAAAATTACAGTCATGGCAAAGCCTATCCCCATGATATGCAAAATGTGTTCTACAATATTATCAGGTGTGTATTCTTGCTTGCATCCAGTCTCTCTCTCTCTGCCATACGAACAGTGTTTCAGGGCTGTAACAGTGTAGCAGGGCTGTAACAGTGTATCAGGGCTGTAACAGTGTAGCAGGGCTGTAACAGTGTAGCAGGGCTGTAACAGTGTAGCAGGGCTGTAACAGTGTATCAGGGCTGTAACAGTGTAGCAGGGCTGTAACAGTGTAGCAGGGCTGTAACAGTGTAGCAGGGCTGTAACAGTGTTTCAGGGCTGTAACAGTGTTTCAGGGCTGTAACAGTGTTTCAGGGCTGTAACAGTGTAGCAGGGCTGTAACAGTGTATCAGGGCTGTAACAGTGTAGCAGGGCTGTAACAGTGTTTCAGGGCTGTAACAGTGTAGCAGGGCTGTAACAGTGTTTCAGGGCTGTAACAGTGTAGCAGGGCTGTAACAGTAAATCCATTTGTTTCCCATCCAGTCTGATCTGTAGTGAAGTGATATGAGGAGTGATCTGTAGCTGAGAAGCCAACTGAATAACTGCTTTGAGAATATGCCGTCAGGGAGTATTCGATTTGATTAGAGCTGTGTGTTTCTGCTGTTTCTGTCTGCTGTCTAGTACATGGATGTACTGTAATGTATCCTGTTGCTTGGTCTCTGGCAGGAAGCAGCTGTGATGGATTTTTTCTGCAGAGGTGGTAACAGCAGCATTGGGGGAGTGGATACTGTGAAGGTTTGATGGTAAATGGAGCAGGCTGAAGCTGGGGGTGTTTAAGGACAATGAATAGTAATGATTGTTAGGTGATAAAAGTCTGTGTTCTGTCAGGGCTGATGCTAGTGACCTCTAGCCAAGTCACAACAATACACACATGATTATACTTTCAGGGTGGAACCGTTTAGTCATTACTTTAACATATTTCTTCTATCACAAACCCACTTACGTGTGTCGTTACTACCGCAAGACAAAAGGAACAGCACAGACATTGTTGAATCAAGTCAGTTTGGCTTGCATTTCCTGTTGAAAGGGTAACTGTTTGTAGTCACACACAAGGCAGCTGACTGCGATTACGCGCACACACACAGGACAAACAGTGAACATTAAACATTCACAACACTTATGGAAGGGAGAGAAGGGGATAAGTGAAGCAAATTAACTTAAAAAGATGCTAGATTGAAGCAGAATTGTTATAAAATCTATGTTACATTTTGAAATTGAACTGTGATTGAGAAATATGGTTAACCACAATGAGTCATCGGTTCAGCCATAGCAGCAGGAAGATGTTTGGGGGTGGGGGTGATGCAGAGTTTTTGCATGCACTACGCAAAATCGGGCCGCTAATACAGGATTAGTAAAGGCCCAGTGCACTACTTCTGTGAGAAAAAAAAAGTTATACAATGTATTTTTTATCCTGATTTTTCAGTGGGTGATAGATAGATAGATAGATAGATAGATAGATAGATAGATAGATAGATAGATAGATAGATAGATAGATAGATAGATAGATAGATAGATAGATAGATAGATAGATAGATAGATAGATAGATAGATAGATAGATAGATAGATAGATAGATAGATAGATAGATAGATAGATAGATAGATAGATAGATAGATAGGTACTTTATTGATCCCCCGGGGGGGAAATTTCATTGTCAAGCAGCTACAACAAAACCACAGGGCAGGTGCAAAATGCCACAACGAAAGTACACAAAAGACAGATACACGGTACATGATACATAGAGCGGCAGTATGAAAAAGTATAGAAATACAAGATATCTGGAGTGCAAAAAAAAGCTATAAAAGGACATTGCATAGTATGAGTGGTTGGCTGAATATGTACACTATACATTGGTGGATGTTGGATGGTTAACTATATTATACAGGTCGATGGCAGAGAAATACTTCAGTAGCTAAAAATGCGTATGATATGAGCGAGGGTAATAATAGTTTACTTAATAGACAGACTGGGTAAATGAACAGGTAAGTGAAAATTTTGCATGGTTAAATTAGCTGTACAGTTAGGTATACAGCACCCTCAGCACCCCTACTTCCCGAGGCTATGGGTTCAGCCAGAGTACTCAAAGTGGAAGCCCTTACCGAAGAGTGAGTAGGTTGAAAGGGGCAGGGTAGCTAGAGTATTAGACTTGGAGAATTGCCCACCACATTGTAAAGGCCATTATAGACATGGTTGAGTTCGGTCCCTAGCTGAGACTAAACTATCTGTAGTTAAGGGTCACCCACATCGCACCGAATGTGAATCTCCCATTCGTCTACCAATCATTCAGCGCGCTGTTGACATCTGACTGACAACATTTTTGTGCGATTCTACATGTAAAATCAGTTTGCACCATAGAGATAGAGGACTCATTTTTGTATCTGTGCCGTTATAGCGTCTGTGACAGCATGGGCAGCGCCATTGAGGCAATCTCCCTTTTGAAGTAGTACATTTTCTTCTTCACGATTGGCTGATCCCTTTGGATGACCCAGTTGGACATGATGCCAACAGGGTCACCAGGAGGGTTCAGCCAATAAAGTTGGAAGTCCAATCCAGTTGACTATATTGAAATAGTGGAAGCTCTCAATTGCGCTGCCCATGCTAATACAGCCTTTTGGACACTAGTGGCCTCTATCATTCTCCATGGTTTGCACTCGGTTCGCAAGTACTCTTGGCAGGCAAACACTATCAAGGACCTCAGCCACCCGAACCAAGTTGTCTGCAGTGACGCCTCTAGCACTGAGGTGCAGTGTTTTAGACCACTGTGCCACATGGGAGCCCCAAATAACTACTGCTGTACACATTCTATTCATATCCTGTCTTTACACACCATTCACATACAGTACAAGTCAAACACCTACTCATTCAAGGGTTTTTCTTTATTTTTACTATTTTATACATTGTAGAATAATAGTGAAGACATCAAACTATGAAATAACACATATGGAATCATGTAGTAACCAAAATAGTGTTAAACAAATCAAAAGGGTTTGGCGCCGCCCTGAGTGGTCGCCTTTTAAGCAGCTCCCGTTGTCCGTGCATTAATTGTTGTTTTAGTTCGTTTTCTTTCGTCTTTTTTCTTTAGTTTTATTTTTTATTTTGCTACAGTCGAACTATAACAGTTCAGGATTATGGATTTTATGGATTTTATCGCAGCTGAACGTCGACAGGAGTCGTCAACTGTTATTGTTTACAACCGAGCCCAGCTCCTGGATTTAGCCCACACAGCGCTGCTGCTCCCCAGGGAAAAGTTTGATATTCCGGACGAATTGAAAAGACGACGCCGTGGATGCAGGGCGGGATTGAAATGTAAGGCAAAGCGGAGGAGGTTCAAGTACAAGCCGGTTATACCGTCTATTATTATGGGCAATGTGAGGTGTCTACATAACAAGATGGATGAGTTGGCTTGACTTGTTCGTGGACAAAGGATTTATCGGGAAGCTAGCCTAATGTGTTTTACTGAGACATGGCTGAACGACATCATACCCATACAGAACGTCACTATCGACGGTTTCCAGACCATCACAGCGGACAGGGACCGCGTCTCTTCCGGTAAGAGTAAGGGTGGTGGGCTGGCTTTATTAGTTAACAACAGATGGTGTCATCCGAACCATATTACTCTTAAGGAAAAGTTTTGTAGCCCGGACATTGAACTGCTAGCCGTTAGCCTGAGACCCTACTATCTACCTAGGGAATTCACGGCGGCCATTGCTGTTATTGTTTACATCCCGCCCTCTGCTGACGCAAACGCAGCGTGTGACGTCATCCACTCTGTTATCGCGAGGTTACAGACAGCGCATCCCAGTGCTTTCCTTGCAATTTCGGGGGATTTTAACCATGCATCTCTCTCTTCAACGCTGCCCACATTCAAACAGTTCGTGAAGTGCCCAACCAGGAATAATAAAACTCTGGACTTGTTATATGCTAATGTGAAGGATGCATACAACTCCACTGCACTCCCTCCCCTCGGTAGATCGGATCACAACCTTGTCCACCTCACCCCACTCTACAGGCCTATGGTCCAACAGCAGCCTGCAACCACCAGGACTATTAGGAGATGGTCCCCGGAGGCGAATGAGGCCCTACAGGACTGCTTTGAAACAACAGACTGGGATGTGTTCTGTGAGGCTCATGGGGAGGACATCGATGGACTCACTGACTGCATAACAGACTATATTAATTTTTGTGTAGACAACACTGTACCCACCAGGAAGGTACGCTGTTTCCCAAACAATAAACCCTGGGTCACCAGCGACCTGAAGGCCCTGCTGAATGAGAAGAAGAGGGCCTTCAAGGAGAAGGACAAGGACAAATTGAAATGCGTCCAGAGGGAGCTGAAGTTGCGGATTGCTGAGGGGAAGAGAGTGTATAAGGAGAAGATGGAGGACAAGCTGAGGCAGAGCCAGGTGAGAGAGGTGTGGAAGGGTATGAGAAATATCACTGGCTTCAAAAAGTCAAACAGTGGGCAGACGGAGGGGACCCAGGACAGAGCCAATGAGCTGAACCAATTTTTTAACAGGTTCGATACTGGCCCTGTCCACCTCCCCTCCAGCTCCCCAGACCACACACCCTCACGGCTATCCCACCCCCACTTTGCTCACAGCACCTCTGCTGAGACAATCAGTGACCCCACCTCCGCCCCTGCCCCCCCTGGACTGATCCTCAACACCCCCCTTCCCCCCACCTCCCTACCTGGGCTGGCTTTCACCACCAACCAAGTGAAGAGAGAGCTGGAGAGACTACACCAGTGGAAAGCGGCGGGCCCTGATGGCATCAGCCCAAGGGTGCTGAGGGTCTGTGCTGACCAACTGTGTGGAATACTCCAGCGTCTTTTCAACCTTAGCCTGAGCCTAGAAAGGGTCCCTGTGCTGTGGAAAACATCCTGCCTCGTCCCAGTGCCCAAGAAGGCACACCCCACTGTCCTGAATGACTTCAGACCTGTAGCGCTAACATCCCACATCATGAAGACCCTGGAAAGGTTAGTCCTCGCTCACCTCAGACCCTGGTGTGTTCATCAATGGACCCCCTGCAGTTTGCATACCAGCGCAACATCGGGGTGGATGATGCAATCATCTACCTTCTGCAGAGGGCCTACTCTCACCTGGACAACGCAGGTTGCACTGTGAGGGTCATGTTTTTTGACTTCTCCAGTGCCTTCAATACCATTCAGCCCCTGCTACTGGGTGAGAAGATGAGGAGGATGAAAGTGGAAGGACCCTTAGTCTCCTGGGTCACGGACTACCTGACCGGTAGGCCACAATTTGTGCGACTACAGAGCTGTGTGTCAGAACGGGCAGTTAGCAACACAGGGGCCCCCCAGGGAACGGTCCTGTCCCCCTTCCTGTTCACCCTCTACACCTCAGACTTCAGATATAACTCTGAAACATGCCACCTACAGAAGTTCTCGGATGACTCTGCTATTGTAGGGTGCATCAGGGGTGGGCAGGAGGAGGAGTACAGGAGCACAATCAGTGACTTTGTGTTGTGGTGTGAGCAGAACCACCTTCAGCTCAACATCAGCAAAACTAAGGAGATGGTGGTGGACTTCAGGAGAACCAAGGCACAACTGACTGCAGTCCCTATAAAGGGGATGGATGTGGAAATGGTTGAGTCATACAAGTTCTTGGGTGTCCATATGGACAACAGACTGGAATGGGCTGGTAACACCGGGGCCCTGTACAAAAAGGGCCAGAGCCGACTCTACTTTCTGAGGAGGCTCAGGTCCTTCAACGTGTGCAGTAAACTACTGCATACCTTCTACCAGTCTGTGGTGGCCAGTGCCATCTTTTTTGCAGTGGTGTGCTGGGGAGCAAACATCAAAGCCGGTGATGCTACTCGGGTAAATAAGCTGATCAGGAAGGCTAGCTCTGTCCTGGGGATGAGCCTTGACACTCTAGAGGAGGTGGCGGAGAGACGGATCCTGGCCAAACTGCTGGCCATCATGGACAACGTCACCCACCCTCTGCACGCTATGGTTATGACGCAGAGGAGCTCTTTCAGTCACAGACTGATCCCACCACGGTGTGCCAGAGAGCGCTACAGGAGGTCCTTCCTGCCGGCGGCTATGAGACTATATAATGCCTCACCGGGGTGCCGTGCCGTCGGCAACATAGATCTGGAACTGTTGGGGTGCTAGGACCTAGTTTAATAATTATGCATCCATCCGTGAGTAACTCTGTTCCGTCAGCACTCATCCACTCAGGCCATACGTATTCATACAGGTCTGTATATACATACCCATGTACAGTTGTTATATTATATCACATGCAATATTGTAAGTAATTATTGGACCTAGGCATTCACTCAGGAATGCATATTAGTATCCTGCCAGTTGCACCTTTTCTCATTGCTTTTAGTATATCAAATGTGCAATAAGTGCAGTTGTCTGTAATTAAACCCTGCGCACTAAGGACTGTATTTTAAGGGAATTACTATTATTACCCCAATGATATCATACACACATTTAGCTATTAAAGTATCTCTTCCTGTCATTACCTGTACAGTTTGTGTAAACATGCAAGTATTCACTTATCTGTAAATATAACTGTATACCTAACTGTACAGCTAATTTAACCATGCAAAATTTTCACCTACCTGTTCATTTACCCAGTCTGTCTATTAAGTAAACTATTATTACCCTCGCTCATATCATACGCATTAGCTACTGAAGTATTTCTCTGCCATCAACCTGTATAGTATAGTTAACCATCCAACATCCACCAATGTATAGTGTACATATTCAGCCAACCACTCATACTATGCAATGTCCTTTTATAGCTTTTTTTTGCACTCCAGATATCCTGTATTTCTATACTTTTTCATACTGCCGCTCTATGTATCATGTACCGTGTATCTGTCTTTTGTGTACTTTCGTTGTGGCATTTTGCACCTGCCCTGTGTTTTTGTTGTAGCTGCTTGATAATGAAATTTCCCCCCCGGGGGATCAATAAAGTACCTATCTATCTATCTATCTATCTATCTAAAATACATTTTATATTTGAGATTCTTCAAAGTAGCCACCCTTTGCCTTGATGACAGCTATGCACACTCTTGGCATTCTCTCAACCAGCTTTATGAGGTCGTCACATGGAATGCATTTCAATTAATAGGTGTGCCTTGTTCAAAGTTAATTTGTGGAATTTATTTCCTTCTTAATGCATTTGAGCCAATCAGTTGTGTTGTGACAAGGTGGGGTGGTATACAGAAGATAGCCCTATTTGGTAAAAGACCAAGTCCATATTATGGCAAGAACAGCTCAAATAAGCAAAGAGAAACAACAGTCCATCATTACTTTAAGACATGAAGGTCAGTCAATCCGGAAAATGTTCTTCAAGTTCAGGCTCTCATGAGGACCGCCACAGGAAAGGAAGACCCAGAGTTACCTCTGCTGCAGAGGATAAGCTCATTAGCGTTAACTGCACCTCAGATCTTTGTATTTAATAGGGGTCCCAATTAACTCTTCCTGGGGTCCAAAGCACTTACATTATCTATAACACTAAAGATAAAACAGTACATCATATAACATTATTACACCACTACATATCTACAATACAAAATGCTTTGTACTACTATACAATATCACAATGTGTGCGTATGCATGTGTCTGTACCTTTGTGTGTGTCTCTTCACAGTCCCTGTTGTTCCATAAGGTGTATTTTTACCTGTTTTTTCAATCTGATTCCATGTAGTCATGGCTCTATGTAGTCCTGTGCACCTCCCATAGTATGTACTGGCTTGGGGACTGTGAAGAGACCTCTGATGGTATGTCTTGTGGGGTATGCATGGGTGTCTGAGCTGTGTGCTAGTATTTTAAATAGACAGCTCGGTACATTCAGCTCGTCAACACCCCTTACAAAAACAAGTAGTGATGAAGTCAATCTCTCTTCCACTTTGATCCATGAGAGATTGACATTCATGTCATTAATGTTAGCTCTCCGTGTACTTTTAAGGGCCAGCCGTGCTGCCCTGTTCTGAGCCAACTGCAATTTTCCCAAGTTCCTCTTTGTGTCACCTGACCACACTACTGAACAGTAGTCCAGGTGAGACAAAACTAGGGCTTGTAGGACCTGCCTTGTTGATATTGTTGTTAAGAAGGCAGAGCAGTGCTTTATTGCAGTCATTTCAGTTGCTGTAGTAGCTGACCTGTATAGTGTGGAGTCATCCACATATACACACACACTGGCTTCCCTTTTTTTCTTAAAAATAAAGCATGTTCAGAGTAGACTTTATTACAAAAGCAATATAGCAGAGCTGGTCTGCAGAAACAACAGATTTTTTAGCTCAAGGTGCATGTCTTCTTATACAGTTTCATAGTACTTGAGGCTCACACCCTCCTTTTTTAGGTTCCTTCCTTGTTTGTTTCCAAGATTTACAGCAGTAGTGACATACTAGTGACGTTGGTGTCGGCACCAGTGATGCACTCTGACTCCTCCTTCCTTTCTTACTTGCATTTAGAAAACAATAGTGGAGTCCCAAACCATCTTCTGAAAAAATAACAGAGCCATTCTCAGGACCTGTGTTCCTTATACTGTTTTTTCAGTCCATAGCATGTTTGACTCACACAGTTCATTGTTCAACATATACAATCCATACACTTGGTTTGTTATCTTTTCTATTCTATCCTGGGACATAGTGGTTAACTGGAAAATCCTCAATACATCCCCCCTTTGGGACTCAAAAGTACAATTAACCATTAATCACAGATATATGTTCCATCCTTGGTTACAGTAACATAAAGTAATATAAAAATATATACATTTAAACATGTCTATATCGTGCTCTTTTATCATTTATTAGACATTAGTTATACTATCTCAGCCATTGTGTGGGCTGCCCAGGTGTTTTTAGATTAACATAAAACTTAACATTCAATGTGTATTTCCAATATACAGTTAACATAAAATGGTTTGGGCATGGTTTGTGGACATGTGAACTTCTCCTAGATCACTAACGTAATAAGGAACTGGGTATAAGTCCGGGTGATAAGTATCTCCATCACTCGTTTTCATTGGTTGTTGTTGCTTCCTGTAGTCATGACATGCCCATCCACCTCCTGCAATTATTCCATATAGGCATTCTGGGTTCCCATATGGGCAGTCCAATGGTCCTCCTCTGATGTTGCATGGTTTTCCTTCAGAGTTTGCACAATGTCCTGGTTTTCCTGGGTCTGGGACCACCTCCTGTGGTATCCCACACATGCCCCTGTCTGTTCTGGCACTTACAGTTGTTCTCCTCACAGTCATTTGCTTTACTGTGGTCTGGAGCAGAAATGATTTAAGTACTGGTAGCACACAGCAAAATACCAGTCCCATTACTACCAATGCTATTCCTACCATTAGAGCAATTTTGGCTAACATAGCTCGCCATTTGCCCAGGGAGTTTTCTAGCCAGTCACAAACATGTTCATCACATCCAGCGTTGTTATTGACTTCCTGTCTCAGTCCTTTAAGCTTTGCCATTGCTACTGTGAAAGATCTTCCTGGGGCAGTATTATAGGGAATGAAAGTGCAGCATTCACTCCCAAACATAACACAGACTCCGCCTTTTTCTGCTAAAGCCTGCCTATTCTGCCAGGTCATCCTACTGGTGGCTTGTACTTGTTCTCCCAGGACTGTCAATGCAGAGTCAGTATAGTTTATAAACATTTGCTTATTGTAATAGATGTAATTGATCCATTCCAATTTCTTATTGGGTGTTATCCAGATGAATATTCATTCAAATCCTGATAAGATTTCACTTCTAGCTTTAAATTCATTCGGGATACCTCGGGGTTGGCCTAGAGTCCAGCTGTATATTGGGATGGGGTTGATATCCTCTCTTCGACCTCTTTAGGTCAGTACTCTGTGCATCAACCTTCAGCGACTCTCAGTCAGCTATTATAACTTGTTGTATTAGCTGTACTCTTGCACAAAGTCCTTTCCATTCTTGAGGTAATGTTGCCCTAAGTTGTCCTTCGCAGATCCAATAGAAATCTGCCACTGCCATCGTCTGGACCAAGGACCAATCAGTGGTAATGCCAAAGTCTGATTCTCTCACTCTTCAGGGATGACTACCAACGCTGTATTTGACCCCGCTGCATGATAGACTCTCCTTATGGGGGTATCTGCATTCCAAGTGATTTGTACATCCAGGTGCCATGTAGTCTCACAGCTTCCCTTGAATTTTCCCAAATCATGTAATCCTCTTGTTTTATTGTAGCACTCATACTTTTGTTCATAATATATTCTATATTTTTCTGGTGCTTCCACGTGTCCTTTGTCTATTCTAACATCTAGCTGCTTACACCAGTTCCCCCATCCTGTCCAATTATAATATTTTGGGCTTCCTAAATATGACAAACACTCTGCTGGACAGTATGGTTTTTCCCAGGGTTTCAGATGACAGAAGTTGTGGTTAAAGTCAGCACAGTTCTGGTAGCTGTAGGGATTTGGTACTACTATGAGTTCCTTTAGTGGGGAAGGGGTGCAGACTGGACAACTTTCTTTCTTCGGGTTTGATGCAGTATATCGTGCCCACTTATAGCAGTCATTGCTTAGTGCTTCTCCCCATATCCTCTCATCTGCTGCACATCTGCTGGAACCCCAGCAGGTAAGGAGGCTGATGTACTGTTGATGCCGTTTATCAGGGTAGTGGTATCCTTGGTCGTGTTCCTTCTAAGAATCCGTTCTCATAACCGGAAGTTACCAAATCACAGCAAAAAATCTAAATAAGTGGTGTACATATCACCCATTCCTACAAATATGTAACATTTCTGTAGAACATAAATGACGACATGTGAATAATATTACACTATCGTAGTTTTCCGTTTTATACTAAAACGTTGTGATAATAACGATGGTTATAATTACATGTTCCATTATTAAATAATGTTCCCATGTTGTTATGTTTCTTGTGATAATAAAAGTGATTAAATAATGTTTAAGTTAAATAATCTAAAACGTATATTGTGATAATATTACTGGTTATAATTATTGGTCCTTTCTTGAATAATAATAATAATAATACTATTCTGAGATATTAAGGATAGAATTGAATGTTCCTTTTTTAAATAATGTTATTGCATACATGTTTATTTTATATTTTAAGATGACGATTTAGCCAAATTAACGTACTCTTTATTATTGTCGGTTACTCCCTCCAAAATGTATCTATATTTTCGCGCTATAAGTAGTATAAATAAGCTGGCCTGGAAGACTATGGGGCTGGAAGACTATGAGAGACGCCAAGCTTCGTAAAGTTTTCTTGATCGCTATGCTGGAGGACAGCTGCAATAGTCGCCGTCTGCCCAGATCTTTCTGGGTCCACCCACTCCTAAGGTCCAGAAAGAAACACGGCGAGTACCATGGTCTGGTTTTGGAGCTGCGGTTGTATGGAGAGCAGTTTAGACGGTACTTACGTCCTTCGCAGACTCACAGGAGTCCATCAGTCCACCCGAACGGCTCGCCATTTGTCTCCGGTGATTTGATTGCTTTCTGCGCCAAGTAGCGGAATGAGATTGTGTCAAAACAACATACGCCATAATTACGTGCGTTGTAATGTGATTTAGGCTTAAGTCTCTTTGAAATTCTTTCCTTAATTCTTATATCACAAGTCCATGGTACCCACTTTGCTCTCTTGTTGCTGTTAGTTGTCTTTATTGCTTCATTTTCAACTAGTCGTCCTGCTTCTTCTCTCTGTATAGATGTGTTCACTGTTTTACACACAGTGCTGTTGCAGGTCGCATTTAGTTAATTGTGCCATAACTTTATATCTTCCATTGCCATATTACATTTTGATCCAATTCTGGCTTTGTACTCAATTCTCCACTTCCTCTGATGAAAGTGAAACAAATAGTTAGTGTAGCTTCTTTCTACTTTATGTATCAGTCCTCTCACTGTGCATCCCACTTCTCTTCTTTGTACTGGGATGGCCTGTATCAAAATAGCTAAAACACATTTCTCTCGTGTTTGTTCTTGGGTTCTTTGTTCTTCACAGTTAGTTCCAGCCTGTCACGGAATGGGATGTGGAGAGACCAAGACGCAGCGCACTCAGAGTTCGTCATTGTTTTCTTTATTTATACTATGTATATACATATACTATGTATAATCAAAACCAAAATGACGAACTAAAACAACACAAAACAAACAGACTAACGAACGTCACGTTTACAAAACCAACACAAAATGAAAGGGACGTAACAAAAGGCACACTTACTTTTAACCGTGACTGCGACATATAACGATAACGACCCACACCCGAGTGAAGGACAGACTCAACATATATGGGATCCCTAATTAGACAATGCGGTGCAGCTGCCTCTAATTAGGGATCCAACCCAAACCCCACACAGAAACAGAAAGGCACGACACTGTCAGACTCTGACCATTGCTACATAGAGAAGCCCGGGGGTCCAGGGGGGTCCAGACGGCTGGCCCGGGGGTCCAGACGGCTGGACCCGGAATGGGTACCGGTGGAGCGGACTGCTCTGGCACTGAGGCGGAGCGGACGTCTGGACCCGGATTGGGTACCGGTGGAGCGGACTGCTCTGGCACTGAGGCGGAGCAGACGGCTGGACCCGGATTGGGTACCCGTGGAGCGGACTGCTCTGGCACTGAGGCGGTGCAGACGGCGGGACCCGGATTGGGAGAGACCAAGACGCAGCGCACTCAGAGTTCGTCATTGTTTTCTTTATTTATACTATGTATATACATATACTATGTATAATCAAAACCAAAATGACGAACTAAAACAACACAGAACGTCACGTTCACAAAACCAACACAAAATGAAACGGACGTAACAAAAGGCACACTTACTTTTAACCGTTTAAATTGGTAAGATTTCCAGCAGTTAGGACCAGCTGAGGGCAGAGAAGTCAATAGTGGGGATGTTCGGAAGATCTCAAGGGTCTGGAAGATCTGAGAAGTCTTGGAACTCTTGAAGGTCTGGGAGTACTTGAAGGTCTCTGAGTTCTCTGAGTTCTTGAAGTTATGGATGGTCTGGGAGTTCTGGAAGTTCTTGGGGGTCTGGGAGGTCATTACTGTGGGGTTCATCTGTGTCTGTCCCTGTACTGAGGGAACCAACCAGAGCGAGTAGCTCATTAATATCAACCTCACTGCCATCTTCCTCCATCCTCAGATTGTAGTGATTCTCAGCAGGGAGTGGTTGTTCTGCTTGAGTTTCCACCCCCTCTCCTTCTTTTTCTGTTCCCGTTTCCTCTTCTTCTCTGTTGAGTGTTTCAGTAGTTTCGGCTTCCTCATCTCTGGCTTGTCATTCTCCTCGTGGTACCCTGGTGCAGTGGTTCAGGTGGTACCAGGTCGCACTCCTCTCTACTCGTACAGCCGTCGGCATGGCCTGGGTGACAGTGTAGGGTGCCTATCGTCTTGGCTCGTTCCACTTCCTCCGGAAGACCCTGATGTAGACCTTGTCCCCTGGTTCGACTGCTCGTGGTGGGTCCACCTCCGGTTCTGGAAGCCTGTTTATCTCCTGTTGATAGATAACTTTATGTATGTATATAGTTGTCTGATATACTCTTTTAGCTCTCTTTCCAATTGTTCTAAAGGTGGACCCTCATATGCTTGTCTGAGAAACGGCACTGGCATGGGTCGACCCGTAAGCATTTCATGCGGTGTTAGGTGAGTTATTCTGTTAGCTTGCTTACGATAATTCATTAGTGCCAGAGGCAAAGCATCTACCCAGTTCATCCTTGTGCTCGCACAGATCTTTCTAATCTTTGCTTTTAAAGATTTGTTTACTTTTTCTACTATTCCCTGAGACTGGGGGTGATATACACAGCCCAGTCTTTGTTTTATACGCAACTGTTGTACCACTGTTTTTACTGTAGAAAAGTGGATCCGTTGTCAGAAATGATTTCAGACGGAATTCCAAATTGTGGCATCACCTCTCTCGTCAAAAATGTTTGCACTGTCCCTCATCCTACTGTCTTAGATGGAACTGCTTCTACCCAGCTACTAAATTTATCAATTACCACCAGCATGTATCTTTTTCCATTCACAGGCCATATCATATCCACATAGTCCATTACTAAGTGTTTAAATGGTCCCTATGGTACTGGAATATGTCCAATTGGTGCCGTTATTCTCTTCCTAATATTATTTTTGGCACATGTTTCACACTGCTAATTTTGAATCTACTGTTGCCTGCACGTATGGACCTGTGCATTAGTAATACGTAGGTATAACAGTGCTGTAGGCGCCACTATTTGTCCATCCTGTGATCTCCATAGTTTATTCACTTCTTGTGATGCTCTCTCTTGTTCCACAGTCTGCTCATTAATTCCTGCTCTTTCCTGCATTATTATTATGTCATCCATTTCTGTGGCTGCTTCAACTAGAATAAGGGGAGCCTGAATCACCACTTTACATTTAGATGCTATTCTTGCTGCTTCATCTGCTGCATTGTTTCCCTTGATAACATAGTCATTCCCCTTTTTGTGTGCTTGACATTTAATGGTTGCTATTTGTTTTGGCAAAAGTAAGTCATTCATTAGTTCCTGTATTTGTTCAAAGTGCAAGATGGGGCTTCCATCTGTTTTTCTAAACCCTCTCTGCTTCCATACTGCTCCAAACAGGTGGCATTCCCCATGTGCATATGCTGAATCAGTGTAAATGTTTACTACTTTATCTCTCCCTTTCTTTCATGCTGCTGTTAGTGCTTAGTTCTGCTAGTTGAGCAGAGCATGGCTGATCACAGCTCTCACTTTCTATGTTATAAAATTGGTTATCTACTCCCTTACTATTGCATAACCAGCATGGTTACCCTCATAATCTCTAAAGCAAGATTCATCCACAAACAGTTCCTCTGTATCACCCAAAATTGGAATTGGCAACAAGTCAATCCGCCTGACTCTCCTCCACCAGTCATACAAGGAGAATGGTCTAAAAGAGAGCTGGCCAAAGCAAGCTATGGCTGGCAACAACACCTGACTCCGTACTTCAGGCCGCTGCCACAGATCAAGCAGTACCAGCACTTCAGGTGAAAATCATTTTCATTGTATTATATGAACTTGGAAGGTGAACTGATGTTGTGCAGGGCTGTTTTACAGCTTCGATACTCTGGAGAATGGTGTTGTTGTCGCCAAGGAGCGTTCGGACTGTCGGGACCAGGTTTCGGCTGCTGCAAAATGCTGACATCCTTCCTTCCATAGATGGTCTGTCTGTACAAGCACCACCTGGACTGGACATAGCTAGGCAAACTTATCTTTTTAAGAGTTTTACGACAGAGGCAATGGACATCACATGCCTTGCACCGAAGTTAAGGGCAGGACAGAAATGGGCTCTCTGAATATAGATTCCCTTGTTCATGCGTTGTTCGGACGGACCAGTCATCAGCACTATCTGCAGTGCCTCTATTCTCTCCTACACGCCATATGTTGCTGCTACTATTTTATTAATTTTGTATCCTGCTGCTCAGCCACTTTACCTGATTGTATGCATATAACTACCTCGTATATCACTGATATCGTTATTGATATTGTTCTTGTACATACTGTATATGTTATCTATATTGACACTATCTATAGTTGAAGTCAGAAGTTTACATACACTTAGGTTGAATTCACTAAAACTCATTTTTCAACCACTCCACAGATTTCATGTTAACAAACTATAGTTTTGGCAAGTCGGTTAGGACTTTGTGCATGAGAAGTAATTCTTCCAACAATTGTTTACAGACAGATTATTTCACTTATAATTCACTAAATCACAATTCCAGTGGGTCAGAACTTTACATACACTAAGTTGACTGTGCCTTTAAACAGCTTGGAAAAAAGGCTAATTTACATAATTTAGGTCAATTGGAGGTGTACCGTTGGATGTATTTCAAGACCTACCTTCAAACTCAGTACCTCTGCTCGACATCATGGGAAAATCAAATAAATCAGCAAAGACCTCATGAAAAAAAATTGTAGACCTCCACAAGTCGGGTTCATCCATGGGAGCAATTTTCAAACGCCTGAAGGTACCACGTTCATCTGTACAAGCAATAGTATGCAAGTATAAACACCATGGGACCATGCAGCCGTCATACCGCTCAGGAAGGAGGCGCGTTCTATCTCCTACAGATGAACGTACTTTGGAGCGAAAAGTGCAAATCAATCCCAGAACAACAGTGAAGGACCTTTTGAAGATGTATATAGAAAAGTATCTATATCCACAGTAAAACAAGTCCTATATCAACATAACCTGAAAGGCCGCTCAGCAAGGAAGAAGCCACTACTCCAACACCACCATAAAAAAGCCAGACTACGGTTTGCAACTGCACATGGGGACTTCATGAGGAAGGAAAATTATGTGGATATATTGAAGCAACATATCAAGACATCAGTCAGGAAGTTGAAGCTTGGTCGCAAATGGGTCTTCCAAATGGACAATGACCCCAAGAATACTTCCAAAGTTGTGACAAAACGGCTTAAGGACAACAAAGTATTGGAGTGGCCATCACAAAGCCCTGACCTCAATCCTATCAAAAATTTGTGGGCAGAACTGAAAACGTGTGTGCGAGTAAGGAGGCCTACAAACCTGACTCAGTTACACCAGTTCTGTCAGGAGGAATGGGCCAAATTTCACCCAACTTATTGTGGGAAGCTTGTGGAAGGCTACCCGACACGTTTGACCCAAGTTAAACAATTTAAAGGCAATGCTACCAAATATTAATTGAATGTATGTATACTTCTGAACCACTGGGAATGTGATGAAAGAAATAAAAGCTTAAATAAATCATTCTCTACTATTATTCTGACATTTCACATTCTTAAAATAAAGTGGTGATCCTAACTGACCTAAGACAGGGAATTGTGAAAAACTAAATTTAAATGTTTTTGGCTAAGGTGTATGTAAACTTGACTTAACTGTATTTCTGATATTGCTACTATGCAAGTAACCATTTGGCTGTACCGTTTACACCTTCTGTAGAGACCCGTCCACAAAATATTGATAAAATGAATCTTCATGTGTGGTCGTAACATGATTTTGTGACATACCACAATATCATGTGACCGTATCTGTTTATGTACTGTACATGTGCACCTCACTCAGGTTGCATGGCCTTAACTAATGTATGGAATACTATGTGATAAGTGTGTACGTAACAGTACATAAAGTATGCTAATGTACTGGTGTGAAGGCATTTGAGCAGTGGTCTAAAGTACTTAATTAAAAATACTTTACTAAAGTATTTTTTGGGGGTATCTGTACATGACTTTACTATTTATATATTTGGCAACTTTTACTTTACTACATTCCTAAAGAAAATAATGTACTTTTTACTCCATACATTTTCGCTGCCACTCAAAAAAAGTGTGTTGGAGTGTGCCCCTGGCTAGCCGTCAATAAAACAATTATTGTGCTGTCTGGTTTAATATAAGGAATTCAAAATGATTGAAACTTTTACTCAAGTATGACAATTTTGTACATTTTCCACCACTGGATGTGGCTGGGGGGGTTTAGCAATTATTTCACAAGACCCATCAATTTAGACAAGTGTGTCTGGGTAAGCGTCATCTAATAAAATATTATAAAATATTTTTATCTGGACACTTTCTGTCTACCTGGAATTTTTCCTTATTGTAGGCTACTACCACTTTTAGTCTTAATCTTTACTACACTACTCACTGTTTAGCACATGACCTTACATGCGAATTCTTAAAATGATGGGTGGGGCTAAGGCTTAAGAGGGTGTGAACAATGCTGAATGGGTGTAGACAAAGGAGACCTCTCCAGTAGGTAGCAAAACTTTCAAAGGCCCTTTTCTCAAAAGTGAGTTTCCAAGTTTATCAACTTTCAAAGCAGAATTACTTTTCCATTGTTCATGTGGCTCTGAATATAGGCCGCAACACCGGCCTTCTATCTTTTCGGTAGATTCTATAACCATGTATTGCTACCACTATCACTTAAGTGAGTTTCAGAGAATATGAATGTCATCTGTTACAAGCAAGTTATTGACTTCATGGACCTCGTTTCTCAGGCTGCATATGTTAATATGGGCTATTTTTAGCACTTTACTGGTAAGCTTATCCGAAATAGAATTGTTCATGTTATTTATATTGGAGCTGATAGTGAAGGGTGAGCTACACACAGTGGTCTTCCTACTAAGGCACGCAGCCTTAGTGCTAACAGTGCAACTCTGGTTCAAAGGCTCATGATTACCGCATACAATTGCTGTAGGATCAACAGGCAATTGGGGGGACATAAATTATGTTACTTACATTGTGTCTGCCAACACCCCTAGGATAATGTTAATTTGATGCAGCATTATGACAACTCATTATCACAATGGTAGGGATTAACTGAGCTGGTATTTAAAAAATGAATGCTTGTCAGAGCTTAGTGGGACTTTTCAATAGGACAATGACCCAAAACACACCTCAAGGCTGTGTAAGGTCTATTTAAAACATGTAAAAACATTTATTTAACTAGGCAAATCAGTTAATAACAAATTATTATTTACAATGATGGCCTACACCGGCCAAACCCAAGACACTCAGCCAATTCTGCACCGCCCTATGGGACTCCCAATCACGGTCGGTTGTGATACAGTTCTGGATTCGAACCAGGTTGTCTGCATCTAAATATATTTTAGATATTTATCTAAAAGTGAAAAAGAACAAGAGATTGTGTGTGTGTGTTATTGTATTGCTAGATATTGCTGCATTGTTGGAGCTAGAAACATAAGCATTTCACTGCACCTGCGATAACATCTGCTAAACTGTGTACATGACCAATAAACTTTGATTTGGTGTGTTCAAGGCCTAATGGTTGAGACATTGGGTTAGCACCCAAGTGTTCAGGACATTCTGCAACTACCTCCACGTTCTGTGTGTCTGAACAAAGGTGGAAATGTAAAACAAAGGCATTATGAAAGAGGCCATCAAAAACCATCCTAAGAATTCAAAGGGTCTCATGAGAGAACGACTTTTGTTTGTATTCCACAACAGCCCTGGGAGTCTAACCAACAGTGTCACAGACTAGTGATATTTTCTCTGGATTAGCACTCACACCTAACTAACAGACACGTCTGGCTCTGCCAACAGAATGTACATAACCTGCGAGTACCCTCTAAAATCAACAAGAACATCCAAGTGAAGAATGCTCTAGACATAAATATCAACTTAAAGTATGTAAAATATTTATTTAGAAACAAATAACAAAATAAACCAACATATTAAAGAAATAACACTAGGTATAAAAAAAAAGTTCAGTAAAAAAAAAAAAAAAAGTTTAAAAATATACAGTAATGCACCAGTTGTGGTTACTAATCCCACATACGTTTCTGGACAGTTTACAGTTTTTATTCCGTCATACGTATAGCATCAAATTTGAATCTATAACTACAAAGAACTATAAAAGCTTAAATACTGAACCAGAATACAAAGGTCTAACTACTGCAATGCAACTTTGTTTAAGCTGGTTCAGTATATTGAACCATTCAGTACTGTTCATCCTGTGGTAACAAAAGGAATCAGTTTGAACTCCAGCAAAATAACTATTGATAAGGTAACTATTGACAAGGTATGAGATTTTAGAAGGTAAGAGAGGTGAAATTATGTAAAACAAACTGCAGTCAATTTTGCATAGTTCACATGCTGTGATACATTCAAACAGTAAACATGAGGTTTAAATAAAATACTGTTTAGGCCAAACTTTAAAAAAACAAGAAAATAGCCATCCAATGGCCCACAAAACTTTAGCACATATTTTGCAATGTTGCCCGTCAGGCATTGAGGTAGAGGATACTGTCATATATGGGCTCTGTCATTTAAGAATATAAACGACAACTACGATAAATAACCAGATTATGAACTGCCCAACCGTACCACAATAAGGTAAATTTCTGCATTACAAAATAACATAATTTTGTTATGAAAAAGGTTGTCAAACAAAAAACAAAATTGTACACAGCCTATATTTCCATGGGAAACAAGTTAAAAGAATCAGATTGTCAACAGTCTTCACTCCACTCCATAACTGGAGGCAATACAAAACTAGTCTTGGGATAGCTGCTTGAATTTCCTCTGAAACTCCTGGAAGGCGGTGGAGGAAGACTTGGGGACTTTAGTGGTTGAAGAGGTGAGTGGACAATATCTCTTCTGAGGGCCAGCAGACCATAAACCTACTGGAAGTATAATAGTTAATTTGTCACAATAAATAAAACATACTTCCTCACATTTGACAGCAATTAATAAAATAGAGATCTGGAACGGCATAGATAAAAAAAACAATGCATATATTTTTAACATGTGGTTGAATAGATAGCATGCTCTATTACCTTTGGATTTCCGGACTATTGTTTTAGGACTCTCAGTTGTCACAGCAACAGGGCCAGCCATTTCTTATGGGGAAAAGGGTTTCAATGTAAAAATGGTAGGGATAAATGTCTAATTACAGGTAACCGTAATTGGATTAAGACTAGGGCTGGGCGATATGGCCAAAATATCATATCACAATATTGTTCACATTTGATGGTATGACCGTATTTTATGTTTTTGAATAAAACAAGTTCTAAATATTAAAATTAAGTGATTTCAAATGTGGCATTCTCCATTCTTATTGTTTTATACTGTGCAATCCAACTTCAACCAAAAATAAATGTTCTGCATTTTCATACATTTCTGCATTTCCTGCACTTATTGTATAATTTCCACACGGTCACGTAGGGCTGCATGATAGATATTGGCAAAACAATCTAGGCCTACAGTAGTTTGTTGGTGAAATATTGAAATCATGGAAGTAATGATTATAATGGGCATCGCTTTGAATGAATAAGCCAGGGAGGAATTATTTTTACAGGATAGGAACCAAAGTGTTGTCAGTGTTTCCTAGGGGACCATATACAATGTTACATTGTGTGTGTATTCTCTTACTAACTCACTAGCACGCTTCGCCTAAAGATGGGTTAGCTGACAACGTCACGAAAATGATCTGCATGCTTCAAATGGGACAGAATTCAGCGAGTTGTTGTGATTCTGGATAGCCAGATAGCTACCAACAATACAAGGAACTGTCATGTGGGGAATTGTGACTCGTTTCAGCTAGTTTAATCTTTTTCTTGATACAATGTCTTGTTGAGGTGTTTTGACCGATTTCATGACAATGCTAATATGGCTAAAATCCACAAGCTAGCTAACCAACAACTGCAACAATGCATGAGAGACAAGTGCTCACTGTTCTGCTCCATAGTTGCATCGGTTGTGTTGCTAAACAACTAGCCTGTCGATTCCTGTCTGATTTAGAAACATACTGATCTAGGCCTACATTAGCAATGGTATCCGGCTGTATATTAGCTAGCTTCGTTTGCTCCGACTGATTACATTTGTATAGCTAGTTAACCATATAATTAGCTATTAGCATTATTTTAGCCACAACTTGCTAAGAAAAGGCAAACTAGCTGTTTGCAGAACGTAAGATACAAACTAATAGATTAATTATAGAACGCTTTGATATGCGTCTGACCATGCGTCTGACCATGCAGACCACAGAGTGAACGGCAAGTGAAGTGCTCGTGACTCCGTGGTCGTGCACCAACAACTACTTTCTTTGAGTGATACACGAGGCAGGGCTTGGTGTGGGAAGCGGGAGGGAGGAGAGGGACGACTTGCAAGTAGCAAATGGAGTGAACTCTAAAAACTGACATTACACGTGCCAGAGTTGCAGATCACCCAAACCGGTACTTGTATCAATAGCGGTATGCAGTAAACTATGCTATAACGCCCAGCCCTAAGACAGAGAGCAGGGATATCTGTTTTGGTATTACTTACCCTTCATTGAACCCGTCTGTGTCCGAGTGTCCATGGGTTCTTGTCCATCTCTGAAGTTGAACGACTCTGGCAGAACACAGAACCTCAGAACATTGTTCTCCTCAAGAGGCAAAATAGCAGGGTTCCTGACTTTTTCCACTGTATCAGGGTTGCTGGATGGCCCTGCCTCAATCCTATATTTCTTCACTCTGAGTTTCAGGCCATTTAAGATTCTCTCTCTTGCAATGTGCCGCAAAGTCTGCTTGGCCCTTACAGTTCTTTCTGGTGTGGCTCTTCTTTCAGAGGATAATGCAGTACCATCTGTGTTGGTGGAGGCAGTCTTTTTGGCAACTTTAGGACAAACAATCTTCGGAGCCAAGCCTCTTCTGCCTCGTAGTTTTGATGCTCTGCCCCTGGACTTTGTCTTCTTTGTCGGCACAAAACTGTTCTCCCACTCATTGAAGATCCGTTCTCTGACGGGACTTTCCACTGGAGGGCTGGTCTCTGAGGGCTCTATCCTCCAGGACTTGACATTCACACTGAGTGTTATAGGTGGTGCTGGAGCTTTGTCTGCAAAAGGTCTGGGTCGAGAAGAATTATGGTCCTTGCGTTGGCCAGTTGCTATAGTCCCATTTGTCCTCTGGGGTGAGGAACCAAACAAGGCCAGACATACAGTTCTGTCTGAAATCTTGGTCCTAATTCCAGGTTCTGTTGGTTTCTGGAGATTGCACCCTTTTGATGGTCGCTCGTCTTCAAAAGATTTAGAAGTACTTGTGTTGGGGGGTTCGAAATCATCATCTGTGTCAGTCAAGTTGACCTCAGGAACGAGTTGAAAGGAGGGACCCAAACCTTCCCTAATTTTCCTTCGCTTTCTTGGGACAGACAATTTTGAAAGAGGACCTTCAACACATCTCTTGTGTCCAACCCCTTTTTGTTTAACCTTGCAGCTACGATTGTTTTTAAGAGATAGATGCTTGTGACATCTTTGTGCCAAGGAGAGTGATGTTAGAAAACTGATTTTCTCTGCTGGTTGGGGTAGCAGATTAGAAGTGGGAATGGTAACTGTAGGAATACCCCTAGGGTTCTCTTCTTCCAAATTGAAACTAAGTGCTTGTACACATTCCATTTGTTTCTGGAGTGGACCTGGTAGTTGCTGCTTTGGCTGTACATTGTCCCACACTTGCTCAGACATTGGGGTGGATACTTTGAGAAAGTCTTCATAGCTCGAGAAGACGTCTTCAATTTCAACTTCAACAATGTTTGGGTGCTTGATGGGCAGGCACAGTGATGGGGGTTTTGACAAAGGCAAGTTCTTCGTCCTAATAGTGTTTGGGCGATCAGTCTCAGATTCACTATCAGAGAAAACAATAGTTTGGCATTCAATGCCAGTAGATTTCCATGATTGGGGATTCTCATTTTTACCAGGATTTCCTTCCCGCTTTCCGTCTGCTGTGCCATTTGATTTACAGAAATGCAGGCTTTCCCTTTGTTCTGCATTTGTTGTGCTAGGTTCAACAACCAAAGTTCCCTCGACAACCGCCTTCGCAGGGGCCTTTGCTGAACCCAATTCAGTCTTGTACTGGCATTTGCACGATGAATAATTGGTGGACCCACTGAACACTGCCTTCCAACGTGAGAGGCAACAGTAATCTTCTGATTGGACATCCACTTCGTTTTCAAATTTTACTGCCGTCAACTTAACATCTATTCTCTCAGATGATTTATCCTCCACTGAATAACCTTTCAACTCATTAAGCTCCACATCCATTGGCAATTCCAGCTGGTCTTCTACCACTTTGTCTTGCAATACCTGGTCATTGAAAAACCGCATAGCCTCTTCTGGTGACAGCACGTTGATCTCCAAGGAGGAAAATGGGTCACAAAAAACAATGCTTTCACTTACTCTCTTAACCGGTGAGAGGGTCTGTGAAGAGCTTTGTGCCAAACTTGACCCTTGAATTTTATTAGGATCAGATTCAGAGGGTGCTGGTCTCTCCATCTGAATCACCTCAGTCTGCATGTCACTGGCAGAGTCTGCTGGTTTTTCATTTTCGGTACAAATCGATTTTGGTTGTTCATCTCCTCTTTGAAGAGTCTGTTGGTCATACCTTAGTGAAAAAGGGAATCCAAACTCCTTGTCTATGTCATCAAGCTGCTTATTGGTGTTCAACCATGAGGACTCTTGCTCAGGGACCTCGGGGTAAACAGAATCATGTTTAAGAATGACAAATTTCTCTTCAACTTTAGCCCAGTTTTTGCACCGGACTTGTGAAAAGATGACAGACTGTGATGACATATCTTTGCCACACACAGATCTAACTTCTTGCATTATATTCTGTAAAATACCAGATCTTGCAGCATCCATAAGCTTCTGCCCATCTCCATCCCAATAGAGGCTTAGTAGTTTGCTTTCAACCAGTGTCTCTGAGCATTTCGGATGTTGCACAGTGTCTACCAACTCCTTTAATTTACCAAGTCTCCATTTGATTACAGGAACTGAGGACAATTCAAAAATGTCCTCACCTGAAACTTCTTTATCATTTGTTTCCTCACTCAATTGGTTAACATGCACATGAGTGGTCATTGCTGTATCAGCTAACTCTTTTCTCTGAGTGGCTTGACATTCCAAATTAGATAATGGTTGAGAATCCACTTTCTCTACATGTAAGCGGTTTGATAGTGACCGTTCAGACTCAAAACATGAATGTGTCTTGGCCATTTCAACATCAGAAGTTTCTGAATCCTGAGTCAGTGTTTTTTCAGCCCCCAATTCTAATGTAGCTTCTGGACTGACCTTGGAGACCTCTTGTCCAGTTTCATTTGTCAAAGAAGCCGATACAGTAAGGGTTATTTGGGCTTGTGATGGACTTGTGTCACAAGATTCTTCCCCAGGGTTGCTCACATTTTCACCACTAGTTGAGAACGACATACCTTGGGTAGTCAAGGGCATTCTATCAGCCACGTTGAGAGATGTGTTTGTCTGCATACACTGCGATAGTGGTTGTACAACTGCGATGGCCTTCTGCACCGTGAGAACACAGGGGGTATTACTTGCAGATGATCCTTGCAGGACGAGAGCACTTTCATTAGGTTTATCTCCTATCAAAATAACATTTTCTGCTCTAAATCCATTTCCACTTTTGTCCTCTGTTACCGTTACGTAATAGCCCTGTCTTATGGGGTATGACGGAGGCACAGACTGACAGTTTTGCTGGCCTGAAAACTGCATACCATGGTTTGGCACAGATGAAGATGGTCCAGTGTTGGATAGCAGAACACAGGTGTTTTTTGGCTTGTCACGTAGAGTACGGACTGAGCCTTGGTTTGGTTTGTATTGCAGAGAATGTGCTCCTACCCCAACCACATGTCCCCCCTTGTTCAGCACGGGTCCATGGTAGTGCAGACCTGGGTATGGTGGAGGAGCGGACTCACGGGTGTGCTGGACTGACGACTGTATCCTATTGTTTGGCACAGATGATGATGGTCCATTGTTGGATACCAGACCATATGTGCCATCAGGCTTGTAATGTAGGGTAGATACGCCTTTGATATGGGGCATAGGATATGGGGCATGGTGTGCATTATATTCAATGGCCCCTGCCTGACTCTTCATATTTGCACAATTTGACGCAAGTCTGTTCTGTTGTGGTGGGATGTTAAGGCCTCCAGGGCAATATCTTGGAAAATGATTAAGAGAAGGGTTATGCATAACATTGTATTGAGGATTCTGGCTAATGTTATGCATTGGCATTGACTGCTCCACTGTAGCATTTGGTACATTGACCTGGTTGTTGCTCTCCGTGAGAGGTTTAGAAGGATACATTTGACTGTGGTTTGATGGGAGAGTTTGGACAGGTGCGTCATGTTGAACCCTGTTAGTCTTAATCCTACGGTTATTGTTTTGTCTTATAATTAAATCCAACAGTTGTTTATATGCTGTGGGAAACAGTGGAGATGGTCTCGATGGCACGCTACTTGTCTCCTGTGCACTTTGCAAAGAGTTTGGTGTTTGTGGATACTCCTGATGAGGAGCTTGAACTGCCATCCTACTTGAATCCTGTCCACTCACTACAGTCCATTGATGATTGACATAATTGGGACTCCTACCCATTGCAAGAGCAGCAGAGGTACCGCTGGAGGTCCCCTCTTGTCTGTCAAGTACCAGCTGATGACTGCCACTTGATGGGCTTTGAAGATAAATACAATTTGTATTCAGTGGTGCATTAATATCAGAGGGGCAGTAAATGGTTGCACCCTGACCATCCTTTACCAAACTCTGTGGATTGTTATTATTAACACCCAAAGAACCATGTCCCTGCTGGAAAGTGGGTTGGGATGCATCGTTAACCCTGCCACTTCGTGATGTAACACCAGTTGATTGTGCAGCCGCATTGTTATTCAAGAGTGATGTCAAAAGGGGATTAGTGGCCATTAGGGCCTGCTCTTTTGTGGGTGCCTGTTGATTCTGGGTTGGTCCACTCCAGTAACCTCCACTGGTTACTTGACTGCTGTGTGGTAGACATTGACCACCTTGCGTATACTGGACAGCTGGTCTGACTTCCCTACCTTGTGTATACACCACAGCTGGTCTGACCGGCCCATATGGATGAGAATAGGTGCTTGAATTCCCACTAATATGACCACTGAGGACTTGGGGACTTGAGGATTGTCCAGTGATTGATTGATCCGGTCCACTTTGGGTCCAGGTAGAAGTCTGCATTCTCCTTGGCTTCTCAGTCTCACCTTCTGCCCTGTGGTATGGCAGAATGTAACCATTTCTGAAATTAAAAACATGATAAACCCGGATTAGCCGAACAAACGCACAGTAACAAATGTAGCTTGTATCCAATGGTAAAAATCTAGAGTATGGCCATATGGTGCCAGAAAGCCATCATAATCTTTGGCAACAGACGTGATCGGTAGGCTAGCTGATATGTTTTCCACCAGTGATCTAAACGGAGGTGGGCCTCTCGACTGGCGATACCAAAGACGTGGGCAACTGCATCAGGGCCAAACCCATGAGTTAGGGTACACAACAGACAAACATCCAAGGTTGAGGGGTCTGGACCGGTACATTGGTTTTTACTCCCCGTGAGAATGGACTGATGGGAACTGAAGACAAAAAATGATCAGATATAAGTGGAGGAGACTTGAGTCCACTAGAAGTACAAGCAGTCACATCAAGATGCAACAGTTACTATAAATTGAACTTCTCAAACTCAAGGTTATACATTGACTTAATTAAGAATGCATTCATCACTACATTCTCATGAATATGTAATGTCTCATAAAACATCAGTTTGTCACAGGGGATGAACTTAAGTCACATTTTCTGCATTTACGGTAAATTGTCGATCTCTGCTGCATTGTTTCCTGTGATGAAAACCGTTTGACTTGAGCCCATTTTTGTTGTATGATTAGCTCATTAGTAGTAATCTTGTTATGGGTTAGGTTGTTGGAGCTTGTGTGCGTTATTGTAGCGAAAAGGTTGTACAGAAAGTGTCCTTCTCGGGTCAGACAATTTTAGTGGTTTATTAATATTAAGGAAGTATGTAAAAGAGCAACAGTCAGGTCAGACCCTTTAACTGCCTTCTGTCTGAATACTTTCTGAATGCACTGTAAGTACAGTAATGTACACACTTAACAAAAGGGGAAGGTTGCTTTTGTACAACCAAATCAAAAATGTGTACGTAAATGGCGTGTTATAGACAGGTCAAGACACATTCTTTGTGATTTCACTTCGCTCGAGTCGCACAACACAGAATATAACATTGCTGATAAAGTTAGAAAGGACACAATTTCATGTGTTCAACATCTAAAGACCTGAATCACGATACTGAGAGCTCTTCCATTTCATTTTGGACCTCTTGACTGCACAATGAGGATGAGGAAATGAATCACTGCTTGGAGTAAGTTTCTCAAAAACAAGTGAAATGGTTTAAGGGTAAAAACTTAATGGAGTAGGCCATTCAATGCAGCCGCCCAAAATAGACTTTATTACAAAGTAATAAGGCCGTGTTGGTCTGCTGATCAACTTCTCATCCTGACTCGGCGCTCTCATAGTCACTCCCCTTTATGGTACTTGTTTAAAATCTATTGGCCATTCGCCACCACACCACTTATCTTTCTATGCTTGCATATCATTCATAGTCACTCCCCTTAAGGCTACCCGTTCATCATCCATTGACTATTTTCCCTCACACCATTATCTTTGTCGTAGTTACACTCATTCACTCTCAGTTCTATTTGTTTTTCCCTGTCCCAACCTGGGAGCGAACCACACAGTGACAAAACTGCTAATTTTAGTGTTGTCCCCAGCCCAATATGCACCTGTGTAATGATCATGCCGTTTATTCAGCTTCTTGATATGCCACACCTGTCAGGTGGATGGATTATCTTGGCAAAGGATAAAATGCTCACTAACAGGAATGTAAACAAATTTGTGCACAAAATGAGAGAAGTTTTGTGCATATGGAACATTTCAGATTTTTTTATTTATTTCATCTCATGAAACCAATGCTTTACATGTTGCGTTTATATTTTTATTCAGATTTTTTATTTGGCTAATTTCCCTGTATGAACTGTAAATTGTTGTATGTTGCACTAATATTTTTGTTCAGTATAGAAAGTTAATCAACTGTATTACAAACATATAGGCTTATTGTTCATTTGGGGAAATGTGAGGTGTTCGATGCACAGGATTTATAATAAATGGTAGGCTATCTTGTGGAAAATCTTCCCTTCTTTTCTTTAAAAATAAAGCACGTCCAGAGTTTGTAGAAGCAAGGTAGACTTTATTACACGGAGCAATAGAGCCTAGTCGATCTGAAGCTTAAACAGTTAACCTAACTATTCCTGTAAGTAGGGTTGTATCTGGAGGTGAACAGTTTAACTTAATTGCTCATGCAAATAGAGTCTTCTGGAGTTGAAGTACAGTTAATGTTAAGTGCTCCTGTAATTAAGGTTGCATCTGCAGATGAAGTCACCCCTCCTGGGTTTTTATACTACTGCTTCAATAAAAATACCTAATAGTTGCCTCTGTTGCCACTCTACAGATTACCTCATACCTAAATTACACTCTGCAGTTTACCTAATGTATACAATGGAAAGACTCCAAATATCTTCTGTTGCACTCTGTGGAAAATCTCCAACAGATGCTAAAAACATAAAAAAAGCAGGCCTGATAAAACAGATGTATTTGCCGTCGCATAGCGGCATGTCGTCTAAATTGATTGATTTACTTTTATAGGCCTAAATCATCTTATTGCAGGACATTCCTTTTCGGACATAATTGGTTTAAATTATTCCTGCTACACAACAAATATTAGACTACCATTTATCAAATCACTCATTCAACAGCCAAACATGCTCGAAAGTAAATAGATCGGTAGCCTTGACAGTGTGACAGTATGAGTAGGCTACATTATTGCTAGGTGTGCAACATCTTAGCCTAGCCTACTTAAAACAACTTCTACATGTTTTATTTGTGCATTGTAATTTCACAAATCATGTATTGATCATCAAAATATTGAACAAATCATCTTTTGGAAAGAAATGAGGGCTGTAGCATTTCCTTTTAAATTGTTAGAAAGGACAATCTCATGCATTTTTTCTTTGGAAAAGCCACTGCAACATTCTACCCACAACACTGCAGAAATGTGCCATTGTGCTTTCTTTAAGGAACTTTCATGGCCCAGTTCCCACAACTCCAAATCATAAAACAAATTAGGGTGTTTTTGTTACCATAAAACGGTGAATGGAAGGACTTTTCCCGGCAGGGTTTTAGCGCTCGCTCACAACACACAAATATAATATGGATCTGATTTATCAAAGAAAACATGCTAGGCTATGCTGTGTGTGACAGTTTGATAAATCCCCATAATTTGTGGCGCAAACAAATCCTAGAATCTACACATACACCAGAATTTCGTAAGACATGTAAGCACAGTTGATAAATTAGGTCCCAGGCTTTGTGGAGTTCAGAGTGTAAGGTTATAGTCAGAGTGCAGTATAACTACAGTGTGCTGCAAATACAGCATCCAAAACAATTTTGTCATATCCAATTGGTAGTCACAGTCTTGTCCAATCGCTACAACTCCCGTACGGACTCGGGAGAGGCGAAGGTTGAGAGCCGTGTGTCCTCCGAAACACAACCCACCAAGCCGCACTGCTTCTTGATACAATGAACGCTTAACCCGGAAGCCAGCCGCACCAATGTGACGGAGGAACCACCGTAAACCTGGCGACTGAGCCAACGTGCATGTGTCCGGCCCGCCACAGGATATGCTAGAGCGCGATGGGACAAGGACAACCCGGCCGGCCAAACCCTCCCCTAACCCGGACAACGCTGGGCCAATTGCGCGTCGCCTCATGGGTCTCCCGGACGCGGACGGCTGCGACACAGACGGGGCTTGAACCCGCATCTGTAGTAATGCAGCTTGCACTGCGATGCAGTGCCTTAGACCACTGCACCACTCGGGAGGCCCCAGTTTTATTTTTTTAATGCAGTAATTTTGCAGTGTCAGAGTGTTTGTCGTGGAAATACTTCTTATAAATATCTCAGACACAGAAGCTTGTGAATTCAGAATAGACTTACAAAGCAACAAAGGCAAGCTGAAACATGGAACAACTGTCACTCCTCCTTATGCAAATGTTTAACATCGCTTGGCTGTTCGATACTATTATCTTTATGTCCCATTAACTTTTGTTCACGCTCAGTTCTGCTTTGGTTTCCCCTCCTATCTTCGGCACTACTTTCAGGGCATGAACTATATTGGTGGCGTGACTTCAATGGTTTCACAAAAAATAAGTACATTAAAGGATTATATGGTGAACTCCCTTAAGCTCATAAGTATGTATAATAGTCCTGTTTACTGTCTCATGATTTCACAATACACGTAATGGAAAAATACCTATATGGTAAAAGAGTATGATAGCAGTGCCGGCTATGTTACAGTATGTGTGATGATTGTAAGGCACTATACAAATTCAACAGTCACAAGACGGGGACCTCAAATAGGCCTATGGCACCTCAAGGGAACTGTAGCCTACTGTTGTCATGGAAATACTCCTCAAAGATACAGTATCTCAGACACTGGAGCAACTGCCGGTCCAGACTCAGAGTTCTCTTTTCATACAGTAGAATGTTTACATAACATTCATAGTCACTCCTCCTCATGTAAATGTTTAACATCACTTGGCAGTTCGCCACTATTATCTTTATGTCCCATTTACTTTTGTTCACACCCAGTTCCAACTTTCTGGGCATGAACTATATTGGTGGCGTGACATCAATAGTTTCACAAAAAATAATGAAAGTACATATGATTATGTGGTGAACTCTTCTTAAACCCAGAGGTACATCTTGAACCCTGTTTCACCTGTCTGTGTGCTTGTCGTCTCCACTCCCCTCCAGGTGTCGCCCATCTTCCTCATTATCCCCTGGGTATTTTAACCTGTGTTCTATGTTTGGCTGTTGCCAGTTCATTTTGCTTGTTGAAGCATACTAGCGGTTTCCCCTTTGCTCCTGCCTTGCTATTTGTTACTATCTCCAAGATTCTCGGTTTGACCCCTCCTGCCTGCCCTGACCCCGAGCCTGCCTGCCGTCTTGACCCTTCACCCCACTACTCTGAATTACCGAACTCTGCTTGCCCCTGACCTGTCTTTTGCCTACCACTGTTGTGATAAACATTTGTTATACTGACGTTGTCTGCGCATGGGTCTTGTTGAATATTTTTAAGCTTTTGTTCAATATTTTTAGGCATATGATCCAAAGAACAGAATTGGAAGGATAGAAACCACAATAGGTTATTCAGTAAACGTATAACGTGGCAAAGGATAGCAACAGAATGGAGGTCAGAGCAGTCAGCAAAGCCCAACAGTCAGAGCAGTCAGTGAACCCCAAGAGAAGATAATCATAAGGTTTTATAGGGTACACTTAGACACACACTAGCTATAATATAAGAGTGACTAGAATAGTTGAATAAAATAGTGTCTGTATTGAGCTGTGGTTTCAACATGCACTAAGCATTATGGGTGCATGTCTGTTTAGATTTATGAGTGTGTGTCTGGTTGTCTTCATGGGTGAATCTGTTTATCTTTGCACCATTACAAAAAGGGGTTGCCACTATGGTTTCATTGTTTCGGATCTTGAAGGTTGCCAACGGGAGAGTGTTTTATATCTTGAAGGTTTAACTGCCGACAGGAAGAGGTAGACGAACTAGAATCAAAAGGTTTTGAAACGATAGTGTAAGACGGTTAAGAGGTGTTAGTCATTCTACCCGTGAGGGAGGGACTATGTATGCTATGTAACCACAAATTTGTATAAGAAGAGCGAGAGAGAGTCTTGGAAGATTAGTGGTCTCCGTCCGGAGGCTCCTCGGCTTTGTTACTCACGTAATACAAGTCTGTTACTTTTCCAAACTTTGAAAGTGCTTTATTAAGAGAAAGAGGGAAGATTTTCCACAACAGTCTCACCTTCGAATGTGATAATAGGATTATATAGTAAGCTCCCTAAAACCCATAAGTGTATATAATAATCCTGTTTACTGTCTTATGATTTCATCATGACATGTGTGTTCCTTGGTGGTTGTGTGTCAGTGTGTCTCGTGGAACTCCACCTCTTTGTTAGTGAATAACGTTCAAGTTGTGAAAAATGTCTAAAACGACAACACGGAGACAGGAAAATGTGCCCAAAGAATATACGTAATTGTAGATTAACCGCAAAGTTTAGAGCAGAGCAATACCCTAATGATTTTTACAAAGCCGATGGCCTCCTTTTTTGCACATTTTGCAAGCACACAATCGATTGGGTAAGAAAAAAATACCTGTAGCGATCACCTGAAATCAAAAGTTAAAGGAAAAGAATGCTATGCCCCTTCTAACAACTATCCCAAGCTGTGTAAAGTCTAGTGATGCAAGGCGAGAATTCATAGAGGATTTTGTTGCAGTGTGTGCGGAGGCCGATATCCCTCTCGAAAAAATGTGACAGAGACTGCAGCGTTTTGAACATCGTTTCCGATAAGAGTCTTCAAAAGTATATGCTAATCTCCGTATCTAAAGTAGCCTTTCTCTTTGAAATCTATTGAGTATATGATTGAAGCTAGGAAACACTGTCACCACCTAGAAATTCACGATTATCAAAAATGTCAAAGCATTTTGCTTTGGCTGGCCATGCTTTCCACCTGGCTACCCCTACCTCGGCCAACAGCTCTGTACCCCCCGCAGCAACCTGCCCAAGCCCCCCCCCGCTTCTCCTTCACCCAAATCCAGACAGCTGATGTTCTGAAAGAGCTGCTAAATCCGGACCCCTACAAATCTGCTGGGCTAGACAATCTGGACCCTCTCTTTCTAAAATGATCTGCCAAAATTGTTGCAACACCTATTACTAGCCTGTTCAACCTCTTTCGTATCGTCTGAGATCCCTAGAGATTGGAAAGCTGCCGTGGTCATCCCCCTCTTCAAAAAGGGGAGACAATCTGGTTTCCGAGCTGGTCATGGGTGCACCTCAGCTACGCTCAAGGTACTGAACGATATCATAACCGCCATCGATAGAAGACAGTACTGTGTAGCAGTCTTCATCGAACTGGTCAAGGCTTTCGACTCTGTCAATCACTGCATTCTTATTGGCAGTCTCAACAGCCTTGGTTTCTCAAGTGACTGCCTTACCTGGATCTCCAACTACTTCTCAGACAGAGTTCAGTGTCAAATCGGAGGGCCTATTGTGTGATCCTCTGACAGTTTCTATGGGGGTGCCACAGGGTTCAATTCTTGGGCCAACCCTTTTCTCTATATACATCAACGATGTCGCTCTCGCTGCTGGTGACTCTCTGATCCATCTCTACGCAGACGACACCATTCTGTATATATCTGGCCCCTCTTTGGACACTGTTAACTAACCTTCAAACAAGCTTCAATGCCATACAACACTCCTTCCATGGCCTCCAACTGCTCTTAAATGCTAGTAAAACTAAATGCATGCTTTTCTATCGAACGCTGACCGCACCCACCCACCGGACTATCATCACTACTCTCGACGGGTCCGACTTAGAATACGTGGACTCGTACAAATACCTAGGCGTCAGGTTAGACTGTAAACTCAACTTCCAGACTCACATTAACCATCTCCAATCCAAAATTAAATCTAGAATCGGCTTCCTATTTCGCAAAACAAAGCCTCCTTCATTCATGCTGCCAAACATGCCCTTGTAAATCCTACCGATCCTTGACTTCGGCGATGTCATTTACAAAATAGCCTCCAACACTCTGCTCAGCAAATTGGATGTAATCTATCACAGTGCCATCCGTTTTGTTACCAAAGCCCCATATACTACCCACCACTGCGACCTGTATGCTCTCGTTGGCTGGCCCTCATTACATATTCGTCGCCAAACCCACTGGCTCCAGGTCATCTATAAGTCTTTATTAGGTAAACCCCTGTCCCATCTCAGCTGCTGCCAATGACTGGAACAAATTTCTAAAATCCTTGAAGCTAGAGGTTCCTATCTCCCTCACTAACTTTAAGCATCAGCTGTCAAAGCTGCTTATCGATCACTGTACCTGTATATGGCCCTTCTGTAAATAGCCCACCCTACTACCTCATCCCCATACGTATTTCATTATTTTAGCTAATTTTGCACTCCAGTATCTATTTGCACATCCATCATTCCAGTGTTACTGCTAATCTGTAATTTATTTCACCACTATGGCCTATTTATTGTCCTACCTTCCTAACCTTACTGCATTTTGCACTACATTTGCGCACACTATATATAGATTTTCAATTGTGTTATTGACTGTACGTTTGTTTATTTCCCATGTGTAACTGTTTTTTGTCGCACTGCTTTGCTATGTCTTGGCCAGGTCGCAGTTGTAAATGAGAACATGTTATATGACATTATTATAAGATTATAATTATAATCACGTGTGTGCATAGGACAAGTTAAGACTATGACAGTATGTTACTATTTAGCAAAATAGGCAGGATGTAGTTGAGACAACAAAGGAGAAGAGGAATGACTACTTGTGACAGTTGTAAAACTGATAACAGGAAATAGGTTTTCCCCCCCAGGGAGGGGAGAAACTGTTAGGCTTGCAGGAGATTAGGAAACATGTGGCAGACCGTAAAAAATACACCCCCTAAAGCAGGGTGGGGGTTTTTGACTGATGTGTGTGTGTAAAAGAGGGGCTCTGAAGCCTTACAACCTTCAGGATACAGATAGTTATAAAAGAGTTCAGTTAGAATATTGAGATATAAATTCTTGTGACATTAAGAAGCCAGCTAGAAATAGATGGGTCTTTTCTGAGTGTATATCTCCTGCGGGAATTTGGCAGTCCAACCAGCCTCATAACCACAGACCACGTGTAACCACACCAGCCTAAGACTTCCACATCCGGCTTCTTCGCCCGCAGGATCGTCTGAGGAGGGGTGGGTGGGGGTGCTGTAATGTCTGTAATAAAGCCCTTGTGGAAAAAAATAATTCTGATTGGCTGGGCCTGGCTCCCCCATGGCTGCATCCCTGCCCAGTCATTTGAAATCCATAGATTAGGGTCTAATGAATCTTCTAATTTACTAATTTCCTTAAACTAGTGAAGAACAGACAGCAGCATGGCACGAAAGAGAATACAGGCAGCAACAGTCAGAGGTTGACAACCAAGCGAGGTACGACTCAGCTAGAGCTAATCAACCTGTTCCTGGACCAACAGATGAAGTTATGACATAAAGCCTTCTAATTCGTGTTTATTGGTAGTTCAGTTTGAATATTCTGAATAGAATTGTCTATAGGGCGATATTACAAATGTAAACCGGTAATTACTATGGAGAGGGGCTAAAATAACTGAATAACTGATTTTGCCTCGTTTCATCCTAGATATATCCCAGTCAAGAGCAGAGGGGCCCAAACAGCCACATCTGATGTTTTTCCCACGGACCCTTCAGGGGGATAGAAGACAGGGCTTCATGAAAGAGTGGTACAGTACGCATAAATGGCTGGAATACTCTCAGAGTAAAGACTCTGCCTATTGCTATGCCTGCCGGCACTTCAGTCTCCCCTCAGGTGATTCAGTGTTTACATCTGAAGAGGGGTTCAAAAATGGGAAAAAAGCAACTTATGTTGGAGGGTTTTTATACTAAATTACTAGCAAACTATAACATTTGATTATTAGCATATAACAGTTATTAGCATAACAAAACTGTGCATTTAAGTTCTAGTTATAAAAACATGTAGGTTTAGCTCTGAACTTCAGATGCTCTGAACTGCAGGTGTTCCCTGGCAAGAGGCCTTTCTCAGATACACCTCTGATGAAGAGCTCTGAACTCTAGATGGACCCTGCTAGCAGGATTAAGGTGTCAGATGCACCTCCAGTAAAAGTGATAGATGCACCCCTAGTAAAATGGTTAGGTAACTTGGCTTGTCAAATGGGATGAATTGTACCACAGAACTGTATTTAATTAGGTTGACATGAATTATATCCTAACTTTACGTAATCCTAGATAAGGACACATGTGGAATGAGATGGCCTGTACCTCAACTCTAGAAGTCCTTGGAGGGTTTCCACCAGGAGAACCAGGCCAAATTACAGGCCATGTCTAAGGGTGAGATCCTGGAGGAGCAGGAGTTACTGTTTGGGTCAGCTAGGTAGGCCCAAGTTACTGTTTGGGGACATTTCATCATATTGTGTACCTCTACCTCTCAGATTCCAGACTGGTTGACTTTGTAAGGGTCTCGTAAGGTACTGGAAGCCCCAACCTCTACCTCATATGGGTAATCTTCCAGTATGTATATGATGAAATGTTGAGATGGAATAACAATCATTATGGGCTTAAGGGAAACCTGTAACCACATATTTTTATATAGGAGATGTAAGTGAAAAATCTAAAATCAACATATGTACTTGGTTTGTTTAATACTAATAGTTAACAGATAATATGCTTAAACAATAGTAGAGACATTTATTCGTGCCAATGCTGTGCTTCTGAGAAAGGATGATTATTCGCTCCCCGCAGTTGGTCTGGGCATGTAGGCAAGGACATGGGATAGAGATAAACTTGAGGAAAAGAGAGACCTCTATTGTTTCATTGTCTTTCTTCTCTCCTGGTCCCACGACCTAATACAAAGAGCCTCTGAGAGGTGGCTACAGTTCTTCTGCCCATCCTGTACTTCTTCCAAGGGCACAGCTGTGGGGAGTCAGAAGAGAACGGAGACTAGCTTGGTAGAGAGGAGTGACTATGTATGTTGTGTAAGAATGAAAACGTATATAAGGTGATGCTGGGTATAAGTCCAGCAGTTGTATCCTGCAGGCCAACTCGACTTTATTGTGTTTTGTAATAAAGTCCGTCTTGATTCTACAAACTCCAGAAGTGGTTTATTTTTAAGAATTGGAAAGGCGTTTTTCCACCACACTTACAAAGATGGGCCATGCCAAATCAGAATCACATACTAATGCTATGTTAGCATGGGCAGAATATGAAAAGTTGACTGCAAGTGTTAGGGAAGGGAGTTTTGCACTTAGTATTATCAATAATATAAATCACAGGAAGGGTGATCTCAACTTCAGATGTACCCATAGTAAAAGGCACTTAGGATTAACTTCATTAATCATCAGGATGAACTTCATGCACTTAGAATGAGATGACCTGTACCTCAACTCTAAAAGACCCTATTTACAGGAAGCAAGTAGGTTCACTACTGGGAAATGTAATCCTGTTGTCAAAGTGATGGAGAGCCAACAGGTGGCTCTATTACATTTTGAGAAGAAACTTTGGTTGTGCCACCATTGTCTCCAAATAAGGAGAACACGAGGGGGAACATCAGAGTTTTGAGACAATGGTGGTGGAAAATAGAACTAGCAGGAGGAGTTAAATGTGCCTTATGAATAATAATTTAAGAACTGTATAAAAGCCAAGAAGAGAGATGTAAGTTTAGTTGTTCCTGCAGGCCAACTCTGCTTTATTGTATGTTGTAATAAAGTCCATCTTGATTCTACAAACTTCAGAAGTACTTTATTTTTTAAGTATTTGGGAAGAGTTTTTCCACCACACAAGCAAATGCTCTCTCAGAATATAATAAATTAGTGAGGGAAAATAGAGAGTACATTAAAACTGTTCGAGAAACCCTGTTCCTCACAGCAAAACATTGCAGAGAGCACATAAACAAACGGACGGTTTCAAAATTAGGGATGCACTGATTAATCGGCATCGGCAGATTATAGGCAAAAAATATAATAAATCTGTATCTGCCTACTTTAAAATGGCCGATTCCTTGCAACCAATTGTGGTGTCTGAAAAGGCATCATGCTTACCAAAGTTTTTTTCTCCAGTCACTATTTCAAAGTTCCGGATCAGGACAAAAGAATTGCCACTTGTAATATATGTTCTACTAAAATATCAAGAGGAGGCAGTTCAACAAGAAATGTCAACACTTCAAACTTGATACAGCATCTAAAAGCAAAGGAGCATGCAGAGTTTCTACAAATGACAGTTGCAGCTAAGAAGGCCGCCGCCCCTCCCACCAACCGGACTCAATCAGTAGCCACACTATTTGAAAATGCTAGACAGTGCAAAAGCTAAAGCTATCACAGAGAAAGTTATGGAATTCATCGTCTTAAATGACCAGCCTTTCTCAGTTGTGGAGGACGTTGGTTTTCGAAGGCTGATGGAGCATATTGAACCACGCTACACACTGCCTAGTAGGCGTTATTTCTCTGATGTGTGTTTACCAGAAATGTACAACGTTGTAGCTACACATACAAAAGCTTCTGGTCCATGACAACATAGCTATCGGCTTTACAACGGACATTTGGAGCTCCGATGTAAGCCCGATGAGTATGCGCAGTCTCACTGCACAATGGATAGATAACAGTTTCACGTTGAAAAAAGGAGAGAGTTTTCCGGTCATCCATGTGACATTTGATCAACTGTTTGAAACATGGAAGATTGATAAAGCACAAGTCCATGCAGTGGTAAGAGAAAATGCGAGAAACATGGTGAAAGCTATGGAGGACAGTGGTCTAGTGTGGTGAAAAAAAAAAAAAAAAAAACTCTTCCCTCTTACTAAAAACAAAGCACTTCTGGAGTTTGTAGAATCAAGATAGCTTTTTATTGCTCCTGTAATAAGTCTGAGTGGACCTGCAGATCGACTAACTTTCCATCTCCCAGTTCTTGGCTTTTATACAGTTCTTAAAATGTTCATTCATAGTACACACTTAGCCCCTCCTGCTTGGTTACATCCATTCTAATTTTCCTCCACCCTGGTCTCAAAACCCCTGATGCTATTTCTTGTTTCTTCCTTATTAGGAGATAATACTGGCACAGAATACATGTCTAGTTGTAAGTCAGAAGAATGGGAGGTTCACGGGAAGCCTTTATTTCTGGGGGGCGAGTCTCCTGACTCTGGTTAATTTCCTCTGGTCAAGGGTCAGGCTGCTGACACAATGAGACCTTGTCTCTGCTTGAAACAGACAGAGCTGATTATATCAGGGGGTTAAAAAGAACCGAAAAATCTACAATACTAGCCAGCATGCCGTGCATGGCACACACACACTTCAGCTGGCAGTCAATGATGGCATGTTGTGTCAGCGTAGCGTCGCAGATGTGGTGGCTATAGGCAGACGAATAGTAGGTCACTTCAAAACAGAACGGGCAAAAACAGTTGGGAATGCCAAAAAAAAGACTCATGCAAGATGTCGCGACAAGGTGGAATAGCACATTTTATATGATGAAAGGTTTACTCGAACAGAAACACGCACTAGCTGCTTGTCGTAGACCAGCGGGGGCCAATTGAGAACATGCTCACGATTCGATCTCCATTTAAACAATTAACAATAGATAAGCACATCTGGTGCATCTGCAGCCGACGTGATTCCCTCCGTGACCTCACTGACACGTCTGTTAAGCAAGGAGGTAACGACCCCCTTTACTCTACCGCAACCCTTCTGGATCCGAGATAAGCACTATTACTTTGCTGGAAGCGCAAAACAAGGTGCACGAAATGTACTTATTGACATGATGGATTGGCCTGCTGTTGATGGACACTGGGCACACAGCGCAGAGACCGGAGACAATGACAACAACAACGATGCAGAAAAGAACACGGAAGGACACAGACGGAGAACAAACCAGACCAACCAAAGACAACAGCATTGCAACAAGTACATGCATACTTCACAGAAGTCTCAATACCCAGACATGAGAGGGCACTTGCATACTCGAGTGCTAATCAAGGACGTTTCTCATGGCACAAAAATACTTATCTGCTCCATGCACCAGTACGGACAGTGAGCAACTGTTCAGTGCTGCATCTCACAATATCGATGAAAAGAGGAACAGACTGAGCTGTGAGAAAGCAGAGATGATTTTGTTCATAAAGAAAAACCTTCCGTTGGTGCTTAAGTAAGGCTGAGGTGATGACTAAATGTGGAGACATTCATTCAGCAGTGCACTCATTTGATTCACAATGGATTACACAGATGGCACACAAAAAAAAACTAGAAATTGTTATTTAATTTTAAGAAACAAATATTGGCGAGTCTTGTTTGGATATGTTAGCCTACTTAAAAGATGTTTTATATCTTTCTAATTAATTCCTATAGGTTCATTAGGATGATTGATAAGCCAATGCCAGTTTCAAATGAACGATTTACGCAAAATAGGGATTGTTCTGAATCTACAATAATCCATTTGTAAATGCAGTATGTACTATAAAAGCCTGAGAAATATGTATTCAGTATCCTTTTGTTGTATTTGTTATCAATTTTGTTGATAACGTGTAAACCTAATTTATTTAATACATATCTATCCAGGCATTGTATAGTTTAAAATAACAGAAAGGGAATGTGTTTTATACTAATATTCCTAATAGTTTTCTATTTGTTGTGATTATTGTTGTGATAGCCTACTCTTAATACACTGTGGTAGACTGGATTTCAGGGGAGGAGTCGGAATGTACCTATGGTTCATCTAGCGAATCTCCGATCCCTCCCTAACAAAATGGACAAACTTCTCCTCACCCGCACTAACAAGGACTTTTTTTTAAAACTCTGCTGCTCTGTGCTTCACTGAAACCTGGCTGAGTGAAGCCATACCGGACAACGCACTACATCTGCCGGGCTTTCAGCTGTTCCGAGCCCATCGCTTCGCTAACGGGGAAAACGAGAGGTGGTGGTTTGTGTTTCTACGTTAACGAAAGTTGGTGTTAAGATGTAACAATGCTGAAGAAGATGTGCTCTCCTAACTTAGAGGCCCATTTCATAAACTGTAAACCTTCCTACTCGCCGCGGGAGTTTTCCTCTTTCATTCTTGTGAATGTGTACATCCCTCCAGACGCGTGTGTGAGCGCGGCGCTACAACAGCTGAAACGGAACAAAGGTACCCAGATTCTATTTTAATCATTCTTGGGGATTTTAACAAAGCAAATCTCTCCCGTGAACTGCCAAAATACAGACAGCACGTAACATGTCCCACCAGAGACGGTAATATACTGGACCACTGTTACACCACAATAAAGAATACGTATCACTCCGTCCCTCGGGCAGCTTTGGGGCTCTCTGATCACGGTTTGGTTCATCTTATACCGACCTACAGGCAGAAACTGAAATCAGCTAAACCTGTAATAAGGACTGTAAAAAGATGGACTAATGAAGCAGAGCAGGATTTACAGGCCTGCTTTGATTGCACTGATTGGACTGTTTTTGAAGCTGTTACCACCGATCTGGATGAGCTCACAGATACTGTAACATATCAGTTTCTATGAGAATACATGCATTCCCACCAGGACATTATCATTCACTAATGATAAACCATGGTTTACTGGGAAACTCAAACAGCTTCGTCATACCAAAGAGGATGCTTACAGAAGTGGGGATAAACTATTGTATAACCAGGCCAGAAACAGACTGACAAAAGGAGATCAGAGTTGCTAAAAGAAGCTACTCTGAAAAGCTGAAAAAACAGTTTTCAGCCAACGACCCGGCATCAGTCTGGAGAGGCCTGAGGAACATCACCAACTACAAGTCACCATCCCCCCGATCTGTGGAGAATCAACAACTTGCTGATGATTTAAATTCATTCTACTGCAGGTTTGAAAAGCCCAGTCTCACACCCCACACCTGCTCTGATCTGCACTTCACACATTCACAATCACCTCCTGCACCCCCTCTCCTCCCCCCTCCTGCCATCCAACCTGAGCTCAAGGTCTGTGTGGAGGACCTGAGCCAAGTCTTCAAAAAACAGAAGACTAGGAAAGCTTCAGGCCCAGACGGCATCTCACCTGCTTGTTTAAAAGCCTGCGCTGACCAACTGGCCCCAGTCTTCACGCAGATCTTCAACAGATCATTGGTGCAGTGTGAAGTTCCCTGCTGCTTCAAACGCTCCACTATCATTCCGGTCCCCAAAAAAACAAAATCACTGGACTTAATGACTACAGACCTGTTGCACTCACGTCTGTGGTCATGAAGTCGTTTGAAAGACTGGTGTTGGCCCACCTGAAGGACATCACTGGACCCCTGCTGGATCCCTTTCAGTTTGCTTACAGAGCAAACAGGTCTGTGGATGATGCAGTCAATATGGGACTGCATTATATCCTGCAACATCTCGACAGACCTGGGACTTATGCAAGGATCTTATTTGTGGACTTCAGTTCGGCCTTCAATACCATCATGCCTGATCTTCTCACAGCCAAACTGACCCAGCTCTCCATCCTCAATCTGTCAGTGGATTTCCAGCTTCCTGGCGGACCGGCAGCAGCTTCTGAGACTGGGGAAACTCACATCCAGGACTCTCAAAATCAGCACTGGCGCCCCCCAAGGGTGCGTTCTCTCCCCACTGCTCTGTACACTAATGACTGCACTTCTAAAGACCCCTCTGTCAAGCTCCTGAAATTTGCTGACAACACCACGGTCATCGTTCTCATCCAAAGAGTCTGCTTACAGACTGGAGGTTGAACAGCTGGCTGTCTGGTGCAGTTATAACAATCTGGAGCTGAACATGCTCAAAACAGTGGAGATGATAGTGGACTACAGGAGAAACCCCCTGCACTCCCCCCACTCACCATCATGAACAGCACTGTGGAAGCAGTGGAGTCATTCAGGTTCCTGGGCACTACCATCTCTCAGGACCTGAAGTGGGACAATCACATTGACTCCATTGTGAAAAAGGCCCAGCAGAGACTGTACTTCCTTCGCCAGCTGAGGAAGTTCAACCTGCCACAGGAGCTGCTGATTCAGTTCTATTCAGACGTCATTGAGTCTGTTTTATGCACTTCCATCACTGTCTGGTCTGGTTCAGCTACCAAATCAGATATCAGGAGACTACAACGGACAGTCCGGACTGCGGAGAGGATTATTGGTGCCCCACTGCCAACCCTCCAGGACCTGTACTCTTCCAGAGTGAGGAAGAGAGCAAGTAAAATCATCACAGACTCCACTCACCCTGGACACCACCTGTTTGAACTGTTACCGTCAACGGCGACTCAGATCACTGGCCACAAGAACAGTTTTTTCCCACAGGCCATTTTCCTTCTGAACAGTTAACATACCTCCCAAGGCATATGCCTGTAAGTGCAATACTCACACTGTTTGGTGCAATATCTCTAAACTCAGGTGATATTTATATGTATTCATACTAGTCACTTAAAATACTGTAAATATGTTTATAATCTGTAAATGTTATTCTGACTAAACCCAACTGTGACTTTAGACTATTTTTATATTTATATTTTATTCTTAGAATTTTTATTAATATGTTTCTTGTTGTATTTGTGCACTGGAAGCTTCAGTACCAAGAAAAATTCCTTGTGTGTGCAAGCACACTTGGCAATAAAGCTCTTTCTGATTCTGATTGTTCAGATATATATATATTATTATTATTATTTTTAAGTCAAATGCAAACTGTTCACAGTAAGTTCTTCCATTGACGTTTGTTAATCTTTAAAATACAGACAGTGTTAATAAACTAATGTTTAAAAGTAAATGTTTTAAAGTTCGTTCTTTTTGCAACTTACTGTAATAAACTACGTTATGAACTCTTCAGTCTGAAATATATAAATGTTCCTTTCCCACTCATTTCAGATAACATATGCATAAAGCCTGCTACTATAGAAGTGAATAATCTTAAGAATTTGAATAAGATGTGCACTTACATGCATATTTAATTAAACTACTGCGTTAGCCTATATTGTACATTATTAAATACACTAATCTGTAAAGAAATCACAAATAATGTGTTCTCATTGAAACTATTAACACAGTATTAATTACAAAATGCCACCAACACTTGTACCCCATTCATACAAATCCGAGGTAAAATAGACTACCTCCGTTGCAGGAAAGAAAGGTATCAGCTTTGTAGACGGGTTTCCCTTTTCGTACCTTTCATTTCTAAAAAGAATACACCATGTCAAATTGGTGGCCTTTTATTCTATGCCTGAATGGGGCATAAGTATTTTCTGATTCAAATATATGGAACAAATTACTTGTATAATTAAAATGAGCGGAAATTAGAAGCCTCGTCAGAAGCAACATTTTTATTTAATTTATGACAGGGTAGAAAGTTACAGAAATGTCAAAACATTGGTATCTGCCAATTATTTAAAATGAACATCGGCTATCGGTAAATAATTTTCTTATCGGTGCATCCTATTAGGGATTTTTAGTTAGCAGTAGTATAAAATCCAAGGAGGGGGTAATTTCATCTTCAGATGCAACCCTAATTACAGGAGCACTTAGGTTAAACTGTACTTCACCTCCAGATACGATATAGGAGTAATTAGGTTAACTGTTTGTAAATGCAATCCTGTTGGGAAATGATGCAGAGCCAGTAGGTGGCTCTATTAGATCTTGAGAAAAGAGAATGATTGTGCCACTATTGTCTCCAAACAAGGAAAAAACAAGGGAGAGCATCAGGGTTTGGAGACCATGGTGGAGGAAAAATAGAACTAGTGTAATCCAGCAGGTGGGGTTAAATGTGTCTTATGAATAAACATTTAAAACTGTATAAAAACCGAGAGATGCAAGGCAGTCGAACTGCAGGTCAACTCGGCTTTTGTTGCTCCTGTAATAAAAGTCTATCTTGATTCTACAAACTGCAGAAGTGCTTTATTTTGAAGTAATCGGGAAGAGTTTCCACCACAATCCCTAGTCAGAATAATGGAAATTCCCTCTCTTATGGAACTGCTAACCAAGCATGATCACACAGTCAAAAAAAATGCAACATACCTTGGGCATAGTACACAAAACAAAATAATTGATTACCTGGCTGAAATAGTCCGCACCTCAATAATTAGTGAAGTTGCACAAAGTGAGGCTTTCAGCATTATGGCCGACGAGATCAAAGACATTAGCAAGAAGGAACAGATGTCCTTTGTAATTCGATACTATTACACCTGTCTATTACAAAAAGACACAGCAACAGGTGAACAATGCTGTATTGAAAATAATGTAGCCTATAAAGCTGGGATATGAATAGGCTGTGAGTAGGCTATAGTAAAATGTACATTGTTGTCCAGTATTATGCTTTTTTTTGTTTTTCACTTTTGGACATATACAATATTTTCATTTACAAAAAACACAGCAACAGCCGAATAAAGCTGTATTGAAAATAATTGGAGGCCTCTGTGTGGTGTTTTTAAACTGGAGTAGGCTTGTTCCCAGTAAATGTTTTTTTCCTTACAATCAATGTACTCCTTCGAATAAAGCAGTATATTTGTCTTAAGGAAAAGGACAACTAGCCTATTTGAAGAACAATGAATCGCCTAACATGTATATACAGATACATAACACATTAAAACAGGATTGTTGTGGAACTCAAAATGTGAACTGTACCGGTGTTAGTCTATGCACATCAGATAATTAATAACATTACCTGTAAAATAAGAAACCAAAGTATATCAGTATGCGATTCCTTAACTCTCAGACAGTTTTCAACTAGCCTATATACTACAACAGCATAATAGAATTCCTGAAATTCAGTTATGGCTTTTGCTGTGCCACGCCAAGAGTTTCAGTGGCCCCATCTGGCAACCTATATGAAAGACGTCTGGGGGCGCCACTGTTTCTTTAAAGGCCCAGTTCCAATCATTGTTAGCAGAAAACGGTGAGGGTATTAGCGCTCGTTCACAACGCACAAATATAATATGGATCTGATTTATCAAAGAAAACATGCTAGGCTATGTTGTGTGTGACAGTTTGATAAATCCCCATAACTTCTGGCGCAATCAAAATCCTAGAATCTCCACATACACCATAATGTCGTAAGACATGTAAGCACAGTTGATAAATTAGGTCCCGGGCTTTGTGGAGTTCAGAGTGTAAGATTATAGTCAGAGTGCAGTAGAACTACAGTGTGCTGCAAATACGGCGTCCAAAATAGTTTTTTTTACTGCAGTAATGTTCCAAAATAACACCGTGGACTGAAGCTACTGCACTTTTACTGCAGTTTCAAAACGGCCATCTTTTTTGTAAGGGCGCATCATTCACCAAATGTCTATAGCCTACTTTAATGTAAATCATGAAACGCTTACCTTGTACCCATGTTTGGCCTCTGTAGTTGCGTGACTGTTTGCTCTAATCTATACTTTATCAATAAAAGTTAATAAAATACAACTAACTGTTTGGTCATTTCTGATTCTCGAAGATGGCAAACAAGCGAAAATGGGCACGATCAATGAGTATTTGGAGAACTAGGCCTGTCGTCTGAGATGCAATTGACGTCTTCAAGTTATGCGTTTCAGAATTAAATATATTTTAAGTATGGACCTTGGACGAATCGATTTAGTCGGAGATTAATTGCACAAAGCCTGTTCTCTGCTCAACTCAGTTCATGGAATTCACTATGGAGTTGAGTTTAGTCAGCTACGCCGGATGTTTCACATGTGTATCAAATGAAAGACAGACAACCTGTGGCTATTTGCGCTTCAGAATTCGAAAATGTACAAATCACAATATCATAGGCAGGATAATTTTGCTAAATATAGCCCACTTTCCTCCTTTTCAGACAGCCAAATAAACTCTGTCTTACAAAATTGTCTTGCTTGAGTTTTCTGCTGTCCAGAATGGCTAGCTATGTACTTCGTGTTAGTAAGCGATAGACCTACAATTATATTTTAGAAAAGGTACTTACAGATTATTCTAAAGACACATTGTCCGTTAAAACCCGTAATCCTCAAATTGCTCCTTTGTCTCCACCTTCAGCAGCCACGCCAACAACGTTTGCTCCAGTAACTTTTTCTGAGGTGCGTTCAGTTCGCTTCAACATCGCGGAACAGTTTGCACTAGTGATGTGTCATGCGCAAAAGATGCGGCTCTGAGAGCCGATGCTTTGTAGTGAATCAGAAGAGCCGGCTCGCATCGAGTGAGAGCCGGCTCCCAGTTTTTTTCCTTTCGCTGCGTGCTTACAGGCAGAACTTTGTTTTGATTGGTCAGCAATCGCATCGCGGCCAATCAGATGTGAGGATATGGGATCATACCATTATGTAAAAACAGAGAGGGGGGTGAAGTGAAGCGGCACTCCATTGCAAGTTAATGAGTCGTAACAACGTTAATAACGACACTGTCTGTCAGATAGCGGTGAGGAGAGTGTGTGAGTCGTAACTATGAGTGACACCCGAAAGAGAAGCAGCATCTGGCTCCAGTTTAAAGACAATGGAAACAACAAAGCAGAGTGCGTTCACTGCAAGATGAAAATTACTTTAAGAGCAGGTTCCACCACAAACCTGCATAGACATATGAGAACTGTCCATCCTACAGTGCAGTTAGAGGAGAGAGGGCAAGCTAGCACCCCATCTACAGATCCTGGTGTGTCTCATCCCCCAAAAACAGCAACTGCAGCAGCATCTACTGGCTTCCCCACACATGCAGGTATAACCTCTCCTACTGCAGCTCAAAGCAAAATAAGCCAGTTTATACCCAAAGTGATGACCCCATCCAAACAGCACAGCATTGATGTAGAGCTAGCTAAAATGATAGCTACTGATTTCCAACCCTTTTCAATTGTGGAGGACAGAGGTTTTAAAAGTTTTGTCAAAACTTTAAATCCCACATACACTCTTCCCAGTAGAAAAACATTGTCCCAAACAACAATACCTAAACTATATGACACAGAACGGGCATTATGGCAAGTAAGGGTGAAACAAGCTCCATCAGTTTGCCTGACAACTGACTGCTGGACCTCCAGAACAACCTGCTCTTTCATGGCTGTCACTTGCCATTTCATTGAAAATTACAAGATGACATCTTGCCTTTTGGACTGCTTTGAGTTCACAGAGAGACACACTGCAGAAAACCTAGCAGATGAGCTAGTAAGAGTGGCAAAAGAGTGGCAAGTAGAGGACAAAGTAGTGTGCTGTGTGAGTGACAATGCAGCAAACATCACCAAAGCCATAAAAATTCTTAAGTGGACCCATCACCCATGTCTGGCACATACACTAAACCTCATGATTAGAGATGCCCTAAAGGTGGTCAAACCAACCGTGGATAAGGTGAAGGCTGTTGTGGAGTTTGCACAGTTGCAACACAGAGGCTAAAGTCCACACAGTGCCAGATGGGGATGCCTGAACTGAGGCCCAAACAAGAGTGTGCCACCAGGTGGAACTCAACATTTTATATGTTGAAACGAATTCTTGAAACAAAAGATGCCATCATCTCCACCCTGGCCCTCATCAACGCACCAGTTGATGCTCTATGTCAAGAGGAATGGGAGCTGGTGAAAGAGGTCTGCACCGTCCTGCAACCATTTGAGGAGGTGACTGTGGAAATAAGTGCAGACAGGTACCTTGGACCATTTTTTTTCACTACTACCATTCAGTCACTATTATACATTGCAGAAACAATACAGTATGATGTGCCACATATAATATGCCACATACTTTAAAAAAAGCTTCATTTTAAAAGTTGCTGTTTCTCTCCCTCAGCTATGTTTCTGCCTCAAAAATGCTCCTGCTATGCAAAGGTTTGCAGCGTGTGACAGCCCAACAGACTGTAACCATGCAGAAAGGGAAAGAATTGGTTGCAGCTCTTTGTTCAGCCATGGACCGGAAATTTCTGCGTATGGAGTACAACACTGTCCACTCAGAAACCACATTATTGGATCCTAGGTTTAAAAAACTTGCATTCAATGACAACAGAGCTGTTGATGAGGCACTTCAGAGAATTAGTGCAGCAGCAAGATGCACCCCTAGCAGCCAGCCATCTCCGCCATTAGAAGGCCAAGTGTATGAGGAACCACAAACCTCTGTGTTTGGAGGCTTTTTGATGAAAGAGCTACAGGAGATGCTACAAGAAGAAATCCTACAGCTGATGCTATACTGGAGGTGAGGTCTTATCTTGAGGAGCCCATCATCCAACGAGCAGAAGACCCACTGAGCTGGTGGCAGGCCAAGGCCTCAGTCTTTCCACGCCTGGCGAAGGTGATGGAAGGGAGACTGTGTATTGTGGCAACATCGGTTCCTTCAGAGAGAATCTTCTCAAAAACAGGGCAGATAATCTCAGAAAGAAGAAATAGGATCAGTCCATCAAAGCTGAGGCATCTGATTTTTTTGAATGCCAATCTTCACTGAGGACATTAATACTGTTTGCTTGAGTTTGGTTCTAGTTCTGTTCTAGTTCAATTCTGTTTATTTGCTGTTTTTTTGTTGTTAATTTGTGCAAAAAAATGTTTGATTAAAATGATTAAAAACAAAAGAATGCTTTTGTAACAAAATAAATGCATAAAAACACTGCACATGAAAGGGTTTTCAACACACAAACCATTTTTTTTTTTTAAAGTTAGTAGTAAAATAAAGGCCTACAAAAAAATCCTAAATTAAGAGCCGTTCAGGAGTCGAAAGAGCCGGCTCTTCTTTGGGAGCTGAGCCAAAAGAGCCGGCTCTCGGAAAAGAGCCGAACTTCCCATCACTAGTTTGCACTGAACAACTCGTTTCATCCAAAACGTTATTTGAGATACGTTGGTTCCCATTTGGTGGGCGTGGCTTGACCTTCCCGGTTTTTCAACTGGTCGTTCAGTACAGCCAAATCTTTTTTTTTTTTATTTCACCTTTATTTAACCAGGTAGGTCAGTTGAGAACAAGTTCTCATTTGCAACTGCGACCTGGCCAAGACAAAGCAAAGCAGTGCGACAAAAAACAACAACACAGAGTTACACATTAAACAAACAGTCAAAAACACAATAGAAAAATCTATAGACAGAGTGCAAAATGTATTGCAAAAATGCAGTAAGGTTAAGAGGTAGAACAATAAATAGACTATAGTGGTGACATAAATTACAGAATTATCATTATTAACACAGGAATGAAAAGTGTGCAAATTATGATGTGCAAATAGAGATACTGGAGTGCAAGATTAGTGAAAATAAACAAAAAATAAATATGGGGATGAGGTAGTAGTGTGGGCTATTTACAGAAGGGCTATATACAGGTGCAGTGATCGATAAGCAGCTTTGACAGCTGATGCTTAAAGTTATTGAGGGAGATAGGAACCTCTAGCTTCAATGATTTTTGCAATTCGTTCCAGTCATTGGCAGCAGCAAACTGGAAGGAATGGCGACCAAAGGAGGTGTTGGCTTTGGGGGTGACCAGTGAGATATACCTGCTGGAGCGCATGCTACGGGTGGGTGTTGCTATAGTGACCAGTGAGCTGAGATAGGGCGGGGACTTATAGATGACCTGGAGCCAGTGGGTTTGGCGGCGAATATATAATGAAGGCCAGCCAACGAGAGCATACAGGTCGCAGTGGTGGGTAGTGTATGGGGCTTTGGTGACAAAACGGATGGCACTGTGATAGACTACATCCAATTTGCTAAGTAGAGTATTGGAGGCTAGTTTGTAAATGACATCGCCGAAATCAAGGATCGGTAGGATAGTCAGTTTTACAAGGGCATGTTTGGCAGCATGAGTGAAGGAGGCTTTGTTGCGAAATAGGAAGCCAATTCTGGATTTAATTTTGGATTGGAGATGGTTGATGTGAGTCTGGAAGTTGAGTTTATAGTCTAACCAGATGCCTAGGTATTTGTAGGTGTCCACGTATTCTAATTCGGATCCGTCGAGAGTAGTGATGATAGTCCGGTGGGCGGGTGCTGGCAGCGTTCGATAGAAAAGCATGCACTTAGTTTTACTAGCGTTTAAGAGCAGTTGGAGGCCACGGAAGGAGTGTTGTATGGCATTGAAGCTTGATTGAAGGTTAGTAAACACAGTGTACAACACAGTATCTTATGGCTATTGTTGTGGAAAATCTTCCCTCTGTTTCTTAAAAATAAAGCACTCTCAAAGTTTGGAAAAATAACATACAGTCGTTGTCAAAAGTTTTGAAAATGACACAAGTATTGGTCTCCACAAAGTTTGCTGCCTCAGTGTTGATGATGACAATTTGCATATACTCCAGAATGTCATGAAGAGTGATCAGATGAATTGCAATTAATTGCAAAGTCCCTCTTTGCCATGAAAATTAACTTAATCCCCCCAAAACATTTCCACTGCATTTCAGCCCTGCCACAAAAGGACCAGTTGCCATCATGTCAGTGATTGTCTCATTAACACAGGTGAGAGTGTTGAAGAGGACAAGGCTGGAGATCACTCTGTCATGCTGATTGAGTCAGAATAACAGACTGGAAGCTTGAAATCCCTGTTCTTCCTCTGTCAACCATGGTTACCTGCAAGGAAACACATGCTGTCATCATTGCTTTGCACAAAAAGGGCTTCACAGGCAAGGATATAGATAGATAGATAGATAGATAGATAGATAGATAGATAGATAGATAGATAGATAGATAGATAGATAGATAGATAGATAGATGTTGCATGGTTAAATTAGCTGTACAGGTAAGTATACAGTTATATTTACAGATATATATATTGCTGCTAGTAAGATTGCAGCTAAATCAACCATTTATCGGATCATCAAGAACTTCAAGGAGAGAGGTTCAATTGTTGTGAAGAAGGCGTCAGGACACCCAAGAAAGTCCAGCAAGCGCCAGGACCGTCTCCTAAAGTTGATTCAGCTGCAGGATCGGGGCACCACCAGTGCAGAGCTTGCTCAGGAATGGCAGCAGGCAGGTGTGAGTGCATCTGCACGCACAGTGAGGCAAAGACTTTTGGAGGATGGCCTGGTGTCAAGAAGGGCAGCAAAGAAGCCACTTCTCTCCAGGAAAAACATCAGAGATAGACTGATATTCTGCAAAAGGTACAGGGATTGGACTGCTGAGGACTGGGGTAGAGTCATTTTCTCTGATGAATCCCCTTTCCGATTGTTTGGGCCATCCGGAAAACACCTTGTCCGGAGAAGACAAGGTGAGCGCTACCATCAGTCCTGTGTCATGCCAACATGATAGAGGAATTTAGTTGTTAATATAATGACTAAAGAGTTCCACCCTGAAACAGTATAACTATGTGAATTAGAATAAGACAATAATCCAATAATATGTGTGACTAAAAAGCTAGGGCATTGTGTTGGTATTTTGCAATAAAAGCAGGGTATAGCTGAGGCGAGAAGAGGAACTCTTGACAAACAACTCGTGATGACAACTGAAACCAATAACAGGAAGGGAGAAGGGAACGGTTAGGACCTATTTAGCCTACAGATTACCTATCGCTAGACTAATGATATTGTGAAACATGATTACCATAAATGTATATGAAATTGTACAACAACTCCATTGGGAGGTATTATATGACAGAAACGTGTGTGTATAAAAGATGTGCCCTGAACTTGAGAGGGCAGAGCTCTCTGAATAAAGAACTGACCACTGCAAGCTGGGGCTCTGTCTGTATTATTACAAACTGAAGCCTTACAACCTTCAGGATACAGATAGAGTTATGAAATAGTTCATTTAGAACATTGAGATAGCAAAATTCTTGTGACACAACAGTAAAGCATCCTGAGACCATTCATGTGTTGGGTTGCTTCTCAGCCAAGGGAGTGGGCTCACTCACAATTTTGCCTAAGAACACAGCCATGAATAAAGAATGGTACCAACACATCCTCCAAGAGCAACTTCTCCCAACCATCCAAGAACAGTTTGGTGACGACCAATGCCTTTTCCAGCATGATGGAGCACCTTGCCATAAGGCAAAAGTGATAACTAAGTGGCTCGGGGAACAAAAAATCAACATTTTGGGTCCATGGCCAGGAAACTCCCCAGACCTTAATCCCATTGAGAACTTGTGGTTGATCCTCAAGAGGTGGGTGGACAAACAAAAACCCACAACTTCTGACAAACTCCAAGCATTGATTATACAAGATTGGCCTGCCATCAGTCAGGATGTGGCCCAGAAGTTAATTGACAGCATGCAGAGGTCTTGAAAAATAAGGGTCAACACTGCAAATATTGACTCTTTGCATAAACTGAATGTCATTGTCAATGACAGCCTTTGAATACTTGTAATTATACTTCAGTGTACCATAGTAACTACTGACATAAAGATCTAAGAACACTGAAGCAGCAAACTTTGTGGAGACCAATACCATTTTCAAAACTTTTGACCACAACTGTAGACTTTATTACGCAAGTAACATAGCCGAGTGAGCCCCCAGAGACCACTGATCTTCCCAGACTCATCTCGCTCTTTTTATACAATTTTGTGGTTACATAGCATACATAGTCCTTCCCCCATGGGTAGAATGATTAACCTCTTATCCGTCTTCCACTATTGTTTCAAAACCTTTCAATTCTGGTTGGTCTACAGACATGCGACCATAATGCTTAGTGCATGTTGAAACCTGTTGAAACCATAGCACAGCTAGTGTGTGTCTAAGTGTACCCTATAAAGCCATATGATTATCTTCTCTTGGGCTTTACTGACTGCGCTGACTGTTGGGCTCTACTGACTGCTCTGACCTCCATTCTGTTGCTATCCTATGCCACTTTATACGTTTACTGAATAACCTACTGTGGTTTAAATTTAAACAGAGGAAAATCTCCAAACTTCTGTTGTAACTTTCCAATTCTTTTCTTTGGATCATAGGCCTAAAAATACTGAACAAAGGCCTAAAAATATTCAACACCTCACGGGTTGAATAATTAACACGTCTTAACCGTCTTCCACTATCGTTTCAAAACCTTTCAGTACTGGTTTTTCTACGCCATCTTCCGTCCTCCGTTGGCAGTTAAACCTTCAAGATATGAAACAATAGTGGCGAACCCATAGCGATGGTGCAAAGATAAACAGGCATGCAGCCATAAAGATAAACAGACATGCACCCATAATGCTTAGTGCATGTTGAAACCTGTTGAAACTATAACAGAGTACAGACACTATTTTATCCAACTATTCTAGTCACTCTCATATAGCTAGAGTGCTAATGACTGTGCTAATAGTGGGCTTTACTGACTGCGCTAATTGTTGGCTCTGCTGACTGCTCTGACCTCTATTCTGTTGCTATTCTATGGGTTATTTAATAACCTTTTATCATTCTGCTGCCCCCTGTTGCTACTCTATGTGTTTACTGAATAACCTATTGTGGTTTGTAATTTAAACAGTGGAAAATCTCCAAACTTCAATTCTGTTCTTTGGATCATAGGCCAAAAAATATTGAACAAAGGCCTAAAAATATCAACACTCTACTAACAAGCATTTTGCTACACAAGCAATAACATCTGCTAAACGTGTATGTAACCAAAAACAATTTGATTTTAGATATGAGATACATCTCTCTCCGCCCTAACAAGGGAGTCGTTGTGGCTCAATGTCCCGTGTGGCTCAGTTAGTAGAGTATGGCGCTTGCAACGCTAGGGTTGTGGGTTCGATTCGATTCCCACAGGGGACCAGTAAGGTGAAATAAATGTATGCACAAACTACTGTAAATCGCTCTGGTTAAAAGTGTCTGCTAAATGTAAAATGTCGTTCACAAAGCTGCGTGGTGGGCTGTCTAGCTCCCGCCTAACTTTTATTTGGATTGGTGGATACATCTCATTATTGTAATCTGTTTGTGAATATTCGATGAGGGTTGTGGACGTCAACTGCCTGTATTCAACAGAGAGAGGCTATGCTACTAGCCTCATGACATGAATATGCATGGCCCTTCGAAATTATACCTAAACTATATCTAAACTAATTTCCCACATAGGCCTATAACAATAGATGTAGCCTGCAGCACAGATTGGGTAATTAACAAAGAAGGGAACAGAGCTTACCAAAAAGCAACTTTTTCAAATCATTGTTCATGCAGGTAAGACGTTTTGATTTCATAACCTATCGGAAAGAACAGGTTCTAAGGTTTCTAAAACACATAGTGTACATTTGCCAAATGTTGAATATTTTTAGGCCTATGCTCCAAAGAACAGAATTGGAAGGTTACAACAGAAGTTCAAATTAGAAACCACAATAGGTTATTCAGTAAACATATAGAGTAGCAACAGAGGGCAGCAGAATGATAAAAGGTTATTAAATAACCCATCTACAGAGCCACATTATCATATGGCTCTGTAGAGTGCACTTAGACATGCACCAGCCATAATATATGCATGGCCATATTATTGTTTGTCGTATTACTATGGTGACGACAGGTACTGAGAATTATTTATGCATGGCCATATTACTGTTTGTGCTATTACTATGGTTTCAAATATGTTGCATAATTTCCAAGGTATATATTGTTAGGGAGTTTTGCACTTAGTATTAGCAATAATATAAATCACAGGAGGGGTGATTTTATCTTCAGAGGTACCCCTAGTTAACTTCAGATGTACCCCTAGTGGAAAGCATTTAGGATTAGTTAACTTCAGATGTACCCCTAGTGGAAAGCATTTAGGATTAACTTGATTTATCATCAGGATGAACTGTACCTTAAAAAGCACTTAGGATTAACTTCAGGATGAACTGTAACTTAACTTTATGCACTTAGAATGAGATGAACTGTACCTCAACTCTATGTAACCCTAGTTAAAGAGCACGTAGAATGAGATGACCTGTACCTCATCTTTAGAAGACCCTATTGACAGGAAGAAAGTAGATTCACTACTGGGAAAGCTCAAATCAAGTTTAGTCACCAACTGGGTCATACAGCTGCAAAGACAAAGACATGATTACACAAGCCCATATATTTATACCCTCCTGCTAGGTGGAGTCTACTCTTTGCACATCTAGACAATCTAGCCAATACATCTTTGTTGCTAAGTCAGGAACTTAATTGGTTCCTCTCACTGGCGTAGTCATGGCCCTGCCTGATACTAGTACCTTCGTGGGCGTGGAAGTATATGTGTGTGAAATAGGACTGTTCTTTCTCACGTCATCTGACCTCGGGCCGAAATCCTCGCACCGCCCTAATCCACGACTGTCCTAACTTATCAGTGACTGAAACCAGACTGTTGCACTTTGCCTCCTTCCATAGGAGCCATGGGAATTAACAATAACATTTTTGACAGAATGTAAACTTTCTGCACTCCCCCTTGTCTCACTCAGTAACTAACTTTCCATACACCTAGTTCTTATCCACCCCCCATTGACCCCAACATATACAGTTGAAGTCGGAGGTTTACATACACCTTAGCCAAATACATTTCAGCTCAGTTTTTCACATTTCCTGACATTTAATCCTAGTAAAAATTCCCTATCTTAGGTCAGTTAGGATCACAACTTTATTTTAAGAATGTGAAATGTCAGAATAATAGTAGAGAGAACTACAGTGGGGAGAACAAGTATTTGATACACTGCCGATTTTGCAGGTTTTCCTACTTACAAAGCATGTAGAGGTCTGTAATTTTTATCATAGGTACACTTCAACTGTGAGAGACGGAATCTAATTTTTATGATTTTTAAATAATTAATTTGCATTTTATTGCATGACATAAGAATTTGATCACCTACCAACCAGTAAGAATTCCGGCTCTCACAGACCTGTTAGTTTTTCTTTAAGAAGCCCTCCTGTTCTCCACTCATTACCTGTATTAACTGCACCTGTTTGAACTCGTTACTTGTATGAAAGACACCTGTCCACACACTCAATCAAACAGACTCCAACCTCTCCACAATGGCCAAGACCAGAGAGCTGTGTAAGGACATCAGGGATAAAATTGTAGACCTGCACAAGGCTGGGATGGGCTACAGGACAATAGGCAAGCAGCTTGGTGAGAAGGCAACAACTTTTGGCGCTATTATTAGAAAATGGAAGAAGTTCAAGATGATGGTCAATCTCCCTCGGTCTGGGGCACCATGCAAGATCTCACCTCGTGGGGCATCAATTATCATGAGGAAGGTGAGGGATCAGCCCAGAACAACACGGCAGGACCTGGTCAATGACCTGAAGAGAGCTGGGACCACAGTCTCAAAGAAAACCATTAGTAACACACTACGCCGTCATGGATTAAAATCCTGCAGCGCATGCAAGGTCCCCCTGCTCAAGCCAGCGCATGTCCAGGCCCGTCTGAAGTTTGCCAATGACCATCTGGATGATCTTGGCCAACAACCTCCTTCCCTCAGTAAGAGCATTGAAGATGGGTCGTGGCTGGGTCTTCCAGCATGACAACGACCCGAAACACACAGCCAGGGCAACTAAGGAGTTGCTCCGTAAGAAGCATCTCAAGGTCCTGGAGTGGCCTAGCCAGTCTCCAGACCTGAACCCAATAAAAAATCTTTGGAGAGAGCTGAAAGTCCGTATTGCCCAGCGACAGCCCCGAAATCTGAAGGATCTGGAGAAGGTCTGTATGGAGGAGTAGGCCAAAATCCCTGCTGCAGTGTGTGCAAACCTGGTCAAGAACTACAGGAAACGTATGATCTCTGTAATTGCAAACAAAGGTTTCTGTACCAAATATTAAGTTCTGCTTTTCTGATGTATCAAATACTTATGTCATGCAATAAAATGCAAATTAATTACTTAAAAATCATACAATGTGATTTTCTGGATTTTTGTTTTAGATTCCGTCACTCACAGTTGAAGAGTACCTATGATAAAAATTACAGACTTCTACATGCTTTGTAAGTGGGAAAACCTGCAAAATCGGCAGTGTATCAAATACTTGTTCTCCCCACGTTTCACGGTTGGGAGGGTGTTCTTCGGCTTGCAAGCCTCCCCTTTTTCCTCCATACATAACGATGGTCATTATGGTCAAACAGTTCTATTTTTGTTTCATCAGACCTGAGGACATTTCTCCAAAAAGTACGGTCTTTGTCCCCATGTGCAGTTGCAAACCGTAGTCTGGCTTTTTTATGGCGGTTTTGGAGCAGTCTTCTTCCTTTCTGAGCGGTCTTTTAGGTTATGTCGATATAGGACTTGTTTTACTGTAGATATAGATACTTTTGTACCTGTTTCCTCCAGCATCTTCACAATGTCCTTTGCTGTTGTTCTGGGATTGATTTGCACTTTTCACACCAAAGTACGTTAATCTCTAGGAGACAGAACATGTCTCCTTCCTGAGCGGTATGACAGCTGTGTGGTCCCATGGTGTTTATACTTGCGTACTATTGTTTATACAGATGAACGTGGTACCTTCAGGCATTTGGAAATTGCTCCCAAGGATGAACCAGACTTGTGGAGGTCTACCATTTTTTTTCGTAGGTCTTGGCTGATTTCTTTCGATTTTCCCATGATGTCGAGCAAAGTGGCACTGAGTTTGAAAGTAGGCCTTGAAATACATCCACAGGTACACCTCCAATTGACTCAAATGATGTCAATTAGCCTATCAGGAGCTTCTAAAGCCATGACATCCTTTTCTGGAATTTTCCAAGCTGTTTAAAGGCACAGTCAACTTTTACAAACAAAAAAATTTTTTTTAACCATGTAGGCCAGTTGAGAACAAGTTCTCATTTACAACTGCGACCTGGCCAAGACAAAAAACAACAGAGTTACACATGAGAATAAACAAACTTAGTGGATGTAAACTTCTGACCCACTGGAATTGTGATATAGTGAATTATAAGTGAAATAATCTGTCTGTAAACAATTGTTGGAAGAATTACTTGTGTCATGTACAAAGTAGATGTCCTAACTGACTTGTCAAAACTATCATTTGTTAACATGAGATGTGTGGAGTGGTTTAAAAATGAGTTTTAATGACTTCAACCTAAGTGTATGTAAACGTCCAATTGTACATTCCTTATACATGTAAAGTAATCAATACATTCTAGTATGGTGACATGAATAACCAGATTTCAAGCTAGAACTCAACACTCTACACCTGTTGTTTACAAAGCGTGACAAATCATATGTTATTTGATTTGACATGCTTTTCATTCCAATCTATCCCACTCACTATTTAAACAACTTTAGTAAGACTGACATGCATAACTAGCTCCCCAGCTTGCAAGTAATACTGCTTCAGAATACTTACAAGTCTAGCAGATATCGATCCATGTCAGGCTCTGGCCATAGAGAAGCCTATTGGCTTCTCTATGTAGCTATGGTCAGAGTCTGACAGTCTTTCTTTTCTGTTTCTGTGTGGGTTTTGGGTTGGATCCCTAATTAGAGGCAGATGCACCGCATTGTCTCTAATTAGGGATCCTATATATGTTTGTCTGTCCTTCACTCTGGTGTGGGTCGTTGTCGATGTATTTTGCAGTCACGGTGAAAGTAAGTGGTGCTGTTACGTCCGTTCATTCGTGTTTGTTTTGAGTACGTGACGTTTTATACATCTGTTGTTTGTTTCTGTAGTTCGTCATTCGTTTTGTGTATATACATAGTATATTATTAAAATGTCGAACTACTATCCCTGCGTTGCGCCTTGGTCATTCCCACACCCACATTGTGACAATCCAACATCAAAGTATAAGAATCCACAAAGACTCCAGAATGTAGACTCCACAAAGTCGAGCTGGGGTCACAGTGCCAAACAAAACTAAAACCTGAACTTATCAAAGCAATTAGCAGTGGCTAAGAGGTGCTACAGACACTTACACAGACAATATGCAACGGTCTGATAACTATAGGTGACAAGACACCTTCAATTTTGGTTCAGTCTCCAAGCAATGTTCAGCATCAAGAGAGTGTGGTAAAACTCAGGAGGCAGTGAAGCTCTCTTCAACTGGAAGCTGTACATTCACATTCAGCCCACTTACGCACTTCTGTCCTCTTCATCAGCCTCAGCAGGTATACACAGATGGTGTAGTATAGGGTTTCCAAACTGACGGCCCGCAGGTGATTTTATTTGGCCCCCCCCCAAGTTTTCTGAGTAAAGAAATCACTGAGCTAACTAGGAGAACAATCTGTTGATGTGCCCTTAAGCAAGGCACTTATACCTAATTGCTCCTGTAAATCACTCTGAATAAGAGCATCTGCTAAATTTCTCAAATGTAATCCTTCCTGCTTTGAATATACAGATCTGGGCCCGTTTCCACATTTCATCAGAGCAGGAGTGCTGATCTAGGATCTGCCCATATAATCGTATTCATTAGGATATCTACGCTATGTTGTGGGGCCCTGATTTTAACTACCATATCATGTTAGAACAGTGATGACTCCCAAGTAAAGTGAAAACAGTTCCTGTTTTGAGGTTGTTTTGACCAGTTGAACAAATAGGCAGCTGGGTTATCCATCCTCCTCTATTCCACACTGTGTGGGTTGTCACATGCTTTTCCCACCTGGGAAAATAAGAATCCACAAAGACTCCAGAATGTAGACTCAACACAGACTCAAAGAAAAATGTATCACTCTTCTCCTCCCTTTTATAATCAAGTTCAGCTGTCTTCTATGGAAACCCCCGCTGCAATAACCGCACTATATCGAGTTGCCTCATTTTGAAGCGATCAAGTGCGGTTACTTCTCAACCGCCTTCAATCGAATCACCATATTCTGAAGCGATTGACTGTGGTTAAACTAATCAAAAGTGCATGCTCAAATGAGAAACCCAGGAAGCAGCGTAGCTTGCTTCAACATAGCGCCATAATGGACTAAAGAAGCACATTACTCCTTATAGTCCAAGGACCTTAAATGTTTTGTTTAAAGGTGAATTGGCTCTGGAAGCCAAATACTCCATCTAACCATGAATCGATTCTCAATTGCGGTACGGTTGAAGTAACATTAATCCCTCTACTTTCATATCACATCAAAATGATTTCAGAAACTATTGTGTAAATTCCAATTCTTTATAGTTATTGTATAATTTCCAATTCCTTATAGCTCCCTGAATATACTCAGCTTGGTATGTTTTAAAGCAGAAACAAGATCTCTTTGTCCTTAGCAGATGAGAGTAGGGTGTAGGCAACCCCCTACCACTCAGCAGGTTGACCTTTGACCAGGGGAATGTTACCAGAGTCAGGAGACTCCCCCAGGGGTAAAGGCTTCCTGTGTACCTCCCATTTTCCTGACTTAGAACTAGACATGTATTCTGTGCCAATGTTATCTCCAAATAAGGAGAAAACAAGAAATAGCATCAGGAGTTTTTTGGAGGAAAATAGAATGGGTGGAGCTGTGAGAACTGTGTCTAATGAATAAACATTTAACAACTTGTACATAAGCCAAAAACTTAGAGATGTACGGGAGTGGTTCCTGCGGGGAGTGGTTCCTGCGGGGAGTGAGTGGTTCCTGCGGGGAGTGGTTCCTGCGGGGAGTGAGTGGTTCCTGCAGGACACTCGGCTTCATTGTCTTTTTGCAATAAAGTCTATCTTGCTTCTACAAACTCCAGAAGTGCCTTCGTTTTTAAGAGGAAGAGTTTTTTCCACTACAAAACGCAAAATACACACAATGTACACTGTTTTAACCAGCTTTATCAGTTTCAGCCAGCAGTATTTTTCAGTGACAACACGTTTGTGGCGTCGATTTTCTGTTTACATCCAGGTGTCCAGACTCCAATAGCTAATGATTTTAGTTTTTTTGTCCGTTTTTTTTATTTTTATTATGCTTCCAAAACCGTACCGCAAGCGATGCGTGTTAATGTTTAGACAGAGCAGCTGGGCTCTTAAAAGAACTCCCCTAATGACTTGTGTGTAATGTGTGTGTAATTATCAACTGGAAGCTGTACACTCAGGTTCAGCTCCCCTACACACGGTTTTCCTCTTCTTCAGCCTTAGCAGGCGTAGAGATGGGGGTAGTAGAACATGCAGATGATGACGGTGCCTCAACAGCCTCTTCTTCTCAGCGGTCCCCTTACCCAACTGTCGCACCAACATGGTCAGGTCTCTTTCACAAGCAGTGCCCTTTTCGCTCTCCATATTTGTCTCACTATCTGGGCAGCAGGTGTTGAATATTTTTAAGCTTTTGGTTAATATTTTTATATTAACCAAAAGAATAACACAGAATAGGAAGGTTAGAAACCACAGTAGGTTATTTAGTAAACATATAGAATGGTATAGGATAGCGACAGGATGGAGGTCAGAGCAGTCAGCAGAACCCCTATAAACAGTGCAGTCAGCAAAACCCAATAGTTAACACAGTCAGAGAAGCCCAAAGGTTAAGGGGTGCACTCAGACACACAAATATAATGTGTTATATGGTGTTTGCACCGGGGTTTGACATACACTAGGATTTATGGGTGCATATATGCTTATCTCTGTGTGTGCAGGTCCCATACGGGTCGCACTGAGTTCGCCACTATTGTTTCAAATCTTGAAGGTGTAACTGCCAACGGAGGGCGTAGACAAACTAGAATTGGAGGGTTTTGAAACGATAGTGGAAGACGGTTAAGGGGTGCTTATCATTCTACCCGTGAGGGAGGGACTATGTATGCTATGTAACTACAAATTGTATAAAAAGAGCGAGATGAGCCTAGGAAGACAGAATTCTCCGGAGGCTCCTCGGCTTTTGTTGCTTGCGTAATAAAGGTCTGTGTTGCTTTTCCAAACTTTGAGAGTGCTTTATTTTTGAGAGAAAGAGGAAAGATTATTCCACAACACAGGCAACCATAGGCCCTATTCAACTAGGGCAGTGTCTGCAGTATTACACGATCTTGACAGGGTGGAGAGATTAGGGTAAAAACAAAAACAAATGGAGACTGGCCTCACGCTTACATTTTTATTAAAAAGGACTTTAACTTTACAGAAATTAGAAAATAGTTACATGACCCTAATCTTAAATAGTGGCATGCCACTTACAATTGTTCACAATGGAGTTTAGAGTGCAGAAGTCAACATTTAACTACTTTTGTTTTTATTGCTTTACATTGTCGTGAAAGAGGTCACCAATTCCCTAGACACACATTTCAACTTATGTTCACCCCCCCCATTCCTTCCCCCAATAAACACAGATAAAACTCAAAGTGATAGACAACATGGAGGGGGGGGGTTAACACTATATTTGCATAGTCCATCTGTAGATGCTCTACAGCAGGGGTCACCAACACGGTGCCCGCGGGCACCAGGTCGCCCCCAAGGACCACATGAGTCGCCCGCAGGCCTGTTCTAAAAATAGCACTTGTGAGCTGCGTCTGAAATTAAATTTTATTCTGTTGCTATTCTTTTTTAATCACACTTGCATTTATATATATTTAAAAATGACAGTATCTTAAAAATATGTTCATTATACATGAGTTTAGATAAGTTTAGGTGAACTCTGACCTACTCTAGTTCAAAAGTATTTTGCGCGAGACAAACCAGTGCTCGTGGAGAGTAAGCTAGCGGGCGCGCGCAACGAAGATGGTAGCTGGATGCAGTTTCTTGCCCCAAAAACATGGCAGAAAAAAGGAAGAAAACGTATCACTTTCACAACGAATGGGAGGAGGAATTATTTTTTACGACTGTGAAAGAAACCTGCGTGTGTCTCATTTGCGGGGCGACTGTGGCGACGGCAAAGCGGCACAATGTGGAGAGACACTTCACTACGTGTCACAACAGCTACCATGCTAACTACCCACCGGGAGTTTGAGAATAGGTTTTGTGACCTTCATCAGCTTGAGTCATGTGTGTCGTTCATTTCCAATCCTTTCATGAATGTGGACACAACATGGTTTGCTGAGCAACTAAGTGCAACGTTCAACTTGGATGCTGGACAGGTGGAGATTGAAATCATAACATTGCAAAATGACCTCCAGCTCAAAGCCTACCAGGCTGCACCAAACTGTTGGTCCCTTGTTGACACAGAGAAGTACAGTTGAGTATGCACAGCAGCTATGAAGGTTGCTAGCCTGTTTGGTTCAACCTATCTCTGTGAATCAGCATTTTCTGACATGAACTTCATCAAGAACAAACACAGAACACGCCTCACTGATGCACATCTGAAAGACTCACTCACAGTTGCAGTGTCAAGTTACACACCAGATTACAATACACTGGTGAACAGCATGCAATGCCAGTCTTCCCACTAAAAAAGAAACAGATACCAGATGTTGTCAGTGGCAACATGGCAGTGCCATGGCGAAGTTGAATTAAAATAATGAAGAATTGTGTTCAATTTAAAAAGTGTTTTAAAAGATTTGGTCATTAGTTCAAATTGTGACAAGATTTATTTAAAAATATGTAAGTTGATTTTTCTAACATTACATAATTGATAACTTTTTGAAACAACATAGTTCATGATTTGATAAAAGGGTTTGTCTGTGGCTAGTGAAAATGGGACATTTTTCCTATGAAATGTAGTGATGTAAGTGATTATCTAAAAATGTAACAATTACTGAGATTAAAGTGCTGAATATTGATATCTGTTTCCCTCCTTATTGTCATTGTTGCTAATTATTGTGAGAAATCATTTACGTGATTAGTGTCTTCACATAGATGAGTATTATTAATAATGTATAACTAAAGACAAACTGAGCAAATGTGTTATTTCAGAAGAGCGTATCAAACTCGTAGCCCTTCGTATGACTCAGTACCCATGAAGTAGCTCTCAGTTTCAAAAAGGTTGGTGACCCCTGCTCTACAGACTATCTACTAACCCTAACCTTAACCCTTAGCCTTATTCTAAACCTAACCTTAGCAAGATGTTTCTCATCAACCAAGTTGGTTGATAATATGACCATCTGTAGAGTAGAGATGGGCACGGTGATTTGAATATATGAACAAAGTTAGTATTCATTTTTTTATTTAGAAAATAGGGCTTGGTCTAAAATTATAATCATATTATCTATGTGACATTGCTACATAGCCTACAAGGATAGACCATTACATTCAATATTTTATTAAAGTTATGACAGTTATAAGTGCGCCGCATAAAAAAAAAAAGACACACCAGTGGTGTAGCTTGTTATTGTTGGTCAATCAAAGCAGCGCTAAAGTCAGAGACTATGTGTAGCAAGTGAAGTGGGAGATTTATAATCAAAGCAAAATGGAATTACAATTACGGAATTAAGTTGGCTAAATAAGGAGTAGGCTACAATGATCAGCTGTTGGAGGGTTTTTATACTACTTACTAGCAATAACCTAATTACTAGCATGTTGGAGGGTTTTTATACTACTTACTAGCAATAACCTAATTACTAGCAAAAACTATAATTACTAGCCTATCAGCATAACAAAACTGTGCATTTAAGTTCTAGTTATAAGAACATGTAGGTTTAGCTCTGAACTGCAGATGTTCCCTGGCAAGAGGCCTTTCTCAGATACACCTCTGATAAAGAGCTCTGAACTCTAGATGGACCCTGCTAGCAGGATGTAGTTGTCAGATGCACCTCCAGTAAAAGTGATAGATGCACCCCGAGTAAAATGGTTAGGTAACTTGGCTTGTCCATGGGATGAACTGTATTTTGCACTCTGTATATAGATTTTCTATTGTGTTTTTGACTGTTTTGTTTACTGTGTAACTGTGTTGTTTTTTGTCGCACTGCTTTGCTTTGTCTTGGCCAGGTCGCAGTTGCAAATGAGAACTTGTTCTCAACTGACCTACCTGGTTAAATAAAGGTGAAATAAAATAAAATAAAAATAAATTAATTAGGCTGAAATGAATTATATCCTAACTTTATGTAACCCCAGATAAAGACACGTGAAATTAGATGACCTGTACCTCAACTCTAGAAGTCCTATTTTTTGGGAACAAGTGATGTCATTAATGGCTAATGTACATTATACTGTTTGAATGATGGACCCTGTAATGTACTCCTGTCATCAAAATGATGAAGAGCCAACAGGCGGCTCTATTTAATTAAAATAAAGTGATGAAGAGCCAACAGGTGGCTCTATTTATTTTTCAGACGACATTTGGGTTTCGCCACAATTGTCTACAAAGACGGAGGAAAGAAGAGAAAGATGAGACAATGGTGGCAGAAATAGGTAGAGCAGGAGGGGTCAGATATGCCTTATGAATAATCATTTGTGACCGGTATAAAAGATCAGAACAAAAGAAATGTAAGGCAGTTGTATCCTGCAGGCCAACTCGACTTTATTGTGTTTTGTAATAAAGTCAGTCTTGATTCTACAAACTCCAGAAGTGCTTTATTTTTAAGAATTGGGAAGGCGTTTTTCCACCACAAAGCGCAGCAAAATAACCTAAATTAGCCTTGCTACTTTAGCTAGCTAGCCTCTTGATGAGGTCAAGACATGCACTACCAGATGGTATGATAGATAACCTATGGCAGCAATAAGTTTGTCTAACTTGTGTGAGTCTGTTTGGCTACTCTCGCTCTCTCTCTCCCTCCTCCGTGCCACACACACACCAGACCCTGTTCCCCTCTCGCCACCCCCCACCCCAGTGGCTCTCTCGAGTTTCCATGGAAGTTTAAAAACATATATATATATATATTTAAAAAAACAAATGCAGATGGAACATCCAGACTATACAAATAAAGTGAGTGAAAATCTTCAAAAAACAAACAGCCAAATGACTGTCTCCAGATCGGCTCCAGTCCGGTTCTTTATCTTGACCAGAACATAAATCAGATTCTGATCCAAACCCACCTCTGCAAGTTCTGAATACGCTTCACTCTCTTTCCATCTTTTGACCTGAGTGTTCAGTAATGCTGTAATCTCTTCCCCATTTCAAACATGTTCTGATTCCGAATGGGGAATTCCAGAACCTCAAGAGAACTGGATCTGCTGCACTCCGGGAATCTGGAAGAAGGAAAGGGAGATACCTAGTCAGTGGCACAACTGAATGCAATCAACCAAAATGTTTCTTCTGCATTTAACCCAACCCCTCTGAATCAAGGAGGTTGCCTTAATCAACAGTCACGTCATCGGCGATCGGGGAGCAGTTATTGTTGGGGGTTAACTTCCTTGACAGCTCGGGGATTCAACTTTTCGGTTATTGGCCCAACGCTCTTAATCACTAGGCTACCTGCCGTCCAGAGAGAGCAGAACTAACATGTAGCGATCTTTGTTTATGGTCAGCTGCAAGCCATGGTTATTCTCAGACGTTTATGATATGATGTATTCATTAAACATGGTTTAACATGTTCCAGGGTGCAGTTGTGTGTACTTGTGGTGATGGTGGGGGTGTGAGTCAGATGGCCCCTGTGCACATGGTTGTGTCCCCAGAGAGGTGCGGGACGGGACGCCTGTGCCACTGCAACCAGCACCCCGACTGATGGTGCAACTCATCACTCTCACGTGTTTGGTCTTAATGAGTACTTGCAGAATGGAGAGTAGACTCAGGGGACCATCCTTACCTGTTGGTATGAGGTGGTGTAAACCATGACGTTCTGTTGTTGTCCATCAGCAGTTATTATTCCAGCAGGCAACTGGTTCGCTGCAAAAGGAAACAAATTTAAACGTCAGATTATGCAGAGTCACGACTTCCATGAAGCAATGGTGTGTTACCCACTGTTAGAAATGAATAAAATAAAGACATTTTAAACATACACTGAGTGTACTGTTGGATTCTAGCAATGAAAGACTTATTCATGTACAAAATGTTTCTCTGTTTTTGTATGTTTTGAGATCTTTCTTCTCCAAAATGTCTGTCTGTGTGTCTAAATTGTACATGTCAACATGTTTACACAGGGCACAGACGTAAAAGAGATCTAGGTCTCAGTCTGTTTTGACAGTCTGTCAAAATAAAGTTAAAATAAATATATCAGAATTTATTCAGTACTTTACATGTATAAGAAATATGTCAGGGGTCAAGGAAGGGTAAAGAGGAAGTTGGTGTGTGGAAAGATGCTTAATGTGATATGGAAAGTTACTGATACAATTATTGTCTCTGGTATTGAAGAACTCAGAATGTGAGGAGAAATATACAATGCCCAGTAGAGTTGATTCAATATTTAATTAGTCAGATCTGGGATCGGTGAACAAGCTACCAGTGAGTGCAACTTGCCAGCAGAACATTGAATGAAAGACCACTTGGAGAATAAATATAGAATGAGTGAGACACAGGAGATCATACATCAGCATGCTTACATCAGCAAGGCGTCCAAATAGACTCCAAACTGGCCGGTGTCTTCAGTGTCACAGAATGCTTATGACAGACATTCAATAGAAAAGGTCACAGCCAGAATAGCTTGCAATCCTAGTTATAAACACATTCTATAGATAGACCCTATAGAAACTTCATCATATCGGTTACTTAATGAGATATGGAAGGTTACACAAAGCAGAAAACTGGCTTTTAGAAATTTTGGCAAATTAATGAAAAAAAAACCCCGGACGAATTCAGACCCTTTACTCAGTACTTTGTTGCAGCACCTTTTTCAGCGATTACAGCCTCGAGTCTTCTTGGGTATGACGCTACAAGCTTGGCACACCAGTATTTGGAGAGTTTCTCACATTCTTCTCTGCAGATCCTCTCAAGCTCTGTCAGCTTGGATGGGGGGTGTCACTGCACAGCTATTTTCAGGTCTCTCCAGAAATGTTCGATCGGGTTCAAGTCCGGGCTCTGGCTGGACCAATCAAGGACATTCAGAGACTTGTCCCGAACCAACTCCTCAGTTGTCTTGGCTGTGTGCTTAGGGTCGTTGTCCTGTTGGAAGGTGAACCTTCGCCCCAGTCTGAGGTCTTAAGTGCTCTGGAGCACGTTTTCATCAAGGATCTCTCTGTACTATGCTCTGTTAATATTTCCCTCCATCCTGACTAGTCTCCCAGTCCCTGCTGTTGAAAAACATCCCCACAGCATGATGCTGCCACCACCATGCTTCACAGTAGGGATGGTGCCAGGTTTCCTCCAGACGTGACGCTTGGCATTCAGGCCAAAGAGTTCAATCTTGGTTTCATCAGACCAGAGAATCTTGTTTCTCATGGTCAGAGTCCTTTAGGTGCCTTTTGACAAACTCCAAGCGGGCTGTCATTTTACTGAAGAGTGGCTTCCGTCTGGCCACTCTATCATAAAGGCCTGATTGGTGTAGTGCTGCAGAGATGGTTGTCCTTCTGGAAGGTTCTTCCATCTACACAGAGGAACTCTGGAGCTATGTCAGAGTGTTCATCAGGTTCTTGGTCACCTTCCTGACCAAGGCCCTTCTCCCCCAACTGCTCAGTTTGGCTGGGCGGCAAGATCTTGGAAGAGTCTTGGTGGTTCCAAACTTCTTCCATTTAAGAATGATGGAGGCCACTGTGCTCTTGGGGACTTTCAATGATGCAGACATTTTTTGGTAGCCTTCCCCAGATCGGTGCCTCGATACAATCTTGTTTCGGAGCTCTAAGGACAATTTCTTCGACCTCATGGCTTGGTTTTTAATCTTACATGTACTGTCAACTGTGGGACCTTATATAGACCGGGGTGTGCCTTTCTAAATCATGTCCAATCAATGTAATTTACCACAGGTGGACTCCAATCAAGTTGTACAAACATCTCAAGGATGATCAATAGAAACAGGATGCACCTTAGCTCAATTTTGAGTCTCATAGCCAAGGGTCTGAATACTTATGTAAATAAGGTATCTGCATTTAATTTTTAATAAATTGGCAAAAAATTACAAAAACAAATTTTTTCTCACTTTGTCATTATGTGGTATTGTGTGTAGATTGATAAAAAAATGTATTTAATACTGGGTCAAACAGCTGAAAAGACAAACATGTTTCTAACAGCACAAGTATTTATACCATCCAATTAGGCTGAGTCTCCTCCTTGCACATCTAGAAAGCCAATACATCTCTGTTGCTAGGCAGGAATATAAGTGATGTCTGTAATAAAACTGTTCCTTGCCACTTCGTCTGACCTGACCTCAGCCCACATTCCTCACTCCTCCCTAATCCACGGCTATCCAACTTTATCAGTGACCGCAACCAATAGCACTAAGGCCATCAGGCAGCTAGACCATAAACTAGCTGATGACCTGGTCACATGAATAACAAAAGGAGTACATTTATGCATACAGCCCCATATAGGCCTAATCCTTGAGCTTTTAACAATGTTGGGAGGATAACAGCAAATGTTAATGATTTCTATTGAGATTGAGACTTCACTTACTGAAGCCGTCGTCTGTGAGTTCTTCTCCGAGTTCCTCTATTACAGATATGCCACCGATCCCCTTCTCCCCTTTCATCATCTATGGAGAGACACACATTGATAATTTGTGTTTAGTGTTGTTAAAAAGAAAAACGCTATTGCAACAAGGAATTAATGAATCAATAAAGTACCTATCTAAGACCAAAAGATCAAGAGAAGTGTTTATTACCAAGGATGCCGTCAGCTTAGTGCATCCATTTAGAACGTTCACAACGCATCTTGTGCTCTTCCCTCCCATTGGTCACCACCCTCTTGTAGGTGTCACCTCCCCAGCTATACATTTTATGACCCCAAAGACTTCTCTCCCCTGTGGAATGTTCATGGTCCTCTCCTTGTTTAGCTAGATGTCAAAATCACACCCGTCCATCTTCATTGTCCTGGGCCTGACCCTGCTCTCTGATCCTAGGCAATTTCCTCTTATCTGATTAGGTCAACCTTTCTAAATTAGCATACACAGTTCCATGGCCTAAACTCCATTAATACTCACAGTAATCATATACAAACAAACTACAGTTTAACTTGAAACATGTTACATTTTAACAGAATCCATCAGTGTTATGAATTGAGCTGTATTTCCACAGCATCAACGGTGTGATGCCTAGAAAGGGACACGGTAATAACAAGCTCTTTGGGTTTGAGCCAGGGCCCATAGTGAATAGCATAAGAACTCATACACACCAGTCTAGAGTGCTTGAGTTATGGCACTTGGTACACACACACACACTCCCTCTCACCTCTCTGAACTTCTGTAGGTAGAGTTTGAGTGGCTCCACGTACATGTCGAAGCCCAGGGTGGACATGGCAAACAGGATGTCCTCTCCGTTGATGGTCTTCCTTTTCTCTTGGTGACAGCGCTCGCTGGCCTCCGACGTTATGAAGCTGATGAACTCGCTCACACACTCCTGAACACACTCCTTGGCATCTTTCGCTATCTGGACAAAATTCATAGTGGAAGGGGGATCTAGGTCAGCATGCAGCCAAAGGTTGATGTGATGATGTTGATGGATTTGGTAAAAAAAACAAAAAAACACAATTGCCTGTTAAACCTGACCTGTGCAAATGATCAGGCATCAAAGCCGTGCTTTGGATGGGAAAACACTGAACTAAAGTTGGCAGCAAACCTTTGAGATGTTCACCACCTGGAACTAGGGAGTACCAGAAGGCTCAAGGACATGTAGCCTACTGTATAAAGTAGAATCCACAGTAACTAGAAGTGCAAATATTATCAGTGTGACTAGTTGACGGCCAAGAAATGAACACAGCAACAAACCCTTTGTGTTTGGGCCAAGGCAGAGGAGAAATACATCAACACTGGCAAATATTTAATCTTAAAATATGAAACAAATGCAGAGTGTCCTTGGGTGACCTGAAAGGCACTTCTGCGCTTAAATGCTTTTTACCCAAAAGGCTCAGACTTTTCTGTTTCCGTTTACGCAGGGCGGCACCAGTCTCACCCTGGGCCATGGCTCCGGCGGACCTGCTCTCACTTGGTTCCAAAGCCAGGCCACTGGTACTTTTCAGCGGACATTTGCATAACAATGGCCAACTGTGAACGAACACCTTCTCACTAAGCAACTGTTTTGATTATGCAGAGGTTGTTGATTCCACTCTTCACAAGTCCTCACTGTCAGCCATAGCTATGGAAACACAATTTCCCTAGTATAACATAAGGGTGTATACACTGGTATAAGTCAAAAAGCAGCAACAGTATACTTAGTCTGTGTTTCCTCTACCATTGAATAGGTTGGATGAGTCCCTCTAACTTCAAAATACATAACCTCAAATTGGTTATGATAGTAATTAGCCACAGAAATACATTTGACCGATCAAGCTTATTGGTCTATAGATTCATTTGCACAATTTTGTTGAATTAAATTGTCACAGGTGTATTTATGTTAGTCATCATGCATTTTATTTATCACACAAACAAAGCATATAGAGCCTAGTTTGCGGAGTGGAATAGCCTACCACCTATCAGACAGCATAAAAGAGCCTAGTTTGAGGAGTGGAATAGCCTACCACCTATCAGACAACATACATAACCTAGTTTGAGGAGTGGAATAGCCTACCACCTGTCAGACAGCATAAAGAGCCTAGTTTGAGGAGTGGAATAGCCTACCACCTATTATACAGAATACAGAGCCTAGTTTGAGTAGTGGAATAGCCTACCACCTGTCAGACAGAATACAGAGCCTAGTTTGAGGAGTGGAATAACCTACCACCTGTCAGACAGCATACAGAGCCTAGTTTGAGGAGTGGAATAGCCTACCACCTGTCAGACAGCATAAAGAGCCTAGTTTGAGGAGTGGAATAGCCTACCACCTATCAGACAGCATACAGAGCCTAGTTTGAGGAGTGGAATAGCCTACCACCTGTCAGACAGCATACAGAGCCTAGTTTGAGGAGTGGAATAGCCTACCACCTGTCAGACAGCATAAAGAGCCTAGTTTGAGGAGTGGAATAGCCTACCACCTGTCAGACAGCATACAGAACCTAGTTTGAGGAGTGGAATAGCCTACCACCTGTCAGATAGCATAAAGAGCCTAGTTTGAGGAGTGGAATAGCCTACCACCTGTCAAACAGCATACTTAAAAAATATATATATACACTGGGGGCCAAAAGTTTGGAATATTACTCATTCAAGGGTTTTTCTTTATTTGCACTATTTTTTACATTGTAGAATAAAAGTGAAGACATCAAAACTATGACATAACATATGGAATCATGTAGTAACCAACAAAGTGTTAAAAAAATCAAAATATATTTTATATTTGAGATTCTTCAAAGTAGCCACCCTTTGCCTTGATGACAGCTTTCCACACTCATGGCATTATATTTTTGGTTCCAACCGCAACCAAATTTAGATGGTTTGGTGTCACGAGAATTTCTATCTCAATGTTCTAAATTAACTAAATTAACTGACCATTGCAAGCCCCAGCTTGCAATGGTCAGATCTTTATTCAGAGAGCGCTCTGCCCCTGTCACGAGGAGCCCCTCTTTTTATACACACACAAGTTCCTGTTATCTCATTTCACTCCCTTCAAGACATCTGTACTTTTCCACTAACTACGTCCATACATTGTTTCTCTGTTCGGACAGACTGAACTCACACAGTTTTCATGTTGTCTAAGATTTTACTTCTCCTTCCTGTGAGGAGATGTCTGGTTTTCCAACCGGTTTTTCTGTTAGCTGTTTCACAGTTGTCTTATGCTTGCACAAGCACAAGACAACATCCCAGTTGCTACACTATAATTGCAGTCTTACCCAAACCCAACACTTCTAATGATACTAATGCATTTTACACATTTCAGACAGTTCATACACCTTTGGGTGGAATACTTTAGTCATTACTTTAAACATACAAATTCCTCTATCATTTGGGATGAGTCGGACCGCAGTGAAAGAAAAGCAGCCAACAAGTGCTCAGCATATGTGGGAACTCCTTTAAGACTGATGGAAAAGTATTCCAGGTGAAGCTGGTTGAGAGAATGCCTAGTTTAAGGAGTGGAATAGCATACCACCTATCAGACAGCATACAGAGCCTAGTTTGAGGAGTGGAATAGCATACCTCCTATCAGACAGCATACAGAGCCTAGTTTGAGGAGTGGAATAGCCTACCACCTGTCAAGACAGCGAGAGAGTAGCTCCTCAAAAAGCCTGTAGGCTACTGGAGTGAAACCTGATTTTGTAATCGAAGATAATTTTTAGAGAATAGGCTTGCTATTGTTGCACGTATCCGGTCCTTGTATGCATGCAAAATATCAGAGAGGAAGAGGCCAAGTGAAATTTTGGCCTAAGCTTGTCCACTTAGCAGTAGTATAAAATCCCAAGAGGGATGACTTCATCTCCAGATACAACCCTATTTGCAGGAGTAATTAGGTTAACGGTTTGTAAATGCAATCTTGTTGGGAAATGATGCAGAGCCAGTAGGTGGCTCTATTAGATTTTGAGAAAAGAGATTGATTGTACCACTATTGTCTCCAAACAAGGAAAAAACAAGGGAGAGCATCAGGGTTTGGAGACCATGGTGGAGGAAAAATAGAACTAGTGTAATCCAGCAGGTGGGGCTAAATGTGTCTTATGAATAAACATTTAAAAACTGTATAAATACAGAGAACTGGGAGATGTAAGTTCAGTTGCTCTGCAGACCAGCTCGGCTTTGTAATAAAGTCTATCTTGATTCGACAAACTCCAGAATTGCTTTATTTTTAAATATTAGGGAAGAGTTTTTTCCACCACATCACCTGCCTTGGGACTCCCCCCATTGTTAGGGCGGAAACACAAGCATCTCGTCATTATATACAGATCTCTGTATCCCCGCGCATTGGCCCGTACCCCCTATATATATAGCCTCGTCATTGTTCGTTTTTTAAAAACTTTATAGTTTATTTAGTAAACATTTGACTAAATACTTTCTTGAACCGCATTGTTGGTTAAGGGCTTGTAAATAAGCATTTCACAGTAAGGTCTACACCTGTTGTACTCTGCGAATTTGACAAATACATTTTGATTTGATAGTATTTTCTGTTGATCACTTCATTTGACATTTTGGAGAAACAAATAACCGTTTGTTGACCCGTTTAATGAGGGTTAGTCGGCAGAAAAATTATATGAAATTTGCACCCCTAATAGTAATTTAGGGGTGTTGGCAGCCCTAGATGACTCTGTGGTCTATGTATCTGGCTTTGTCGCTGTTTCAATCTTGATTTGTGTAGACTCCCACAGAGTCCAAATACCTGTTCAAAGCAAATAAATAAAACAGCAAAAAACAAGCTAAGCAAATAACTTCTAAGAGTCATGCTCCGCACCTTTCCTGTCTGTGGGACAGCGTTCTTCATGATGCGAGCCACGTTAGCGATGGGGAGGTAGATGTCCTGCTCACGGAAGTTTTCTTTAATGCCGTTGCCTTCCTCATGGTCATGCAGGCTCTCATCACAGTCATCTGTCAGGGAGATGGGCATGTTAAATCCCTATTCAACACCACATTTTGCCTATACAATCTTCTCTACTTCTATCCACCCAGCAAGGTTAGTCTGATTCAGATCAAATCTACATGTGACTTGGTCCATGCCAAACCTTGTTATTTAGGATTACTACAGTATGTAAGCCTGAATATTTGTGAAGCACCTTTGGGCTTTTGAAAGGTGGGAGAGCCCATGGCCGTATCTTTATATAGGGCTGCTCTGATGGCGTCCTGTATCATTGGGCACCCATGTTATTCTGAAAAAGGGTTTGGGGACTTTGGATGTCAGAGAATAGGTAGCTGGGTTTTCTCAACTTAACGCCATGTACATCTTGGTGGAGTTGGGTTGCGACGACTGTGGGAGGAGTGGTTGTATTTGATTAAGGTTTTATTAAAAAGTATGGGATTCCAGCAAACAGGCACGCAGAGGACAAACAAAGGAACATGGCAGTGAAGGCTGCTGAGGAAGGATGGATCATAATAATGTCTGGAACGGAGTAAATGGAATGACATCAAACCATGTTTGATGTATTTGCTACCATTCCACTGATTCCGCTCCAGTCATTACCACAAGCTCGTCCTCCCCAATTAAGGTGCCACCAACCTCCTGTGGTACACGGTAAGGGTTTAAGAATTTCAATTTTTAGAAGAATAGACTGACAGCGACTCGATGTAGCGGGAGATACAGTCCACACACTCCTCTCGAGTCAATTACATTAATGTGATGTACATCATGGAGTTGAGAAACTTGGCTAAAGAGGGTGCTGCTGATTATGGTGCTTGGTCTGTGAGGGGAGTTTCACCACTTACCATCCTGTGACTGGAGAACATAGTGGCTTCCTGCCATGTACTCCCCTGGCATGCCCAACTGAGAGGCGTCTGTGGTTGAACCGTCTCCGTCCATCTGTAAACACAGAAGTTATAACCCAGATTTCTTAGGGCATGATTTAAGAAATACAGAAGGGTTGACTGTGTATGCTAAACTGTTTCGGTTTTAGCTACATTAATTAATTACTGGCTGGATGAACTATCCAAATAGTCAATCGAAAACTGAACACAGTTTGTTGTAGCTAACTAACGTTTGCCATGTACATTTCTGTCTAGCCAAGGCTGTAAATCGCCGTACATTCATGTCATTAACCATAGCTACTGGCCTGGTAATCTACCATAAGATGGTGAGTGGTGCCAGGAAAATAACCTCTCACTCAACGTCAACAAAACAAAGGAGATGATTGTGGACTTCAGGAAACAGAAGAGGGTGCACCCCCCTATCCACATCGATGGGACCGCAGTGGAGAAGGTGGAAAGCTTCAAGTTCCTTGGCATACACGTCACTGACAAACTGAAATGGACCACCCACAAAGACAGTGTGGTGAAGAAAGGCGCAACAGAGCCTCTTCAACCTCAGAAGGCTAAAGAAACTTGGCTTGGCACCTAAAACCCTCACAAACTTTTACATATGAACAATTGAGAGCATCCTGTCGGGCTGAATCACTGCCTGGTACGGCAACTGCACCGCCCGCAACCGCAAGGCTCTCCAGAGGGTGGTGCGGTCTGCCCAACGCATTACCGGGGGCAAACTACCCACCATCCAGGACACCTACAGCATCCAATGTCAAAGGAAGGCCAAAAAGATCATCAAGGACGTTAACCAAGCCACTGCCTGTTCACCCTGATATCATCCAGAAGGTGAGGTCAGTACAGATGTATCAAAGCTGGGACCGACTGAAAAACAGCTTCCATCTCAATGCCATCAGATTGTTAAATAGCCATCACTAGCACACTAGACAGACTAGAAATCACTGGCCACTTTAAGAAATGGAACACTAGTCACTTTAATAATGTTTACATATCTTGCATTACTCTTCTCATATGTATATACTGTATTGTATTATATACTATTATACTGTATCTCAGTCCATGCCACTCTGACATGCTCAGCCATATGTATATATTCTTAATTTATTCCTTACTTATATTTGTGTGTATTGGGTATATATTGTGTAATTTCTTAGATATTACTGCACTGTCGGAGCTAGAAGCACAAGCATTTCGCCACACCCGCAATAACATCTACTAAACACGTGTATGGGACCAATAACATTTTATTTTACAAACAGCTGCATAAAAACTACATTCGTAGGGATGATTTGTTACTAGCTCAGGCGTGGGTGGTCATGAATCGATGAGCCGATGTCTACCCAGTTAGTGTATAGTTATTCCCTTTGTTCCCGCGTTGACTGGTAAATACCCAGCGGGCAAACAAAATAATTAACGTTAGCTAGTACTACTAACTAGCTAACCTTGTACCCAGAAATACAGTTCATTTTTACCTAAGAGATAGTTAAAAACGAAAACCCGGACACAACTTTAGCTAGTTACAATAGCTACCTGGCTAACGTTAGCTATGCTAACAAGCTACATTAGTTAGCAGTAGCAATGTGCGCTACCTAATGTTAGCTATTAACCTTACTAGATAGCTAGCCAACTCACATACAAAGGAAAATGCCATAATTTATGGCCATTATTAAATCGATGAGTAACTCACGATTTAACAAATTCGCCATGTTTACACAAAATGCAAGACATCCCGTCGACTTCATCAGTCTGGCTTCAGCACATAGCCAAGTAGCTTGTTCCATTTTTACAGATGCTTTACGTTATTAACATGTTAGAGCTAAAGTATTTGTGCAGGGCCTGCTGTGTGAGTGAGAGGCCATTTAATAAGCGGGTCCTATAATTCCTCAATTCGCAGTCTTTATTTCTATTTTCCCGCTGCTAATTCCCACGCTACCATCAAATAAAGAGAAACAGTCTAACGAGGAGATTTCGATTCGAGGTAACGAGAAATTGGATAGCAATCATTGGCCAGAGCCAGGCACGAACCTCCGATACAGCCCTGGTTGGTTAGCTTCTCAAAACGGCCGTGTGGTTGGACAGAAAATGGCTGCGAAAGAACCAGTCCCAGGTCGAAGCTCTGCGTTCCAAAAGCACTATAGGGGAGCAGTTTTCACTGTAGAGTACCACCAGATTAGCCACCAATCACGGGTGAGAGTAATGTCTCTACTTGTACCTGAAAGGTTGCAAAGTAGACTTGCACATGCAGAGGCAGAAATCACTATTTTATGTTAAACTATATGTAGGAGAGGGAAAATTACCTTTTAAATATCAACAAAATGAAATCCTATTTTTCTTTATTAGACAGTTTGGGCTCATTCTCAACTCACAAAACAATGCAATAACACACAACAACAGTCACACAGTAAGGAAGTAACACTGCAATATTATTGATTCACATTGTGAAAACTAACCCATGTATGTAGTTTGAAGACAAATTATATTCTATAATAGACATTTTACAAATAATATTTGTATATTACATATTATGTTACAATTAAAATGCTGCCTGCTCAAAATATTGAACCAACCGTACATTACCTTCCTTTCATTACCACAGAATTTCTTGACACAGTATCCAAAATGCCTATTGAAGTGAAGAAATTCAGCAGAAAAAGTCCAAATGGGGTTGGACACCGACCCCTTTTGAGAAAGAAACCCTGCAGTTAAAATAATTCTGCTGCCAGATTTTATGTAGAGCAACCTGCTTCTTCCTAAGGTCTTGTGTTATCTCAGGCCTTGCTTGAATGCGTCCGACCTTACTTTAAAACAATCACAGATCCAATAGGGATGGATTGGTGGAAGCAGTTGAAATGTCTGCTTTCACCCAGGAAGAATGAAAGGAGAATGGGAGAAGATGAAGCATCCAGGGTGTCATTCTCCAGTGGGAACCTTCTCCCCTACGAGCCAGAGCAGGAGGAAGGCCAGAACCAGGAGGGCTGTGCCCAATAAATCCGCCAGAGCGGTAAGGTAGGGGATGGAGTAACTGTCAGGGTCTTTGCCCGTCCGCCACAGACAATGGATCATCCAGTCAGCAATACATAGCAGTGTGAAGACCTAAGAGAAGGGAGAGAGAAAGATTCAGTCCTTTATTATTAACTGGGTGGTTCGAGCCCTGAATGCTGATTGGTTGACAGTAGTGGTATATCAGACCATATACCACGTGTATGACAAAGCATGTATTTTTACTGCTCTAATTACATTGGTAACCAGTTTATAATAGCAATAACTTATCCACTCTGCGTTGCGTCGTGGATAAGAACATATACCACACCCCTGGACCTTATTGCTTAATTATAGTATCATTGTTAATGAAGGAGCAGAGGAGAAAGAATCCACTTACTACTGAGAGACAGCCACTGACTTAACTGATCTCTCTTGCTTCCTGATTTACCTGTAGGAGGGCTGCAGCTAGGAAGAAGGTGATGAAGACAGGTGTGGGAGAGGTGCTGCCCTTCATCAAGTGGATGGTGTACAGGAAGATCAGGTGACCCGGGACGACCAACAGGAGCAGCACCTGGGCAGAGCGATGATTGGCTCCTGTCAGAGGTAGATATGGTTAACTGACAGATAGAATACACCTGACAACAGAATTTTTTTTCCTTTGGTGTTCACAGGTATGTTTAAGGGACTGGTCATGTGCATGAGCCTGCCTACATGTGTATGGCATTACCTGAGCCACAGAAGGTCCTGCAGGGGTTGTAGCAGCTCCTGCGATCCTCAGGCACCTGCCTCGGTGAGCAGTGGTGGTGCAGATCAGTTGCTATACGACTGGATTGGATGGCAACCAAGTTCCCCCCAATACCTAGGTTGAGATGAAAAAGACACAATGATCATACATTTGGAGAGATCTTGTGACTTACCATTATATTGAAGGTTCCTAAATGTATGCTTCTAAAAACCCAGATCCTTGTCTCACCATTCATAACTGGCGTGTAGACTATCATTCCCACCATGTTTGGGTCTGATACAGTTGTGTCCAAGATGAGTCCTCCGATACTAGAGAAAAAGACAATTAAAGGATGGTATTTCCATTTGAATGCTGTGACTGGACTTTAAGGGCACGGAACAGGGGAGCAGACCTGCTGATGACCATGGCAGTAATGATTGGTTCCCAGCCTGTGAAGAGTAGAATGCGACTTGCTGGGTTTCTGGAGGAGACGACCACCCACAGAGGGGTCAGTCCGAGGAAGAACAGACACACCAGGTACGACACATAGGGGTACAACTCTGTGTGGAGACAGGGAGAGGAGCAGAAAAACACTAGCTAAACAAATACAGTTGATGATAGCCAGACAGGCAAGTCAGACAGAGCTGTTACAGTTTTTCCCAATTGTTTACACACTAAAATTGGAACTTGAAACGCAATTACCGAAACTTGAAACTCATGTACCAAATCCCTAAACCAAGACTCAGTTTTCAATTCTATATCACACTTTTTGCAAAAAACTACACACAGTTCTCTACATTAGGCAGAACATTCAAAATTAAAATGTATTTAGTCCCTTTGGAAAGCAACGCCAATCACAATGCCAAGCTCTATACACCAACTGGCAACACCCACTCCTCACAGGTGGAAACACTCGTTGCTGAATTGTTCACTTAGAAATCAGAGCTTTAGCACCATAAAAGGCCACAGATGAGCTCTCCTGTTTTGGAGGAAAATGGAAGTCAATGGTGAAGCAAGAGGTGAAGGAGTGAGAGTGAGAGTGAGAGTAAGAGTAAGAGGAGGAAGAGAAGGACGAGGAAGGACACTCAGATGAGATCAGGGCCACATTCGTACATCCGTACATTCAGAAATGACAACCGCTAAGTTACCTACCATCTACACTATGCTCTTTATGTATGTATACTGTAGTATATTGCAGTCCGACATATCAGTAGGCATATGTTACTCAGTGATTGTTGGCCAATGTTACTGTAATGTCTATTCATATTGATAGAAAATAGATTATTTTAGCTTACTGTAACCAATCATATCACATTTGTGGATCTTCTGCAGAACTGAGAGACTGCAAGGCCATGGTGGAAGACACCGGCTGTTCACAGCAGAACAGGAGACTGCTATTGTGAACATGGTGGTGGCAAACAATACCATTAGACTACGAGAAATCCAGAACCACATAATTGCAGACAACACAATATTCAATAACATTCCCCAGGTGGGCTTGTCTACATTAAAACGTGTATTACAGTGCAACCGAATCCGGATGAAACAGGTCTACAGGGTGACGTTTGAGCGAAACTCAGAGAGGGTTAAAGAACAGCGCTATGAATATGTGCAAGTAAGTACTATACTGTGACTTTACTATCATATCAGCACTTGTTGTGGAAAATCTTCCCTTCTTTTCTTTAAAATTAAGCACGTTCGGAGTTTGTAGAAGCAAGGTAGACTTTATTATAGAAGCAATAGGACTGCAGAGAGGACTGACTTCTCCAGTCTTGGCTCACTCCTTTTATACCATACATAGCAGGCATAGTCCCTCCTTCATACAGCGGGTGAAATAAGTATTGAACACGTCACCATTTTTCTCAGTAAATATATTTCCAAAGGTGCTATTGACATGAAATTGTCACCAGATGTTGGTAACAACCCAAGTAATCCATACATACAAAGAAACCAAAACAAATAAGTTCAGAAATTAAGTTATGTGTAATAATGTGAAATGACACAGGGAAAATGTATTGAACACATGAAGAAAGGGAGGTTCAAAAAGGCATGGAAAGCCAAGACAACAGCTGAAAACTATCAGTAATTAAAAAGCAATCCAGCCCCCTGTCAGTGCAAATTAATATCAGCTGGTTCAGTCCCAACTGATGGCCTACATTGCCAAGGTGTCACACAAGACACATCTCATGATGGGTAAAAGCAAAGAGCTGTCTCAAGACATTAGCAACCTAATTGTTGCAAAACATAATGATGGAATTGGTTAAAGGCGCATTTCTAAGCTTCTGAATGTTCCAGTGAGCACTGTTGGGGCCATAATACGGAAGTGGAAAGACAATCATTTCACCATAAATTTGGTAATACTTTTTCCCTGTGTCATTTCACATTATTACACATAACTTAATTTCTGAACTTAATTGTTTTGTTTTCTTTGTATGTATGGAGTACTTGGGTTGTTACCAACATATGGTGAAAATGTCATGTCAATAGCACCTTTGGAAATATATTTACTGAGAAAAATGGTGACGTGTTCAATACTTATTTCACCCGCTGTATGTAAATGATTAACGTCTCTTAACCTTCTTCCACTATTGTTTCAAAGCCTTTTGTTTACGCCCTTTTCCCTCCCGCTTTGGCACTCAGACTTTGGGGCATGAAACAATAGTGGCGAAACCACAGCAATGGTGCAAAAAATAAAACAGACATGCACACCTGTTTAGTGCATGTTGAAACCATAGCAATAGTACAAACAGTAATATAGCCATGCATACATCATTCTCAGTGCCTGTGTTGAAACCATAGCAATAGTACAAACAGTAATTTAGCCATGCATACATCATTCTCAGTGCCTGTGTTGAAACCATAGCAATAGTACAAACAACAATATGGTTGTGCTTAGTACGAGTCTAAGTGCACTCTACAGGGCCATATGGTGCTCTTTTCTTTTGGCCTTGCTGACCGCTCTGACTTCTATGCAGCCATACCCTTCAAACCCATGTTGAATCTGTTGCTATCCTATGGGTTACTTATTAACCCTGACCGCTCTGCTGCACTCTGTTGCTACTCTACAAGTTTACTTAACAACCTATGTGGTTTCTAATTTATACAGTGAAAAACCTCCAAGGTTCTTTTGTACTTTTAGAGGCCTAAAGTCTCCATCATATTTGTACTTTCCCAGTTCTGTTCTTGGGACAGGGGCCTAAAATATCCAACACACTGTATAGACACATTAAAGTACTGGAATCCAGTGTATTGTGCCTCACCATATTGACTGCTCTAGGTCTATGTCACATATTGTCTTATTGTCTGTTTCAGAGAGTCTTGGAGCTGGAGGCCGCTGCAATTCAGCACGTTTACATTTACACTGGCTTCAACCCAGCCAAAAGAAGGGGACGGGGACGGAACATTATTGGCCACCATGCCATTGTGAATGTCCCTGGACAGCGTGGAGGGAATATACCCATGTGCACAGCCGTTAGCCAGCAAGGCGTCCTCCATCACCATGCAACCTTGGTCCCTACAACACCGCCCTTCTCATCACATTCCTGGACACACTACATGGCATCCCCATTACAGCCGAGCAGAGGGGTGGCCAGAGCAGCCCATGTATGTTGTTTCCACCGGGCTGCTCTGGTCCGCAACTGGTTCATCGACCACCCACAATTTTTTTTTTTCCGGCATGGCGATGGAAGGTGCATGACTGCCATCCCCTCACACGCATGCCTCTTCTCCAGACAATGGAGGATGCATGTGGTGAAATTGATGTGAGGGCTTTTGGCGGCTGGATCCGTCACGCCCGAAGATTGTTTCCCCGATGTTTCATAGTAGTGTTTTGTGTTGAGCACATCAGTGTGTTGTTGGTTGATAGACAGATCTATTCATATGACACGTGTCATTTTGATGCAAAAAAAAAACTTTTGGAAAGAGATAAAACAGTTTTGAATGCATGTTTGCTTTTGCTAGAGATTTGTAGAGTTTAGCATTTTGTGTTTGTGGTTTTGTGTTTAGAGTTTTGGGAAAACGGCCAAAGATTCAGCAAACGTGTAAACAATTGTGGAAAACTGTAATGTAGCTATGTCGTTCCAGTAAATGGTCTCAGACTGCCCCTTAGTGGCCTAAAGCGAAACCTCTCCATTTATACCCCTCCTTCTCCCCTCACCTATGCATTCGTAGAGCCCCTGGCTGAGGCAGGCCAGGATGGCCAGGGTGATGAGGTCACCAAAGCTGGCAGCGATGGGCGTGGCCACGTTGTCTGGGTTGATGCCAATCCTCTTGGAGCCGATGATCACTCCCACCATGATGATCCCTGGGAGAAAACAACACAGTCGAGTCAGATTTAGGCTGCTGGTTAGAGTTGAACAGCTCCCCAACCAAGGTGCATGAATTGAGCAACCAAGAGTTGCACAGATGAAAGCAATGTGGTGACAGCTGGGAGAAGCGTCAGACTGGGGGAAGGGACAAGGGACTGTAATGGCCTTCAGTGGTATTATTCACTTCCCCTTTTATCAGGTGGTAAATGCAAATCAAGTATCTTTAAACACAGATGGTCAAGTTGAGTTGATATATACTGTATCTACATTCCAAGGCAGATAAAATAGTATGTTATTCTGTGGACCGATCAGTACCCATCATTCCAATAAAAATGAACCACATGAATAATTGATTTGGAGTGTCCTAGCTAGATCACAAGCTCTGCCTTACATAGTCTGGTCTGCCTCTCAGATCCCAAGCATTGGTTTCATTTGAGTCATAACCTCTCTGATACCTTTTTGTTGCAAAACCATTTTGTTATGACCTAAATAAAACCAATGCTTGGGATCTGAGAGCATAGCTACGCCCATCGCTGCCAGTTTCGCTAATCTCTGAGGATTATATTCTGTACGTCTCCAATAGAAAGCCTTCAGGATTTTCCAGGAATACATCAGAAGTGTACATTATTGCAATTAAATAAGAATAATTCTACATGTAAATGGATGAGTAAAGAATAATGTGCCCCTGAGAGAGAGGTTATGGTACTGTATGTTGAAAAAAATACTATGGTCTAAAGACTGTAGTATTACTATATTTATATACTATAGTATTCACTGTAGTGTTAGCGCAGACTTCACAGTGTTCGCTGTAGGACGGCAGGTAGCCTGGCGGTTAGGAGCGTTGGGCCAGTTGCCCTTGAGAAAGGCAATTAACCCTAATTGCTCCAGGGTCGCGTTCAATAATGGCTGATCCCCTGGCTGTGACCCCACTCTGTCATGTTTTTGTGGACATGACTTTAGTATACTGTAGTATTCACTAGTTATTGCCATTAATAATGGATGTTCATTGCTGTTATTGCCAGGTATTATTTGTGTCCTTTTAGATAAACCATACTCCATACAAAGCCAGCCAAGTCTCAATTCAATTCAAGACAAGAGTCTACAACTGTCAATCATTCCCTGCCATGTATCAGCTCCATTACCTGTATCTAGAAAGACTTTTAAATTGAACTGCATCTCTGCCTCCATCTGCTCACCCAAACCTCAGTGTTTCCCCTGGGGACCCTTATTATGGGAGGACATGTAGGAAATATATAAAAGCACCCCTTGGTCATGTTCATGTGAGAGCTTTGTACCGTGAAGGTCCTTTGTGTGTAACGTCTGTATGGTGTTGCTGGTGGTTTATTTCTGTGAGGAACCATTTTGTGACTATGCTGTCTTGAAGAAATGTTTGGGGCATAGTCGATTGTTCTGAATGATATATGATGACTTTGACCATCAATTAGTTTTTTTTCTGTGTGACAATATTCATGATGTTCATTATGTAAGGCCACTACTGTAACGAATGCCCCGCACAGAACGACGGGCCCTCCTCCTCTCCAGCGATCATCCTCGCCGGCGTTCTAAACCGGCGGTCGGGGGAAGATGGTAGCAACACCCTATTTAACCCTGTTTGTTTTGTTTCAACCCTCGCGGGTTATTGTCTATGTGTGGTGCTGTTATATATTAAATGTTCATTGTTAACTCGTCAAAACTATTCATCTCTTTTTCATCTTTCGCCTCATCACTCACTTTCACCCCTCGCAATATCACAACTACAATAATGTCCTTTTATTTTCAGTTGCTTTGTTTGGAGCGGCTTCGCTGGTTTGAGGTACGGGCTCTTTATTGGCAGCGCCCTCCAATAAGGTGACTGTCTAAGTAAAGCAATTAGTATTTCTAAAATATCTATTGTTTATGTAAATGCTGTGGTTAACTGTTCTTTTTTTTGTACCATCAAAAGTGCAGTATTGTTTGTCACTGTTTTTGGTCATCTTGTGAACTTGGTCAATTGAATCTCTGTGAAAGCACTCTTGTATTTCAGAAAGCTATTGGAAGTAACAGATCTATGAAGTCATTTTGGTGTACCCTTGTTAATGTGTGTTATTTATATGTGTCAAACAGGCAAACCTAATCCTTTAAGCTTTATTAAACTTAGCTAATTAACAGTCATGGCTGCAAAAACACTTCAGTGAATGCTATGGTGTACTATACTAATGTCCTCAAAAAAACACTACAGTGAATACTATAGTATATTAATATAATACTACTGTATTTAGACCATTTTTTCATGTGGTTAGCTGTGAATGTGTAACATGTTTGATGTTTGAACTAGGACCACTTTGTTTGTATTATTCTAATCAAATTTCTAAATGCATTGTTTCCATATTTGTGGTTGTATTGTGTTTTTAAACAGTCAAATTAAATCAATCAATCAAGGGATACTACAGTGTGGATACAGTATACTACACAATTCTGTAGTAAGCACTACACAATCGGGGGCATGATCTCCCTAAGACCAGCACGTTCAAATCAAAACCGCATTGACAAAGCTAGCAGCTAGCAGTAAAGCTAGCTAGCAGTCCAATCGATCTAAAAATTCTAAAATAAGCACTACGTGATCAAGAGATACTACAGTGTGTAGCGTAGTATTCTACAGTACACTACAAAAGTCTAGGTAAGCACTACACGATCGAGGGATACTACAGTCTACAGTGTAAAATTTAGTATTTGTTTTGTGTGGGCTTCCCTATAATGAAGAGACTGTCACCTCACACTAAGATGCTAGTGAAGAGGGGCTATTTGCATGGAGGAATTGTCATGCATGAACCTATGTAGGAGTATGAGAGGTGCAATGGAGATAGGGTTGGTGCTCATCTGTTCCTGTCAATACCTAGCTAGCTGTTTGAGCCGTGACTTAAAACCCATTGAGTGGTGTGATGTGGGTTAAGGGTTTGGACAGGGCTAGCTGGTCTCCTTACCCTGCAGCAAGGAAGCCATGAAGGCAGTAGTTACGCTGGCTGAGCAGAGGAGAGCAGCGTGGCTGAGGAGCATATCTCCCTCCAGTACCCAGCCCAAGACCACTGCTGCCAGGGCAGCCAGGAGACCCAGCACTGTGGCTTGCATCTGGAGAAAGAAAACACTCTTTGGGCCAGACACTCTGCATTTGTTAGAGCTAAGAAGTACAAATAGAGGTCTTTAAAGTAACTTAAATATCTTTAAAGTAACTTTCCAGTGAAAATCTCACTTTTACAAAAAAGTTTATATTCTGTTAACTCATACCCAAATAATGTTGTTGACTCATACTATACACGTGTTTGTGGCCAAAGCATCAATTGGAGAAAAAAACACTCAAAAAACCCCACCTCAAACTTGTACCTCAAACAGACCATTAAAAAAATGCTTGCCATTTCCTCATAGAGGATGATGTCATCCTTCTGAGGAGGATGAGCTGGCCAATAAGCGGTCTACTCACATTAATATTTTTAATGACCGGTATACAGCCACAACATTCTGTAGTTGGGGTACACCCACACCATTCCAACACAGAAAAGCTGCTTTTTAACATACCTAATTAAACATTTTTGAAAGGAAAACTATTTCACTCATATTGTAATTCATTATAGATAATTTCACCTATATTTATAGAAATCTGGAAACACTGGACAGTATAAGCCATAAAGCGAATTACCTGTTTCAGTGACAGGTTCCCAATAATCAAACTCCATTTCTCTCTGGCTGTCTCCATTTCCCCCACGTTCACCTGACAAGGACAAAATCATAAATGTTATTATCTTTTCTCAGTGTAAAAATCCCCTATTTAGTCTTGACTAATGCAGCTAGGACAGGCCTAATGAAAAGTAGGCTTCCTGGAAGCCTGTGTTTCAGACATAAAGAAGTGGATGGCGTCCTATGTTTATGTTTTCTTCTTGAGATTGCAAAAATCTGAAACCTTTTGTCCAAAAATTATGCAGTAAAGCTAATCCATGCTTTTGTCTCTTCAAGATTAGACTACTGCAATGATCTACTCAGATAGGCTACCCAGATAAGGCACTAAATAAACTTCAGCTAGTTTTAAATACAGCTGCTAGAATCTTGACTGAAACCACACATTTGATCAAATTACTCCAGTGGTAGTCTCTCTACAGTGGCTTCCTGATAAGGCTAGGGCTGATTTCAAGGTTTTACTGTTAATCTACAAGCATTACATGGACTTGCTCCTACCTATCTCTCTGATTTGGTCCTGCCATACATACCTACACATACGCTACGGTCACAAGACACAGGCCTCCTTATTGTTCCTAGAATTTCTAAGCAAACAGCTGACGGCATGGCTTTCTCCTATAGAGCTACATTTTATGGAATAGTCTGCCGATCCATGTTAAAGACATAGACTCAACCTTTAAGTCTTTACTGAAGACTCATCTCTTCAGTAGGGCCTATGATTGAGTATAGTCTGGCCCAGGGGTGCAAAGGTGAACGGCAAGGCACTGGAGTGACAAACCACCCTAGCTGTCTCTGCCTGGCCGGTTCCCCTTTCTCCACTGGGATTCTCTGCCTCTGGCCCTATTACAGGGCCTGAATCACTGGCTTGCTCACGCTCTCCAATGCCTTCCCTAGCATGCATCACATCATGCTAGGCTTTTTTCTCTATACTTGACTTGAGTGGGTTGAGTCACTGACGTGATCTTCCTGTCCGGTTTTGCGCACCCCTTGGGCTTGAGAGGTGGGGGAGATCTTTGTGGGCTATACTCGGCCTCAGGGTCACATTCTATCGATCTAAGGATAGTCAGTTAGTTGTCTGTTGACAGTGGGTGGGGTTATATCCTGCCTGGTTGGCCCTGTGCGGGGGTAACTTTGAACGGGGCCACAGTGTCCCCCGACCTCCCCCCGTCTCAGTTCCCAGTATCTGTGCTGGAATAGTCTATGTCCCGGGGGGCTAGGGTCAGTCTGTCCTATCTGGTGAAATTCTCCTGTCTTATCTGGTGTCCTGTGTGATCTTAGGTATGCTCCCTCTAATTCTCTTTCTCTCTCTCTTTCTGACCCTGCTGGTAATCTATGAATGTTTGAACATCTTGAATAACGATCTGGCCTTAATGGTCAGTGGTGTAAAGTTTTAAGTACTACTTAAGTAGTTTTTTTGGGTATCTGTACTTTACTTTACTATTTATCTAACTTTTACTTTTACTCCACTACATTCCTAATGAAAATAATGTACTTTTTACTCCATACATTTTCTCTGACAGCTAAAACTACTTGTTACATTTAGAATGCTCAAGCAGGACAAAGTTATTGCACCTATCAATATAACGCTTTGTCATCCCTACTGCCTCTGATCTGGCGGACTCACAAAACACAAATACTGTGTTTGTAAATGATGTCTGAGTGTTGGAGTGTGCCCCTGTCTGTCCCTAATTAAAAATAATAAGAAAATGAATGCTGTCTGGTTTGCTTAATATGAGGAATTTGATGTATATCATTGACTTTTACTTTCTAGTTTTACTCAAGTATGACAATGTAGTACAGGCGGCAGGTAGCCTAGCAGTTAGAGCGTTGGGCCAGTAACCGAAAGGTCGCTGGTTCGAATACCCGAGCTGACAAGGTTAAAAAACCTGTCGATTTGTCCTTGAGCAAGGCACTTAACCCTAATTTGCTCCAGGGGCTGACCCAGTAGGTAGGCCATCATTGTAAATAAGAATTTGTTCTTAACTTGCCTAGTTAAATAAAGGTTTTTGAAAAAGTACTCTTTCTACCACTGTACTTAAGTACATTCAAAACCAAGGCTCTACCACAACTGCAAGGCTCTCCAGAGGTTGGTGCGGTCTGCCCAACGTATTACCGGGGGCAAACTACCCGCCCTCCAGGACACCTACAGCACCCGATGTCACAGGAAGGTCAAAAAGATCATCAAGGACATCAACCACCCAAGCCAATGCCTGTTCACCCCGCTGTCATCCAGAAGGCGAGGTCAGTACAGGTGTATCAAAGCTGGGACCGAGAGACTGAAAAACAGCTTCTACCTCAAGGTCATCAGACAGCTAAACAGCCACCACTAGCACATTAGAGGCTGCTGCGTAGAGGCACAGACTAGAAATCACTGGTCACTTTAAGGTATGGAACACTAGCCACTTCAACATTTTTTATAATGTTTACATATCTGGCATCACTCATCCCATATGTATATACTGTATTCTATACTATCCTTCGGTATCACAGTCATTTAAACAATGTTTAAATATTTTGCGTTCCCCATGTCATTTGTATATACTGTATTCAATACTCTTCTACTGTATCTTAGTCCATTCCGCTAGTCCTTATGTATATAGGCCTTACTCAAGCAGTATTTTACTGGGTAACTTTCACTTTTACGTGAGTCTTTTTCTGTTAAGGTATCTTTACTTTTACTCAAGTATGACAATTGAGTACTTTTTCCAACAATGTTAATGGAATAATCTCCACCCGGCACAGCCAGAAGAGGATTGGCCACCACTCAGAGCCTGATTCCTCTCTAGGTTTCTTCCTCGGTTCCTGCCTTTCTAGGGAGTTTTTCCTAGCCACCGTGCTTCTACATCTGCATTGCTTGCTCTTAGTGGTTTTAGGCTGGGTTTCTGTATAAGAACTTTGTGAAAACTGCTGATATAAAAAAGTGTTTATAAATAAATGTGAATTATCTTTTTCTCTCATCATAAACTTATTAACACTCATATTCATACTGTATGAATGATGAGTGGGAGCGCGTCAGTTACCAGAGCGGTTAGGCATTCTAGAATCAGAAGCAGAAAATGCTCCATCATGCCAGTCAGCAGATTGTTAAGTCGGTGGTCCAATAACACACCATGCATACAATACAGGGTTAGGGAGGGTCGATTCAATCATACAGCGGGTGAAATAAGTATTGAACACATCACCATTTTTCTCAGTAAATATATTTCCAAAGGTGCTATTGACATGAAATATTCACCAGATGTTGGTAACAACCCAAGTAATCCATACATACAAAGAAACCAAAACAAATAAGTTCAGAAATTAAGTTATGTGTAATAATGTGAAATGACACAGGGAAAAAGTATTGAACACATGAAGAAAGGGAGGTGCAAAAAGGCATGGAAAGCCAAGACAACAGCTGAAAACTATCAGTAATTTAAAAGCAATCCAGCCCCCTGTCAGTGCAAATTAATATCAGCTGGTTCAGTCCCAACTGATGGCCTACAAAAAGGTCTCATTGCCAAGGTGTCACACAAGACACATCTCATGATGGGTAAAAGCAAAGAGCTGTCTCAAGACCTTCGCAACCTAATTGTTGCAAAACATAATGATGGCATTGGTTATAGGCGCATTTCTAAGCTTCTGAATGTTCCAGTGAGCACTGTTGGGGCCATAATAGGGAAGTGGAAAGACAATCATTTCACCATACATTTGCCTCGACCAGGTGCTCGTCGCAAGATTTCTGACAGAGGAGTGAAAAGAATAATCAGAAGAGTTGTCCAAGAGCCAAGGACCACTTGTGGAGAGCTTCAAAAAGACCTGCAATTAGCAGGTACTGTTGTCTCATAGAAAACAGTAAGTAATGCACTCCACCGCCATGGCCTGTATGCACGCTCACCACGCAAGACTCCATTGCTGAAAAAAAAGCATGTTGAAGCTCGTTTAAAGTTTGCTGCACAACATTTGGAAAAGCCAGTGAAATACTGGGAGAATATAGTGTGGTCAGATGAGAGCAAAATTGAACTGTTTGGATGTCATAATACACACCATGTTTGGAGGAGAAATGGCACTGCACATCACCCTAAAAACACCATACCAACAGTGAAGTTTGGAGGTAGGAACATCATGGTGTGGGGCTGCTATTCAGCAAATGGTACTGGCAAACTTCAAAATAAAGCTGCTAGAATGGCCCAGCCAATCACCTGACTTAAATCCCATTGAAAATCTATGGAAAGAACTGAAGATCAAGATTCATAGAAGAGGCCCACGGAACCTTCAAGATTTGAAGACTGTTTGTGTGGAAGAATGGGCCAAAATCACACCAGAGCAATGCATGCGACTAGTTTCTCCATACAGGAGGTGTCTTGAAGCTGTCATTACCAACAAAGGCTTTTGTACAAAGTATTAAATAAATATCAGTAAGTGTGTTCAATACTTTTTCCCTGTGTCATTTCATATTATTACACATAACTTAATTTCTGAACTTATTTGTTTTGGTTTCTTTGTATGTATGGATTACTTGGGTTGTTACCAACATCTGGTGAAAATGTCATGTCAATAGCACCTTTGGAAATATATTTGCTGAGAAAAATGGTGACTTGTTCAATACTTATTTCACCCGCTGTATGTGCAGTGTAGGTTGTAGTCACATTAGTCCAGAGTTGTGCAGGGCTATTTTCTTCACAGGCAGGTGAGTGACTTTCACACAGGGACAGCGAACTCACAATACAAGAGAAAAACAATGCAAGGAATGGACTTCCCACTGTGTTGGTATATGGATTGATTGTGTGTATGTGTGTGTGTACTCACTGCTGTTGAAAGTCTGGAGGCCAGGGTCATCTCCAGGTTCCCTTTCAGGCCCAGTAGAGCTGGCACCAGGATGAAGATCGCTGTGACTCTCTGGAACACCTCCCAATGCTGCCGTAACAACACACAGTGGAATAACACACCAACATATCATGCAATAGACTGACACACGATGCAGTGGACACACCAACACCCAATAAACTAGACAGACCAACACACAATGCAACAGAATCAACATACAGATACACAATACAATACATGAACATACCACGCGGTAGACACACCAACACATAATGCAAGAATAGATAAGCAAGTACAGACACCGTGCAATTTATCAGTACCTCACCTGAACTATGTCCAGTAACATCCCAGCTGACACAGTCCCCAGTCCAGCCAGTAGGAAGGGCACCAGTATCTGCAGAACCATGGACCGTACAGACTCAGTGGGCACCTCTCTGACACCACCCTGGGCACTACAATTCTCTGGGTCCTTCTCCATAACTTCCTCATTGACCTTGGAGCCAGGCATGTGTCCACTGGGTAACAGAGGGTCCGTCTCGGTGTATGGACAGTGTTCATTAAAGGGGCTGCTGTTGGATGGGGACTGAGCTCTATTTGGGAGTCGTTGGTGACCCCCTGGATATTGTGCTTCTGCGGCTGGGCAGGACCCATAGTAGTGCCTGTTGTGTTTTCCTGCACCCACGGTGTCCCTCTGGGCCAGTTGGTCATCCTGTGGCCCAGTGTTGGCCATCAGAACAATGATGTGTCCAGAGAGGGTTAGACAATCCTTCTGCTACTCCGAAGAAAGGGTAAGTTGATATGACTAGGTCGAAGAAAACCAGCAGCAGGTAATTAGACAGTTACAGTATGTTTCATCCTTGATATTATCACTGAACACTCATGGTACTAGTCATGAACTACTGGTAAGAATACAAATAATACATTAACTTGTTGCTGTGTAAGAGGTGTGGCAAAGGTAGGCTTAGTGTTTAATTTAACACACTTGTGACACACAGACACAGGTGACACACAGACACAGATAAATGACTACAATGATCTCTACACGTGTGCATATAAGACAGACAAGCATACAAGAGAGTCATGGCTACAGCACGACAAATGCATAGCATCTGGGTCTTGTATGGTATAATCGGTTAGGCAAGCTCCCACATGCTCAGGGGTTTTCCATGCCATTACAAAGCCCCTTGTCAGACATGGAAACAATGTGAGGCCTCATGGTGCTAGCAGTCACACAATTACAAAACAACTTGAAGGAGACATTAAATTAATTGGTAAGTTCAAATTGCATAGAAATATTTTTTATTTAACCTTTATTTAACTAGGCAAGTCAGTTAAGAACAAATTCAAATTTACAATGACGGCCTACCAGTGCCTCACTGCCTCATTCAGGGGCAGAACAACAGATTTTTACTTTGTCAGTTCAGGGATTTGCTCAGCAACCTTTCGGTTACTGGCCCAACGCCCTAACCACTAGGCTACCTGCCACCCCATCACCGCCAAACGTCATAGCTGAATGAAACTCTTTACGAATCCATATTTTTCAGGCAAAATGTAAATCCACCTTCAAGAAAAAAATGAAATAACATCTAATGCGATAGACCATATGAAATAGAAAGTATCAACTGTTAAATGTGTTTCCTGTCAGGTATTAATTGTCTGTATTGCCTACTTTTTGTAAAGTCTTCATTTGTAAATGTTTGTAATGTCTTATTAATTGGTGTTGGACCCCAGGAAGATTAGCTAACATTACAGCGTTAGCTAATGGGGATCCTAATAAAAATTCACATACATTCACAAATTCACGCCGTATCCAACACTGTATATCTGAAAATGGCAGACACTTTCAAGATATTAAAAGTGGCTGTGAGTCTATCTGAAAGTGAGTGAGTGAGTGAGTAAATCAATTACTTGTTATTTTGTAAGCAATTTGCAGTTATCCACTCATTTAGTGAAGTTGAAAACATGTAAACACACAAACTGTAGAGAGAAAAACACAGTTCCAAGTGGTGGTACGTTAAGAGAAAAAGGTGACTTACCTAAAGTGTGAAACCATAGCATATTAAAGAAGAAGAAGAAATAGATTTTGGAGAAGTAGATACTCCAGCGTTGGTCTTTCACTCTGCTTATTCTGTCCATGAGTGTTTTTCCTCCTCCCTGAATGTCTGAAGCTATGTCATTGCTCTCTCTCTCTCTCTCTCTCTCTCTCTCTCTCTCTCTCTCTCACACACACACATACACACACACACTGTGAGGAAATCCCTCCTGATTGAGCTGGTCTGTGGGTTCACTTACAACAATCTCCTATCAGAGAGATGATGTAACCTCCAGAGTATTCCAAACAGAGACCTTTATTGACATAATGCAGATTGGAATGGTAATGGTCCACACAGGAATAGAAATAGGAACGCATATGTGGTCACATATATAACAAACCTAATAGAACAGTATGAATGGACTAATGATAATAAGAAACAACAATAGCAGGAGTAAAGCACTGTATAGAAAATAGTGGGCTATTATGCAGTAATAGACAATAACAAGGACTATATTACACAGTTATACATGAGAGAAAAGGATTGTATTAGGAACAGAATAGATGATTAACAGGCATTAGAAAAGTGTGACTAATTACAGTGACAGGCTCCCGAGTGGTGCAGCGGTCTAAGGCACTGCATCTCAGTGCAAGAGGAGTCGCTACAGTCCCTGGTTCGAATCCAGGCTGTATCACAACCGGCCGTGATTGGGAGTCCCATAGGGCGGCGCACAATTGGCCCAGCGTTGTCCGGGTTTGGCCCGGTGTTGGCCGTCATTGTAAATAAGAATTTGTTCTTAACTGACTTGCCTAGTTAAATAAAGATTACATATAGCAGACAATAATCAGAAGGATAACAGGGGCCTATATTTACAGTATATCCCCTTGTAAGGGCATGGATCGGGCTAACTGACCAATAGGAATCTAGAAACAGTGCTTTGGGTGTAAAAAAGCTGTCCTTTAAATATTCTTGATATGTTTGTCAAAAGGGAGATCAGGGTCCAGAGTAACGCAGAGGTCCTTGATTTGAATATGGCTTTTTTACTCTTGGCTTGGCTTCTCCAGTGATTTTACCCACGGACTACTACGGGGCTGCGGATCATTGTGTTAAATAACCGGTATGATCATGACACAATAAAATAGGCTATATACATTTTGGGCAACAAAAACATTTCTCATTGTTGTATGGATATGTAATTGTCCATGATAAACCACAGTGTATATCAGTTAGAGTAGTATCCCCAACACACCTATACCAAAGACTACAGGTTTAGAAACTCTGCGCCTGTACAGTATTTTGTAAAAACTACATTACCCATAAACATCCTGAAGTCATGGGGCAAATCATGGGATTCACGTTCACTTTCTCAAACAGTTACCGCTGACATCATCGGAGCGATGGCGGTGGAGGCGATTTCTCCTGACTGGGAATTCGATCGATTTGATGATGGGTCTACGAGTAAGTGGCTTTTAGTTAGCTTGTTAACTATCCGGAAAGAAAAGTATTATTTGCTTGCCCGTCAAATTCGTATGGGCTTGAAGCCAGGCAAATTAGCTTAAGTGTCTAGCCAGCGATGTAAGCTAGTTGTCCGGCCCAGTTTCGCTTTGCCTGAGCTGCAATGTTTTTGTTTCCTTACCAGACGCTAACGTTAAAGCTCCTGTCAAATGTCAGAAGTTAGCCAGTTAGCTAACTAATTTATATTTTGCAATGGTTGGTTTATAGTTATAGCAGAACGTCTTCCTAGTCCTAGTGTTGTTGTTGCACACATTACTGGCCAGCAACAGGACAGTCTCTTCCTTGGCTTTTTCCTCAACTGGCTGTCATGTTGAATTCATTATCTACGTAACCATTGGCATTGCCTCACACAGCTAGATTCTCCAGAAAGTTAAAAAAAGACATCTGGACCAATTAATTTCGCCACGTAGCCTTCTAAATTAGACACATTCTTGTCACCTCCGCGACAGCAAGCAATTCATTCAGATGACGGTTGAGTTGACAGGAGGTTACAATACAGGCATCACAGTAGTGCTGTAACTTAGAAGCTAGTGCATCCAAAGTGTGTCCTCTTTCTTCTGGATGTACATTGCTCTGCTGCTAATCCTATGATCATGTCTTGTCTGTTTTTCCCTCCAGAGATCCACACTGAGGTGCAGCAGAAGAACTATGGGAAGTTTCTGGAGGAGTACACGTCTCAGCTGAAAGGCATTGAGGATGCTCTCGACGACTCCATTGGAGACGTGTGGGACTTCACTCTGGACCCCATAGCCCTGAAGGTACAGTTGAAGTCGGAAGTTTACATACACCTTAGCCAAATGCATTTAAACTCAGTTTTTCACAATTCCTGACATTTAATCCTAGTAAAGATTCCCTGTCTTAGGTCAGTTAGGATCACCACTTATTTTAAGAATGTGAAATGTCTCTCTAATAGTAGAGAGAATGATTTATTTCAGCTTTTATTTCTTTCATCACATTCCCAGTGGGTCAGAAGTTTACATACACACAATTAGTATACGGTAACATTGCCTTTAAATTGTTTAACTTGGGTGAAATGCTTACACAAGCTTCCCACAATAAGTTGGGTGAATTTTGACCCATTCCTCCTGACAGAACTGGTGTAACTGAGTCAAGTTTGTAGGACTCCTTGCTCGCAAACACTTTTTCAGTTCTGCCCACACATTTTCTATAGGATTGAGGTCAGCGCTTTGTGATGGCCAGTCAATACCTTGACTTTGTTGTCCTTAAGCCATTTTGCCACAACTTTGGAAGTATGCTTGGGGTCATTGTCCATTTGGAAGACCCATTTGCGACCAAGCTTTAACTTCCTGACTGATGTCTTGAGCTGTTGCGTCAATATATCCACATCATTTTCCTTCCTCATGATGCCATCTATTTTGTGAAGTGCCCCAGTCCCTCCTGCAGCAGAGCACCCCCACAACATGATGCTGCCACCCCCATGCTTCACGGTTGAGATGTGTTCTTCGGCTTGCAAGCCTCCCCCTTTTTCTTCCAAACATAAAGATGGTCATTATGGCCAAACAGTTCTATTTTTGTTTCATCAGACCAGAGGACATTTCTCCAAAAAGTACGATATTCGTCCCCATGTGCAGTTGCAAACCGTAGTCTGGCTTTTTTATGGCGGTTTTGGAGCAGTGGCTTCTTCCTTGCTGAGTGGCCTTTCAGGTTATGTCGATATAGGACTCGTTTAACTGTGGATATAGATACTTTTGTACCTGTTTCCTCCAGCATCTTCACAAGGTCATTAGCTGTTGTTCTGGGATTGATTTGGAGACAGAAAAGTATGTTCCTCTCTAGGAGACAGAACGCGTCTCCTTCCTGAGCGGTATGACGGCTGCGTGGTCCCATAGTGTTTATACTTGCGTACTATTATTTATACAGATGAACGTGGTACCTTCAGGCGTTTGGAAATTGCTCCCAAGGATGAACCAGACTTGTGGAGGTCTACAATTCTTTTCTGAGCTCTTGGCTGATTTTCTTTTGATTTTCCCATGATGTCGAGCAACGAGGCACTGAGTTTGAAGGTAGTCCTTAAAATACATCCACAGGTACACCTCCAATTGACTCAAATTATGTCAAGTAGCCTATCAGAAGCTTCTAAAGCCATGAAATCATTTTCTGGAATTTTCCAAGCTGTTTAAAGGCACAGTCAACTTAGTGTATGTAAACTTCTGAACCACTGGAATTGTGATATAGTGAATTATAAGTTAAATAATCTGTCTGTAAACAATTGTTGGAAGAATTACTTGTGTCATGCACAAAGTAGATGTCCTAACTGACTTAACTATAGTCAAAACTATAGTTTGTTAACATGAAATCTGTGGAGTGGTTGAAAAATGAGTTTTAATTACTTCAACCTAAGTGGATGTAAACTTTCTCTCTCTCTCGCTCCTCCTGACATTCACCCAGCTTAACTTTCCAGAGACATTTTCTTGCTGGAACTGAATCTGGGCTAGTTTTCCAGTGCTCATGTTTTGGCTGCAGTCAGTGTCATGACATGCAGGATCATGTTGACTTAGAAAGGAGCTGGAAAATCACTTAAGTGACCTTCAGTGATGGTGACCTCCATAATAGAATGAATAGGACAGACAGCTCTATCGAGAATCATAGAGCATGGATTTTGATTGGACTGTCCATTCTACATTCTTCTATGGGGATTCTATGGGGACATGAAACTAACCAATTTTTCAATCCTATTCCTCTTTCAGCTTCTCCCATATGAACAGTCCTCGTTGTTGGAACTGATTAAAACAGACAACAAGGTAAATGAAGCCAAGATAAACTTTCCTCAGACATTCGACTGAGCTCTATTTGAACTGTAATAATAGTTAATTAAACCAGAAATATATTTGTTTCATGGATGTAATTATGTATTGTAAATCCAGGTTCTGAACAAAGTCATTACAGTGTACGCTGCCCTCTGCAGTGAGGTTAAAAAGCTGAAGTATGAGGTAAGCATGATGTTTCTTCATTGATAAAAGGTCTTGTTCAACTTTAACTGCACACTGTGTGTTGTTTGCAAATGAAAATATTTCAGGAAGTCTGCTTGGCAGCAGGTGATTGCAACAGTTTGATATATACAGCATACTGTACAGTATATGCCTTTGTCTCCCTCTGTAGGGGGAAATCAAGTTCTACAATGGCTTGCTGTACTATGGTGAAGGAGGTAATCATCTGTGATTTATGTAGCTTATTTGATTCTTAAGCTTAAATGAACTTCTAAATCATTACCTCTGAATTATTGTTATTTTTTTGTCTATCTAACTGTGTGTGTGTGTTCCAGTGTCAGACAGCTGTGTGGTTGAAGGAGAGTCACAGGTTCAGATGGGCCGGTTCATCTCCTTCTTTCAGGTCAGTAGTGATGGAGTAAAACAGAGGAATTACCCAAGGGGGATTTAATTTAGTTGTAGTTGTCTCTCCATTTCTCCTCCTCATCCTCTCTTTCTCGGCTGTAGGAGCTGTCCTGTTTTGTTTCGCGGTGCTTTGAGGTGGTGGTCAACGTTGTCCATCAGCTGGCAGCGCTCTACAACAGCAACAAGTAAGACATGGACTCATCTCGGCACCCAGAACTAAATCTCATGTGTGCGCTGGCCAGCCACTAGACATGGACACACACATGCAGACACACGCACACATTTACTGGATTTTTTTGACTGTTATTCATCTTTCAGGGGAGCCACAAAAATCATTGAGTCGTCCGGAGTTCATTTTCAGACAGTGTACGAGCACCTGGGGGAGCTGTTGGTGGTTCTGCTCACTCTGGATGAGATCATGGAGAATCACGGCACCCTGAAAGACCACTGGAAGATGTACAAGAGGTACACACATACAAACACACGGATGCATATTGATGTACAGAAAGGTAAAGGAGATGTATGTATTTAGTCTCTCTTCCTTCCTAGGTTACTGAAGTCAGTGCATCATAACCCTGGGAAGTTTGCCATCCCAGAGGAGAAGCTGAAGCCGTTTGAAAAGCTGCTTCTGAAGCTGGAGGGACAGCTGCTGGACGGCATGATATTCCAGGTAAGTACACCCCTCAATTGTTTCATGTTGGTGACATCACTTCCTGGTGAAGGTGACTAGACGAGGACATGGGTTTACTGGAGGGTGATAAAACTTTACAGTCACATTACATTTCCTAATATCAGTGGTGCACTGAGGGAGATGTATTCCATGGACAGGATGTGGCGTGGTTCTAACTGGGATAGAGAGGGGTAGAACAATGGATCTCAATGGTCAAGACGGTTTCATCATTGCAATGATTAATCGATATTGAATAAAGATGATTGTTTGTTTGAAGAAATGGCAAAGTCTCTCTCAGTACTGAAATTTCCACGACACTACTCCTGAACTCACCCATAACATTTCTGTCTGTGTGTGTGTTGGCCAGGCGTGTGTGGAGCAGAGGTTTGACGACCCAGGAGAGGGAGTGTCGGTCTCTAAAAACAGTGCCTTCGCTGAAGAGTTTGCCTTCAACATCCGCACCATATTCGCCAATGTGGAGTCGAAGATCGGTCAGTCTCTTTGGTCAAACACAGTCAATAGGGATTGTACTGTAAATGCCAATACTGTGACGAGTACAGTCTTCTTTGTACGTTTCCGGCGTTGTTGTTTACTGGACAGAAAATGAAGCTCCATATCTGATGTGTATATTTTGTTTGTTTGTGTGTCTGGGGTCTGTTTTTAGGCGAGCCCTCAGAGATAGACCAGAGGGATAAGTATGCTGGGGTCTGTGGACTTTACGTACTTCACTTTCACATCTTCAGAACTGTCGACAAGAAGCTCTACAAAGCCCTGCTAGACGTCTGCAAAAAGGTGTGTTTGAGTCAAGGTTCTGTAGTTGTATTTGTATGTGAACATATACTGAACAGAAATATGAACACAACATGTAAAGTTTTGGTCATATGTTTAATGAGCTGAAATAAAAGATCCCAGAATTGTTCCATGCGCACAGAAAGCGTATTTCTCTCAAATTGTGTTCACAAATTTGTTTACATCCCTGTTGGTGAGCACATCTATTTTACCAAGATAATCCATCCACCTGACAGGTGTGGCATATCAAGAAGCTGATTAAACAGCATGGTCATTAAACAGATTCAGTGGGCAAATGCTCACCTTCGATGGCCACTGACACGCTGGAGAAGTACATCATTTCTGTAAGCTGAAAATGTCCCAGTTCTTCCATGGCCTGCATAGTCACCAGACATGTCACCCATTGAGCATGTTTGGGATGCTCTGGATCAACGTGTACAACAGCGTGTTCCATTTCCCGCAAATATCCAGCAACTTCGCACAGCTATTGAAGAGGAGTGGGACAACATTCCACAGGCCACAATCAACAGCCTGATCAACTCTATGCGAAGGAGATGTGTCACACTGCATGTTGCAAATGGTGGTCACACCAGATACTGACCGGTTTTCTGATCCATATCTGTATTCCAAGTCATGTGAAATCCATAGATTAGGGCCTATTTCAATTGGCTGATTTCCTTATATGAACTGTAACTCAGTAAAATCTTTGAAAGTGTTGCGTGTTGAGTTTATCTTGTGGGAGGTTTAACCCTTCTCAATCCTGTCTCCCTTCTCTCATTCTCTCCCCCTTTCTTTCTTCTCCTCTCCCTTTTCTGTACTTTCTCCCTCACTCCCTTCTCTCATCTCCCTTTTCTCTCACTTCTCTCTCCCTTTACTCTTCTCCCTCTCTCTCCCTTCTATTCTCCCCTCTCTCCATCTCTCTCCCTTCTCCTCTCCCCCCAGGTGCCTGCAGTGACTCTGACGTCTAACATCATCTGGTTCCCTGACACCTTCCTCATGGCCAAGGTCCCGGCTGCAGCCAAGCTTATGGACAAGAAGAGCGTCCAGACCATTAGAGCACAGAGAGATGCATATCTGCAGCAGAGAGCACAAACTCTCACCAAGTAGGTCCATCCGTCACTCCATCCGTCACTCCATCCGTCACATTTCCAAGATTTGTTTTGCTTAAACCCCTGGATTACAGTTGAGCATGAGGGGAGTCATAGTCTGTTTCCTGTCCTCTGAGTTAACATATACGTATTTGATCTATTGTCTCTCCCTGTCAGGGATGTTCAGTCTTACTACGTGTTTGTGACGTCCTGGATGATGAAAATGGAGGCCATTTCGTCGAAGGAGCAGCACAACGACAAGTTGTCAGAGGACCTCAGTAGCAGGTGTAACGTCTTTGTGCAGGTGTGGACTGAGGTTATTAACTAACCATTCAGAAACTGCTCAAACGGTACCAGGGAGATGATTTAGTGTCGTATTATTTCCCATACCCTGCAGGGTATCCTGTATGCCTACAGTATCGGCACCATCATCAAGACCACCATGAACCTGTACATGTCCATGCAGAGACCCATGACCAAGGCCTCCGTCAAAGCCCTCTGCAGACTGGTCGAGCTGCTCAAGGTGTGCATGCTAATTTATTGTTGTGCATTATGATAAATAACTGTACATAAAACATTGTGAATGTATCAAAGACAACAGTTTAATGAGGTATGAGGTGACTTCCTCCCTGGTCAGGCAGTGGAGCACACGTTTCACAGGCGGTCCATGGTGGTGGCCGACTCTGTCTCCCACATAACCCAGCACCTGCAGTCCCAGGCCCTCAGCTCCATCGGCACCGCTAAGGTAAACACTACTCTTATCTCAATTCAGTTGTGTAGGAAAATTCAATTTACACCCAGGGGATTACAGAAATGCAAAGTTTATACACCTCATATTCACATCTGACAAAGAAACACATTTCTATAATTTCTCCCATCAATTTGAATATGTTTCTCTTCTGTAGAAAAGGGTAATCTCTGACAAGAAGTACAGCGAGCAGCGTCTGGATGTGCTTTCATCTCTGGTGATGGCAGAGAACGCTCTCAACGGGCCCAGCACTAAAGAGCGCCGCCTAGTGGTCTCCCTGGCCCTCAGTGTGGGAACACAGATGGTAAGACCATTGATCAAGTTACTTCTGCCTAGGGTTGCAAAATTCAGGTAATTTTTTTCACATTTTCAGGTTTTCCAAAAATCCTGGTTGGAATATTCCTGGAATCAGGAGGGAATAAACAGGAAATCCAGGAATCCTTCAACTGGGAATTCGTGAGAATTTGGGGAAAATGTGTACGCAATGTTGTGATGGTAACTTCCTCCAAATTCTTCCAGAAAACTTTCAAAGACGAGGAGCTGCTCCCGCTGCACCTGGTGCTAAAGAAGCTGGACCTGATCAGTGAGCTCAAGGAGAGGTGAGGGGAACACACAGCCCGGGAAAGCCCACTGAGCGAACGCCTAGGCATTAGCTATAGGACTTTACACAAGTCTTCAGTTCTATTTAAACTAAAAACACATGAAACCTACATTTTGGTGGGATAAATGTAAGTGAATGAATATGAATGTGATGTACCGGTATCTAATATACCACTGTTCTCTGATCAGGGTGAAGGTCCAGTGCGACTGTAGTTTCCTGTACTGGCACAGAGCTGTATTTCCCATCTACCTGGATGATGTGTACGACCACGCTGTAGATGCTGCACGGATACACGTAAGCACTGAACACACCTCTCTTCTCTCAGCGTCAAGAGATATCCTTACTCTCACTTTCATAGCATACTATCTATAAAGATTGTGAACTATGTGAATTGGCAGAACTTCTATACCCAGATGTAGCTCGCTGTTCTGCTTCTCATTGGTTCCTGTTGTCTCTCTTGATGCATTGATTGGTCTGCTTGGCTGTCCCTTCTCCTGGTTGTTGGATATGAATTGCCGGTTCTGCTGTCACTCCTCCCCATGGCTGTTTATGATTGGCTGATGCAGTACATGTTCAGCGCCCTGAGGGACAGCGTGCCCACCATGCTTCACGCCAAGCACATGGAGTCATGTGACCAGCTACTGGAGAGCTACGACACCGAGATCATGGAGGTGTTCAATGAGGTGAGGGGGGGGGGGGGATCTGAGAGGAGAGGTGAGATGGTGGGTTAATAATTCCCACCTTCCCTAATCTCTATATACAGTATATTCCCTGTATAAATCCCACCTTCCCTAATCTCTATATACAGTATATTCCCTGTATAAATCCCACCTTCCCTAATCTCTATATACAGTATATTCCCTGTATAAATCCTGCATCTCTTACTACACCCCTCCCTGCATTCCTCCCTCCTCTCAGCATCTGTTGGACAAGCTGTGTAAAGAGATAGAGAAGGACCTGCGTCTGTCTGTCCACACACACCTGAAGCTAGATGACAGGAACCCCTTCAAGGTGGGCATGAAGGACCTGGCCCACTTCTTCTACCTCAAACCCATCCGCTTCTTCAACCGCTTCATACACATTAAAGGTAGCTACGCACTGCACTGGATGGGCCCCTGGGATACAGTGGTGTGTGTGTGTGTGGGGGGGAGATTCTCTGTGTGTGTGTATATGTGTGTTCAGTCTGTTATATGCGTTTGTTTGTCTCACTGTGTGTGTGTCGTCCCCACAGCCTACGTGACTCACTACTTGGATAAGACGTTCTATAACCTAACCACGGTGGCTCTGCATGACTGGGCCACCTACAGCGAGATGAGAAACCTGGCAACACAGCGCTACGGACTCTTGATGACAGAGGCACACCTACCCAGCCAGACCCTAGAACAGGTGTGTGTGTGTGTGTGTATGTAGAGAATGTGTGTATGTGTGTAGAGAGAGCGTGTGTGTCTGCTGAGACCAGGATTCAATCCGAACGGCTTTTCCAGCTATGCACCTTTTAAAGGCAATGTTCCCACATTCGCCTAGACTGCATTCATGGTAAACGCTGCATAGGCTATTTCGGCTCATTCGGAAATTACCTTTAAATGACACATAGTCGACACAGTGTGATCTGATTTGAAACATGCCTAAGTGTCCTTTTGCTCTGGCCAGGGACTGGATGTGTTGGAGATCATGAGGAACATCCATGTGTTTGTGTCCCGTTATCTCTACAACCTCAACAACCAGGTAAGAGGTCTCTCTCTTCCCTACCTCTCACCTGTTCTGTCTGTCTCACCTGTTCTGTTTGTCTCACCTGTTCTGTCTGTCTCACCTGTTCTGTCTGTCCCTCAGATCTTCATAGAGAAGACGAGCAACAACAAGCACCTGAACACCATCAATATCCGCCACATCGCCAACTCCATCCGCACCCACGGCACGGGCATCATGAACACCACGGTCAACTTCACCTACCAGTTCCTGAGGAAGAAGTTCTACATCTTCAGTCAGTTCATGTACGACGAGCATATCAAGTCCAGACTCATCAAAGACATCCGCTTCTTCAGGGAGACCAAAGACCAGTCAGACCAGAAGGTAACGGGGCTTACTTCACCTCTTCAGCTGCGTGGAAAAACATGTTGTAAAGTCATGCATTCAAAGCCAGTCTTTCCCTTAAGATTATAGGGAAACAAAGAACTAGTAACAAAAGGCCCCGGTTTTAAAAACTCCCGGACTGAAATTTAATCGGACTATATCGCTATATCTGTATGTCTGTGTTATGTTTGATTTAGTACCCGTTTGAGAGGGCAGAGAAGTTTAACCGTGGTATCAGGAAGCTTGGCATCACTCCAGACGGGCAGAGTTACCTGGACCAGTTTAGACAACTCATTAGCCAGATCGGTAATGCCATGGGCTACGTGCGCATGATCCGCTCTGGAGGACTCCACTGTTGCAGCAGCGCCATCAGGTACCAGACACAGGGCATTGATAGTACTGTATATTGTAACACTTTAAAGTATGGAATGTTCTACTCTTTGTTTCGCAGGTTTGTTCCAAGCTTGGAGATATAGTACTGTAAGGGTTGTGGGTAACGTAGTTCTTGGAGATGTAGTACTGTAAGGGTTGTGGGTAACCTAGTTTTTGGAGTTATAGAACGGTAAGGGTTGTGGGTAACGTAGTTCTTGGAGATGTAGTACTGTAAGGGTTGTGGGTAACCTAGTTTTTGGAGTTATAGTACTGTAAGGGTTTTGGGTAACGTAGTTCTTGGAGATGTAGTACTGTAAAGGGGTTATGGGTAACGTAGTTCTATAGTAAATGGTGAACCATAAACCCACTTGTGTATTGTGTGTTTCCCAGGTTTGTCCCTGACCTGGAGGATATAGTGAACTTTGAGGAGCTAGTGAAGGAGGAGGGGCTTTCAGAGGAGACCCAGAAAGCTGCCAGGTATGCTTTGTGTTTGTGTGTGTGCGCATGCTTGATGTATTTCAGTTCACCTAGCTTTAACCAAAACAATTGCTCTCTGTGGGCTAAATAAAGTATTCTTATCTTTCCTGAATGTGTCTTCCTCTCAGCCTGCTGGACTCTGTGCTGGGGGATCTGACCAGCAACTCTGCCGAGGGGACAGAGTACTTCAAGATGCTGGTGGGAGTGTTCGCTCCCGAGTTCCGCAGCATCAAGAACATGCACCTGCGAAACTTCTACATGATCGTACCTCCTCTGGTGAGTCCTTTCACTCATCTCTCTATTCATCTCATGTCTTAGTGAGTCAATCCATCTCTGTCCTTTGGTCTGTCTTTCAGACTTTCACCAATCTCTGTGAGCAGTCTGTCCATCCCTCTCTCTTCGTTTGTCAACTCCTCTCCTTTGGGATTATCCTTCTCTCCTTTATGTGCGTCTGTTTATCTCTCGGTCTCTCCCCCTTTCCATCTTGCTTTCTGTTGTAAAACAGCCGATACCTTCTCTTATACAACCTCTCCTTTCCTCTCCTCCAGACGGTGAATTTTGTGGAGCACTCCATCGGCTGCAAGGAGAAACTCAACAAGAAGAACAAAGGAGGGGCAGCCTTCACAGACGATGGCTTTGCCATGGGTGAGTCAGTGTGGTTTGATCTTTCACAGATCACTGTATGTAGTAGGATAGGATAAAACTTTCACATTGGTTGTTCATGATTTTCCTCCTACCTACCCCCCTCCCTCTCCCTCACCTGCCCCAGGTGTGGCCTACATCCTGAAGCTGCTGGACCAGTACTTGGAGTTTGACTCCCTCCACTGGTTCCAGGCGGTCAGGGAGAAGTACATGAAGGAGATGAGTGCTGTGGTGAAGGAGCAGAACGTCCAGGCCACCAGCCAGGATGAGAAGCTCCTGCAGACCATGAACCTCACCCAGAAGAGGCTGGACATCTACCTGCAGGTACATGGCTGACCACAGGATTATATTATTCAACCTCAAGTCCTAGCCTTGACCATCATGTGGGTTTGACAATATCTGATCCTGGGCCAGTGATGATGGGGAAGGGGTTACCTACCTACTGCTGCAAAAGGAGATGAGGGGAATATGAGTTTGGCAGCTTTGTGTGTAAGACATTGAAATAATCAATTCAACCAATCAATCACTAATGCCCTCTCTGTTGTCTCCTTTAGGAGTTTGAACTGCTTCACTTCTCCTTGAGCAGTGCTCGGATCTTCTTCAGGGCTGACAAGACGGCCGCCGAGGAGACCCAGGAGAGGAAGGACAGAGGTCAGGAGTCATGAGGGTGGGCAGGTAGCCTAGTGGAGGGTGGGCAGGTAGCCTAGTGGAGGGTGGGCAGGTAGCCTAGTGGAGGGTGGGCAGGTAGCCTAGAGGAGGGTGGGCAGGTAGCCTATTGGTTAGAGTGTTGGGCCAGTAACCGAAAGGCATCTAGTTCGAATCCCAGAGCTGACTAGGTGAGCAGTCTTTCGCTCTGCCCTTGAATTTAACCCTATTTGCTCCAGGGTCGCTGTCAATAATGCTTGATCCCTGGCCGTGATCCCACTCCGAGGGTGTCTCGTCTAATCAAAATCAGATCAGTAAAATACAGCAGAAAAAAACTATCAAGGAAAAACAGCCACATTCCTCAGCAAATAGTTACCCAATCATTTAATTTAATATTTTGTGGAGGAGAGATATGGAAATAAATGTTCTATTCATGTAATGATGGTTGTGCAAGTTGTGTTTTGCTTAGTGTCTTTGTGAAGAGAGTACCAAAGCACTTTACAGAAAGATTAGCTGGCGTTATGCTAATGGTGAAAACTTTAAAGCTAATGTTATGTAAAAAAACTTTATTTCTGTCTTTCAGAAGTGGCTGCCAAAGCAGTGCCCACCTGTACAGATGGCTCTGAACTTCTAAGGGACTGATAAGGGACACTCATGAGTTCATAGGTCAAAGTTCAAATATCAGTGCTGGGACTAATCTGGAGCACAGGGGCACGCCACTGGATGGAGAGGAGGACAAAGTGGGGGGGAAACAGGCAGAAGATTACTGTCATGTCCTGTCATACTGTCATGTCCTGTCATACTGTCATGTCCTGTCATACTGTCATGTCATGTCTTGTCATACTGTCATGTCTTGTCATGTCCTGTCATACTGTCATGTCATGTCATACTGTCATGTCATGTCCTGTCAAGAGTGAAAGTAGAAGACGAGTGTGTTCCTAGAGACATGGAAGCCCCCCTTAGCAGGAAACAGGACAATGATGGAGAAACTGAACTGCTGGTCATTAGTGTTCTAGATTGGTTCTGGGAGGCTCTGGTGAGAGAGGCAGAGAGGGTTCTAGTAATGATTTGGTTCATGTGATTCTGGTCCCATGTCTGCGAAGCATCTCATGATTATGCCCCCATGGAGGTGTCTCATCATTAATAAAATGGCATCTCTTTCTTAATCGCTCAACCACTCTCTCTTTCTCTCTTTTGTCAGTGTCTGTCTCTGTATGTATGGATTAGCTACTTTGTGGCTTTTAACTGGACTGCTTCTTGTCATTTATTTGGGGGGAATGAATAGTGAATGTCAGGCAAAATGTTATGTTTACTGTGGCTACATTTGATTGGTTATAAGAAATAATGAGTGAAAGAGGGAGAGATGTCAGCAGACTGTTGACTCAGCCTGAATAGACTAGATGTCCAGTGGCACAACAGGCCAGAGATAATTTTGATATGATCAAATCAGTAGCTCTGTAATTAATGATCCGATATCAGGGAGATGATGTGTAATCAATTACATTGATTGACAGATTTTTATCTGTGTGTACGTTACTTTCCACTTATGGTCCTCAGATATAACGCTGAAGCTCACGTCTTAATCCTAACAAATTTGCCTGCTACCTCTTATGCAGGGCTGACATGGTAGCCCATGTCCGTATATTGTTGAGCATCACAATGACTGAACACACAGGATATCCGGATGTTCTTTCAGAAGAGAATAGTGATTTGTTATGTTAGCTGTATTCTCTGTAATGTCTCCATAGAATATTATGAAGTTGTGTGTGCATCACATTTGACTTCATGAATGTTTTTTAAGCGCAAAGACAGACATGACTTGAGTTGAAATGCCAAGGTAGACATTTTATGTTTATATGAAAGTTCAGGCCAGGGTGCCTTTTTGATTGTTCAATGATTACTTCTATTGTGTATGTTTCTATACATAAAATACTATGGAAAAAAATACCAACTCCATTTACTAATATTAGGTTACAGTCCATTTTGAGCTTTTCTTAATGTCATTTTATAATGATTCACAGCACTTAAGATGTTTCATGTTCAAATCAATGTTTTCCTTTAAACACAAAAGGTTCCGGTATCATCATGAAGATCTATGGTTCATTGTTGCATGCTGTCATGTTAGTAAAGGACTTGTTTTATTGTCTACCAATGGTACGTCTAATATGGTTTTGATATGTGTGCTTGATGGTTCTGTCTGCTGAGTATTTCACTGTGTGAAATAATCTGTTAAAGCAGGGTCTTTGAACATGCCAAGTCATGATGTCATAGGGCACTGTGTTTTGGGCAATTGTGTCACATGGACAGGATTTAAAGCTTTATTTAAAGCTTTTTTGTCAAACTGCCCCCTTTTTGTCAATTGGTCCAGCACTGTTCTCAGACTGTTGTTTTCATTTTTCTAATTTCTGTAAAATGCTTCAAATAAAGGTTAAAATCTAGATCATGTGACATGATAGCCAGTGGTGGAAAAAGTACCCAATTTTCATTCTATTAAAGTAAAAATACCTTAATAGAAAATGACTCGAGTGAAAGTCTCCAAGTAAAATACTACTTGAATTAAAGTCTAAAAGTATTTGATTCCTATATTAAGCAAAGCAGATGGCACCATTTTGTTGTTTTAATTTACGGATAGCCAGGGGCACACTCCAACACTCAGACATCGTTTACAAACAAAGCATGTGTGTTTAGTGAGTCCGCCAGATCAGAGGCAGTAGGGATGACCTCTTGATAATGTAAGTGTGTGAATTGGACAATCTTCCTGTCCTGCTAAGCATTCAAAATGTAATGAGTACTTTTGGGTGTCAGGGAAAATGTATGGAGTATAAAGTCCATTATTTTTTCTTTTAAGAATGTAGTGAAGTAAAAGTATTCAAAAATATAAATAGTAATGTACAGATACCCCAAAAAACGAGTTACATTAAGTAACACTTTAAAGTACTTTTACTTAAGTACTTTACACCACTGATGATCACCTAAAACACAGGGTCCTAGACCATAAGTGCACATCAAATAGAGAAATGTAGCCAAGGTTGATCCCTCAGGCTTTGTTATTAGTTCAATGACATGCCTACAGATGTCTGTCCACCTTGACTATTTGATCTGAACTACATGCACTAAAATTGTGCTTTGATTTTTTTCTTAAATGAAGACGAGTTACTTAAGAGAGTAAAAACTATGTTGATGAAATGGTAGCAATACGTGATAGCTAGAATCTGAGGGACCATTTCTGGGTGTCTTTTGACCAATCTGACTAGCTCTGAAAAAGATCTGTGAAAGGATCTAATGTGATTGGTCAAAAAAACTATTATTGGAAAGACAATTCAGAAATCGTCTGCCTGTGTAAATGCAGCCATTGAGAGTGACAGGGTTGGGGTCAGGAAGGGCTTTAGGGGAGAACTGTGACCCTAAGCCTAACTGCAGGAGAGAGAAGTTGGTGAGTGGGTTTGTTTGATACCCAAGTTGCTTTATTTTAGCCATCAACTTGGCATCCTAATTCCAATGTCTTGTTTGTGTTGATTAACCTGTAGTAATATTAACCACAATTAGTGTATTGTATACTTACAGATACAATATCAAAGTAATAAAAATAGATTTCTAAATAAATGCATTGTGTGTTTACTATTCTCTCACAGACACACTGCATCTGACTAAATGACACAATATTTTAGTTCTGGGTTAACCGAGGTTGTGTTTACTTGTGTCATTTTTTAATAGGCACAGGCACTAATCACAAACCAATTATGACTTCAATAAATATTCTCTATTTTGTGATTATCACATCTCCGTTAAAGAAGGATCTATTGCCTAGACCTGTATTGGTCCTTCCAGCCCTCCATACTCCTTCCTTTCACACCACTGGCCCAGAGATGGTCCTGTCTGTATCAGCAGGTCAGTAATACACCGGTTATACACAGATAATACAGGTACAACTCAAGAGTACCACTGGATGTTGGAAATCGTGGACAAAATATTAGGTGAATCCAGGTGAAAGCTATGATCCTGGCAGGTAGCCTTGTGGTTAGAGCATTGGGCTAGTAACTAAAAGGTTGCTGGTTTGAATCCACAAGCTTACAAGTCAATTAATCCTAACTGCTCCTGTAAGTTGCACTGGATAAGAGTGTCTGCTAAGTGATGTAAATGTTATTGATGTCACTTGTGAAATCCACTTCAATCACTGTAGATGAAGGGGAGACAGGCTAAAGCAGGACTTTCAAGCCTTGAGTTGTGTACGTGTGCCATTCAAAGGGTGAATGGGCAAAACAAAAGATTTGAGTGCCTTTGAACGGGGTATGGTGGTACGTGCCAGGCGCACAGGTTTGAGTGTGTCAAGAATGCGGCAGGGTTTTTCACGCTCAACAGTTTGCCGTGAGTATCAATGGTCCACCACCCAAAGGACATCCTGCCAACTTGACACAACTGTGGAAAGCATTGTAGTCAACATTGGCCAGCATCCCTGTGGAACGCTTTCGACACCTTGCAGAATCCATGCCCTGATGAATTGAGGCTGTTCTGAGGGCAAAAGGGGAGGGTGCAACTCAATATTAGGAAGGTGTTCTTAATGTTTTGTAAATTCAGTGTCAAACGTGTTTGGTTCTCATTAAGAATGCCCTCCCCCACCCTTCCCTCAGAAACCAGACTCTACACACAACAGTAGTTCAGGAAAGCCGTTTTCGCTTTATTAAAAAGAAAAGCTTTGAACGTCAGAAAATATAAGATTGGTCTGTATGAATTTTTTTCATTCAAATTATTCCGTTTTTCTTTTCCTATGAAATGCTGCTGTTTAAACAGCTTTGAGTGAAATGTGTCCGTCTGTCCTCTTGCTTTGACTTTAGGGGTGGACGTCCTTGTTTTTCCTGAGAATCAGGCCTTTACTTGTGTGTCTTTTAATTTGTATTTCTTCGTAAGTGCCCACAGTGCCGAGTGTGATGCCCTGTCCAGCAGATTCAGAAATGTCCTGTTTTATCTACATATTGTACTCCATGCTGACCTCCTAAAGACGAGGCACAAGGCAGGGCAAAATGTTTTCCAAAATAGATGTCATATATATATATATATATATATACACATACATATATATATATAATATATACACATTCGTACATACATATCTTTATTCATGTGATGTTCAAAATGTTTAAAAAAAATGTACATGTTTACAAAATTGTAACAAAGACAGGAAAGTGTTTTGCTCGCTCTGGAACAATGAAGCTGGGTAGGTAATCTAACAACCCTTCACTAAAACGGTCTCTGATTTGTATATTGAAGCCAGACAGAAAATACCAGTGAAACGGAAAGAAAGGGATGTGGGGCCGGTGGAGAAAAAAAAATAGGGAATGTACAAGAGGAGAGATGGAAGGAAAGAAGTGGAGAGAGATGTGTAGACAAGCTACTTATCTTTCCAAAACAAAACATGAGGGAGTGTTTTCACATAAAAAAAAAAGCACAAACAATCTTTGTGTTCTTTTATTACTAAATAGTGCAACAATGAACATTGCATTTCTCCCACCCTTTCGTTCTCACGTGTGGGATGGTACTTGTTGGCTTAGCCTTCCTCACCTTTCTCAGTTCTTTACATTTTTTTTGGGGGGGGGGGGGGGGGGGGGCATAACCCTTGTTCTGTCACTGTAAAGTGTGTCGGTATTGTCAGTTTTCCTACCTTGGACCAAACAGGCTTCTGATTCAGAGACGTAAACAAAACACAGATGAAAGGAATTAAAACAGAACAAGTGGAGGTGTTTGGGCAGCACATCATTTGGGAAAGGCAGGGCTCAGTTTTCCCCCATCCTTACTCGGTGGTGAGCACCTCCTCTGAAGTCATTTTAGCCAGATCCTCAAGGAATAAAAACCAGGATGGATGCCTGGGCCGCAGCACAACCCCCTCCTCAGGCTGGGAGGAAGGTATGCAGGGACAGCGGTCCCCCTGGGACTGTAATGGGCTGGGCCTCAGAAGGCCTGCTGAGCTGGGTTGTAGTTGAAGGTAGAAGGGACGTGGGGCCTCTCTTCTAGCTTTTCGTACTCCAGGTGGAACTCCTGGAGGGATAGAGAACAAATAATCAACAATGGAGACGGAAGATCGCTGTTGAGTTTATATTGCCTGAGTGAGACTACTAATATAAAGAGCTGAAAACTCAGTGTGACAGACATCACCAGTAACAGAGAGATACAGAAGGACTATCGTGAACCAACCTTAAACGCGTACAAGTTCCTAAAAAAAAACTAGGCTGCCGAGCACGACTCCATCAAAAGGACATTCACAACTCAAGCCATACATGTAAATCTAAATAGCACACACAGCACTTTCTCTTCATGTTAAGTGTATTGATTGAGGGTAGCAGATACTAAAGCCAATACCTTTACCTTGGCTACCTTCCTCCAGTTAAGACAATCAAAGAAGTAGTAGGTCCCCCTCTCGTAGGTGTTGGTCTTTAGAGTGGGCTCCATACCCGGCGCCCGTGTGATCCAAACCCGCTCCTCCTTGTGGTACCGCCAGTCCCGGTTAAAGCTGCACCAACACCAGACACAGACAGGAGAGAGAGAGATGCCATTAACGCACAGTGAGTTAGTAAAGAAAAAAAGGCCCAAATAACTCCTTGATAACATATAGAAACTATGGACAACTACTGAAATAAACCGAAAAGGTGATCCTGGGAGTTAAGGTGTGCTAATAGGTTAGATATGATGCATGTTCAAAGACACCTCTCTGAAGGGTGCCTAAGTGAAAGTGCCTTCAGCACAGATACTACATCACTTACAGCTCTACTGCTGCCAGGAGCTGTAGCAGGTCTCCTCCGTTCATGTAGTACAGATAGAACAACAGGTCTTCACCGTACCGCGCCAGTTTAATAGCTGCCAGCTGAGGAAGAGGAGGGGAGATGTCTTTATCAACACCATCATCATCATCATCATCATCATCATCATCATTCGTTTATCCAATTATGATATTGTGATTTCTTCCAGAGTGTAAGATCAATACCACTTGAAAGGGGATTACTGATTCATCACCTACCTTGTCCCTTATGTGGATGTTGGTTAAGTACTCAGACGGGACGTGGAAGTCTGAAAGAGTGGGCACCGGGGTCATCAACAAGCTCAGTACGGGGTGCGGGTGTGTGTGTGCATTGGTGTCAGTGTGTCTTGGTGTGCGCGTATGGTCAGGGTATTGTCTTACCAATGTCTTGAGGTCGACACGGTGCTGATGCCCAGGGGGAAGCAAACTTGGGGTACAGGTTTCTGTCAGAAGAGGGGAGATGTTACTCTCAACATAGACTTAACTTAAAAATAAAACGTTTGATTAATAAAAACATCTGACAAAACATTTCAACCTAATGTTCAGACAGAGCAGCCATCTTACTCTGGAGAGTTGAGGTTGAGTCCCAGCGTTGTGAGGTCACTCCCCAGTGCCAAGTGCACCATACCCGGGTCCGTCTCTGCCGCTCGGATAAACGTCAGCAAGCCAATCATCCCAAACTGGTCGGTCACCATTCCCCCGGGAATGTTCGTCACCCGCCCTACAGAGGCGGAAAAAGAATAAACCCTACAGAGCTTCCCTCCAGCTAATGCAAATGTGGACCATACCATTGGCCAACGGTCATGCAGGAACCATGTCAAAACCCACTGAGGTACCCAGGTCGAGACCTAGAGGTGTGATTGGTTGAGGGGGCTCACCGTCAGGTAACACCTGGATCCCTTTCTTCTGGCTGTTGTTCTGTGCAGAGGTCGTCTTGTCTCCGGGGAACTTAGGCCCGTCCGCACTGGACGTGCTCTTGCCTGTAGAGTTTAGGTTCTGCACAAAGCAAAAAAAGAATTAATTAATAATTATCTTATTTTTATTACATCTATAAGCCACATGACAACATCGAACATTGCTTTGAATATAGGATGTCTACTCTACTAATGCTATGGTGAAAGACTTGAATATGCAGTAGCTATTGTTGTTCAACTTAAGGAGGCCTTGTCTGGTTGCCTGTCCGTTTCAGCTTTATCCATGTTTGGCATGACAACGACCAAGGAAAACAGGACTAGCAATCAGGCTAAAGGCAGCCTGTCTGTCTGTGTGACTCACTGTTTTGCTGTCGTCGTTGCTCAACGTGGGGTCCTTGTAGTGGGGACCAGGCAGTGCAGGGAAGTCCTCGTTGTGGATGGAGAAATCCTGTGTCGGCTCGTTCGATGGCTTTGTCACCATGCCAACTGATGAGGTCATGAGATGAAGAGAAGAGGCTTCTTAAATAAATCACCACAATGAGAAAGAAGTTTAGCCTTGGGTTATATATACACACACCATTGGAGAAGGCCTTTTCCCTGTCTTCATCACGACTCGCCACAATTTATATTTGAAAAGAGACTAAGGTGGGATGACTGGCCCAAAGTAATATGATGAGTCAGTGATGCTTTTACATGTGCACTGCCAAGAGCCCTTAGCATCCAAGCCCAATGCACTACAATGAGCCCTTACAATGGGTAGCCCTCCTAGTCTAGTCCACTATTATAAACCCTTACTAGTGCACTATAAAGAGTTCTTACCATAGGGGGCCCTTCCAGCTAGCGGGTTGAGTAGTGGCGTTGGGTTTGCGCTTCCTTCCCTCCGACTCCTGTCTGCTAACTCAGGGAAGTCAGACAGGTCTAGCCCCGTCACGTTTTCACTGCCGTCTGTGAGGGGCAGGTTAAAGACTTGTAAGAAAGCCATATGGGTAGGTAAAATGGTGTTAGTCTTTATGCTGACAGTGTCTTACAGTGTGTGTGAATGGATAGGTAAGTGGATGTTATATAAACTTAATTCCAAAAAGCCTACAGGTAAAACTGGACAGAGTGTGCTGTATCAGTGGATGGCCAGACTGTGCATCAGATAGTTGGCTATTTTGAAGAGACACACTACTAACCTGTGCCATTGAAGATGTTGCTTGATAACGAGCTGTTCATCCCAAACGCCTGGTTCCGGTTCATCCCGAATCCCGACATGCTACGGAAATACACAGGACAACTTTAGCCTCCAACTGGATCACCTTTATATCCATTTTCAATCACCACAAAAAACGATTGATTTAGACTTTTATACAGAGAGTTGAGAACAGCAGATCTTTCAATAGTATGGCCAGCCAGACCGTGTGACTGTGTACCTGTTGATGGTGAAGGGCTGCCGTGCAGGCTGCTGTTTGGGCATACAGATGATGCTGGGGGGGCTGCGGTTGGGGCTGCCCATGCTGTTGGTCCTGCCGCTGCCCATCCCGATGCCCTGGCCCACCTGGGAGTGGTTCAGCATGTTCCTCGAGTTCATCGGCAGGATCCCCCTGTGGAGGACACATTCCGGTTTAGTGTTAGACTAATGGGTGAAAAGAATGTGTTGATATGAAGCCAGGTGATTATTTTACTAATAATATCCAGTGCTGCTCTGGAACTACTTAACTGAACTGACTGGCTAACTAACTAACAGCAGAGTAATGATTCCATGGCATTTAAACACATTCTCTCTCCAGCATCTCCATTTTACACACACCTGCTTGGCGAGGGCGGGGTATGGAGGGCCATGGTGGGCACCACAGTAGTGGGGGTGATATGGCTCGGTAGCTGAGTGCTTTGCGTTAAGCTGCGGTTTAACTGAGGCGTGTTGTTGCCCATGCCCCTTATCGAGAAGCCTAGTGCACCTGTAACAGGAGAAATAGAAACAGTCAACATGGGACTCTTATCAAATTCCAAAGTGACCAAAAGTGTGGATATTTCTCATAGCAATCTTTTGAGATCAACAAGAAGTGACTAAGGGAAAAGTGTTGAAGCCTGTTGTGAATTGGGTGTATTTATTGGGTACATTTATAGGGCAATTATTCTAACCAATCAAATAGCACCAGGTAAAATTATTACAGACCTAAATGTATTACAGCCTTAGTGGGAAAGACCCTGAAAACCACCGACAGAAATGTAAGTGAACAGATGCAGCCAGCTTACTCTGTGGGCCGTATAAACTGGCCCCAAGCTGGGACAGTTGACCCGATGACGATGGTGAGGGAGACGAGAGCATCTAGAGGAGAAGAACGAGAGAGATAAACCACATAAAGAGAGGGAAAGACTGGAAACAAGAATACCCACAGATGACAATACCTTTATCAATAACACATATTTGCACATTAGGGAAGTTCATATATAATTATTTAAAAATCACATTACATTGGAATTACATTGTAATTGGGGTATTACATTTAAAGAATAATAATAATAACATCAAAGCTATGGCAAAGTTATAGGCATATAAGATGATGGAGTAGCCTAAATCTCCCTAAATATGAAAAATAACCATCAACGAATTTACATTATAGAAGGATGTGAAAACTATTTACTTACTTCAAGTTCAAAGGGAGCTGTAGTAGGGATGTGCGATCGAGCAGACAGAGCACTTACGTCTTTGTCCGACCGATGTGGGTACATGGACGGCTGGCTGTAGTACATGTTCTCATCAGGGTAGTCGCTTTCCACCCCCTCTACAAACTTCTTTCTCGTAGCACTGAACATGCCGTTTGTCACCTGCAGAGAGCGAGATGAAGGAACAGGTGTTAACATCTCAATTCCTCAACAGACCATAGCAATTGAGACTGTCGACCAGCATGTCTGGATCCATTTGTTCACAACCCTGCTCATATCAAGATTTATGGACAGGCCAGGAGTGAAACACAATAAAGCCACGCAGTAGTGTTAGTCCTATGACTATGGTCTACTATACTTATAGTTTCAACTAGTCAGACATCACACATCTCACTACCAGACAACACGCCCACACCTTGCGCAGTGTGTGCATACCAGTGCTCGCCTTGGAATTAAATAGGTTCCAGTACTCATTTTGTGTGCCAGTACTGTTTATATTTAGGTGCCGGAGCTCCACAATAGTTTTGAGCTAATATACTACAGTATAAGAGGAACAGGAGCTCAAGTAGTAAAATATCCCGAGGTGCTGGTAACGTCCTGCCCAAGTCAAGCACTGGTGCATACAATCGCTTTTATAGTGTTGTTGACTTATGCTGGTGTGTAAAATGCATTGGTCAACATACACAAACTATGTGCATCCCTGCAGCGTTGCCTCGGCACAATTCAACAAGCTTCTACTCAGGTGCCACTATAAAGGTTCAGTTATTATTCTCTACACCAAACTTTCCGTAGAGCATTTTGTGGCTAACGTTAACTAACAATACAGCGCGAGTCTGATTAGTTATAACAGTTTGTTACAAATTCACAGCTAGTTCAACAACAAGCATCACTTAATTAGCTAGCGAAATCCCTCCAATTCAACAACCCTTGTCAGACAGTCTGCTTGCCTATAGGTAGCGATGTGCAGGTTGGGCCTGTTTTGTCTCCTATCCAGTTCCCAGTACCTCTCGGTCTCAATTTACGCTAGGAGCCACAGACAAAAACAGAGCGCAGAACACCTTTCGAATTCAAATCTGCCAACCCGGTCCAAAACAAACCAAGCCGAATAACAAGGACTACAAAGATGAACGTGTTGTGATGTGACTATTTGAGTCGGACCAAACGGGGTTATATTTGAGGGAGAAATACAAAAATAAACCTCACCGCATTAATTTCCCTTCTCCTCGTAGCTAGATCCAAGATGGCTGTGTATTCAGTATTCCACAATCGAGAATCCTGGGTGAATAGCCTTTACCCTCTGACCTCTCTACAACCTCCTAACCATTTCCGCACACAAATTATCAACGTTATACTTCTGTGGGTACACTACAGAATGTATTTGAATAGTCTGCAATATAATTTTTCTAGTTACATATATTGTTGGGTTAACTCACTATCAGTAAAAAATGATCAGCGCATCAACAAACTCAATAGGTAAACAAATCCAAAAATGATAATAAGCCACTCCCATTTCTATTATTTTAAAGGACTTAAACCCAGGCATTAAACCCAGGCCTCACAGTAGTAGCCTATACATCTGGTATCATCAACTAGATTCAGCCGCGGGCCGATTTTTTCTGGAGTGGATGGTCAAGGAGCTAGTGGTGCACGACTGCAGGATTATTGGAGTCGACTCCGACTGCTGTGGCTGGAGTCGAAAGGAGTCGACTCTTGCTCGACTCCCAAAACGCGCTCAAACGAATGAGCACACACGTACATACCAACTCATTATTGCAAAGTCCTACTCTGAAGACTACATTTGCGTTCTAGACGACTGACATGAGCATAATGCTGTCGATTTGCTCATCAATTTAGCCTATAAAAGGCCTATTTTGTTTGAATATAGGTGATGTGTGAACTACAATATTTAATTGATATTTCTGCTGTGTTCAGCGTTGAAGGATCCCATGGAATGATGGGGCGCACTGTCAAATCAGCTTCTTCCTGCTGCCGCGGATAGGGCTTGGTCAATGCTGGGGGAAAAGTCCCAAAAACTATACAGACAATGCCTTCATCAAACAACACTGTTTCACGACGCATCAGTGACATGGCAGGGGATGTTTTTAAACAATTACTGCTTCACATAAAAGTCAGTGAATTATATGTGTTACAGCTGGATGAGTCAACAGTCTTGGCGGGCCTGGCACAGCTCCTGGTATAGGTCCGTTACGGTTTATGGGGGTCAATTAAGGAAGACATCCTCTTCTGCATACCACTGGAAACCAGGACAACAGGAGAGGGTATTTTAAAGTACTGGACAGCTTTGTGACATCAAATGGACTCAGAATCTGTACTGATGGCGCAAAAGCCATGACAGGGAGACATAGTGGAGTGGTAACACACGTGAAAGCAGTTGCTCCCAACGCCACTTGGGTACATTACAGCATCCACCGAGAGGCTCTTGCTGCCAAGGGAAAGCCTGACAACTTGAAATACATTTTGGACACTACAGTGAAAATAGGTAACTTTGTTAAAGCAAGGCCCCTGAACTCTTGTGTATTTTCTGCATTATGTAATGATATGGGCAGCGACCATGTATCGCTTTTACAACATACAGAAATGGACTGGTTATCAAGGGGCAAAGTATTGACACGTTTTTAAAAATTGTGAGACAAGCTTAAAGTTTTCTTTACTGACCTTAATTTTCTCTTGTCTGACCGCTTGCATGATGACGAGTTTCTCACACGACTGGCCTATCTGGGTGAAGGATCTGAATCTAGGATTACAGGGACTCTCAGCAACTATATTCAAATTGAGACAATGATTAAGAAGTTGGATCTCTTCTCTGTCTGCATCACACACAGTTATTTCCATCATTGTATGATTTTTTGTGTGCAAATTAACTCAAGCTTACGGACAATGTCAAATGTGATATAGCAAATCACCTGAGTGAACTGGGTGCGTAATTACGCAGGTACTTTCCCAAAACGGATGACACAAACAACTGGATTCGTTATCCCTTTCATGCCCTGCCTCCAGAGAGCCTCATCGAAGTTGCAACATCGGTTCTGTGAAAATTGAATTTAATCAGAAGCCACTGCCAGATTTCTGGATTGGGCTGCGCTCAGAGTATCCTGCCTTGGCACATCGTGCTGATACCCTTTGCAACCACGTACCTATGTGAGTGTAGATTCTCGGCCCTCACTTGCATGAAAACTAAATACAGGCACATACTGTGTGTGGAAAATAATTTAAGAGTAAGACTCTCTCCAATACAACACAACATTACAAAGTTACGTGCATCCTTTCAAGGACACCCTTCAGAGTTATTCACCATTTTTGATTTTATATGTAAGATGGCTAAATAAAGAGCAAAATTACTGATTATTATAATATTATTATTTGTGCCCTCGTCCTATAAGAGCTCTTTGTCACTTCCCACGAGCCGGGTTTAATAAATGTATCGTATAGGGTGTGTGTGGCAGGCTTACAATGATGGCAAAAAACTACATTTGAGAGTGCGCATTTGAGAGTGCGCTGGGGGTATGCAGCTGGAGGTTGAATGTTTGAAGGGGTACGGGACTATAAAAGGTTTGGGAACCACTGCACAGAAAGGTATCTCTCCAGGAACAGGGTTGGAGAGCCCTGACCTAGGACACAAACAGCCAGCCAAGGTTTCGTAACTAGGTCAGTTAACCTGTCTTAGGTCAGTTAGGATCACCACTTTATTTTAAGAATGTGAAATGTCAGAAAAATAGTAGAGAGAATGATTTATTTCAGCTTTTATTTATTTCATCACATTCCCAGTGGGTCAGAAGTTTATATACACTCAATTAATATTTGGTAGCATTGCCTTTAAATTGTTTAACTTGGTTCAAACGTTTCGGGTAGCCTTCCACAAGCTTCCCACAATAAATTGGGTGAATTTTGGCCCATTCCTCCTGACAGAACTGGTGTAACATGTTTTGTTTGTAGGCCTCCTTGCTCGCACACGCTTTTTCAGTTCTGGCCACAAATGTTCTATAGGATTGAGGTCAGGGTTTTTTGATGGCCACTCCAATACCTTGACTTTGTTGTCCTTAAACCATTTTGGCACAACTTTGGAAGAATGCTTGGGGTCATTGTCCATTTGGAAGAGCCATTTGCGACCAAGCTTTAACTTTCTGACTGACGTCTTGAGATGTTACTTCAATATATCCACATCATTTTCCTTCCTCATGATGCCATCTATTTTGTGAAGTGCACCAGTCCCTCCTGGTTGCAATTCATCTGATCACTCTTCATGACATTCTGGAGTATATGCAAATTGCCATCATCAACACTGAGGTAGCAATCTCGAACCCACAAATGGAGGATTCTTTGACGAAAGCAAAGTTTGAAGGACACAATTATTATTTCAATTAAAAATCATTATTTATAACCTTGTCAATGTCTTGACTATATTTCCTAATCATTTTGCAACTCATTTCATGTTTGTTTTCATGGAGAACAAGGACATTTATAAGTGACCCCAAACTTTTGAACGGTAGTGTATTTCTTGTTTTACCCCTTTTCTCCCCAATTGGTAGTTACAGTCTTGTTCCATCGCTGCATACGGACTCAGGAGAGGCGTAGGTCAAGAGCCATGCGTCCTCTGAAACACAACCCCGTCAAGCCACACTGCTTCTTGACAGAATGCACGCTTAAACAGGAAGTCAGCCGCACCAATGTGTCAGAGGAAACTCCGTACACCTAGCGACCGTGTCAGCATACATGCGCCAGGCCCGTCACAGGAGTCGTTACAGCGCGATGGGACAAGGGCATCCCCCTCCCCTAACCCAGACGACTCTGGGCCAATTGTGAGTCACCTCATGGGTCTCCCGGTCACGGCCGGCTGCGACACAGACAGGGCTCGAACCAGCATCTGTAGCAACGCAGCCTTAGACCACTGCGCCACTCGTGAGGCCCAAGTCAAAAATAAAATTAAACAGAAAAATAACACGATTGTATGTTCTGAGTCCATAACAATCATAAATACACCACATCAGGAGACCACTTTTGAGGTATGGGGAAAATCTAATACATTTAGATTTTTGAGGGTAGTTACCCTTTAATTCAGTCCCATGTAGCTCAGATGGCAGAGCATGGCACTTGTGGGTTGGATTCTCACGGGGGACCAATATGAAAAAAGTATGAACATGTATGCACTGTAAGTCGCTCTGTATAAGAGCATATATCTGCTAAATGACTCAAATGTAAGTGTGCAGGCACGTAGCACTATTTATTTGATCAGCGGTGTTTCTGTAGCACATGAGATGGACTTTGCAAAATAAATAGTCATGATACCAGAAGAAGGTTAAGCATATCATTAGCATCGCTATATTGTTTTCCTGATCCATAATTGTTTGAAACCTGGACGTTTTACTTCATATTATGAGGCATGTCTTACCTTGCCAAAATCCCACCATAGAAATGTGGTGGCAATTATTTTTTATAAAGACTTACTATTATGCGTTTCCTGTTCTGTTGGTTTTATTTAAACCTTATTCCATTGTCTAGCAGACAAAGGCATTATCCGAATCATAGTAACAACCTATGATAATTGTTGCATCTTTAAATCCTCCCTCTTTCTAACGGATATTTCCATGTCTGTCTATGAAACCGCTTGCATTTGCGGTGCGCATTTTAGAACGGTGTTTTCCGGAAATTGCATTTTGGAACGTTCAAGCGTAGGCCTGCTGCTGTGCGGTGTGTACATTCCTACTCCTAAAATGTGAAGAAATAATAGATAACATTTTAAGCTAAACATTCCGATATGTTCCATCAGCCGTATTAATTGATATGGTGTATACCTTCACTACACTAATTTGATATGTATCAGTGGGGATTAAGAAATGGATGCTGTATTTGCAATGCCCACTGAAAAATAAGTGGGTATACGGCGTATACCCCCCACTACACCACTGGCTGTGAAAGAGGAGATAGTTTGTGTTCTCGAAGTAGACTATGTCAAATAGTTTACTTCGATGCAAAAATACTGAATCTTAGAAGTCGAGGAGTCAAGCTTGACACCGAGAAATGCGAGTCGACGGGCAAGGAGTCGAGGAATCGATTATTTTGGAGTCGACTACCCAACATACATGGGGCCAGAACATAATTACAAATAATTTGTAGACTGCAAATTGACTGCAAGAAGCCAAAACAGATATTATACTTTACTAAACACAATAATTTCAAACCTTGCTTACATTTGGGGAACCCTGCTATACATTATATACATATTGTATCACCATATCATAATGATACAGTATGTCACTTACTAGCTATGAATCACCTTTACTAATGAATGTCAATAAGGATTCAAAAACTATGACCTTATGTATATTTCTAAAATGTAATGCATCTGCAAGGATTCTTATTGTTCTCCATCGTTCCATTGTTCTATGTGTTATGCATAACACATTGTATCATTTAATTTGTGCCATAGGCCTATCGGTTAACACAGCATGTTGGATAAAATAGGTTTTCTTCTCCAATCTATCTACAGTACTACATTCTATGGAGGGACCACATTTTTCTATGATGACCACATTTTCTCCCTCATCAGTCGGTACTGCATTTCTGCCTGTCAGGAGCCACCAGATGAAGAGTAATGTGCTGCCTAGAGAGGAGAGCTGGAGATAAAAACAGTCTCTCAGAGCACAGCCTGCCCCCCCACCCCCCCACCCCCAGGCCAGATAAGGGAAATTAAATTCCTGCCCTTAATCTGGTTGGAAAATAGCCACTAATGAAGATACAGGAGATAATGTAGGAAAGTCACACTTCAGAGTGTACTAACGAGACAGCATATGATACCGCCTTCCAGATTGTAGAGAATTACGTAACATGGTTATGTAATTGAAAATGGTTACCATGTACATGGTACAGTGAGAACAGATTAAGTCACATATGTAACCAAAAACAAGCTCAAATTCACTCTACAGTAGGGGAGAGTGGGGTAAGTTGAGACAAAGGGCTAAGTTGAGATTCATATTCATTTTCTTCTTCTTCTTCTTCTTCTTCTTCTTCTTCTTCTTCTTCTTCTTCTTCTTCTTCTTCTTCTTTTTATATGGTATTATGGCGGTCAACAAACAATGCTAGAGGTGCATGCCGCCACCTACTGGATGGTTGAAAACTGATAAACTTTTATGCATAAATAATAGGGGAAGAGGAAGTGTTAACAAAAACCAAAACTTGACTACTTCAATCTGATTAAAATGTCTTCTCAGATCCCTACACAGGTTGAGGGGCCTGAGAGGGGTTGAACCTCTTCACAATGATTTCTAGTTTCTTCATTTTTTATTAGTTTGTCCAGTGCAATTTATCACTTGCGCGATAAAAACAACAAAGTCTACCTTTTTCACTGTTAGTATACCATGATCCCTCTGAATGACAGTCGCTGAGTGGCATCTACTCTCTTATCTCCACTTGCTCCTTCCGCTATTTGCACTGCCTCTGCAGGTAGCCCAGTGGTTAGAATGTTGGGCCTGTAACCGAAAGGTTGCTGGATCGAATCCCCGAGCTGACAAGGTACAAATCTGTCGTTCTGCCCCTGAACAAGGCAGTTAACCCACTGTTCCTAGGCTGTCATTGAAAATAAGAATTTGTTCTTAACTGACTTGCCTAGTAAAATAAAAAATAAAAATAGGACACCTGCTGGATAGACCTTTTCAGGGCACTCGGTAGCGTGATTACAATTACAGAACCGTGCTTCCTCCGACTCTTCAACAACAACAAATACTTGCCACATGTCCAAAAGTTTTACAATTATAACACTGAAGCGGATTTTGTACATACGGTCTTCCCTGGATATCTCACATTCCCAAAACGAGTTGGTAGAAAAATGTACATTGATATTTTTAGAACCAAAGCGCTCTCTTTCTGTTCTCTTGACACACAGGAAATCAACAACATACCGCTTCTGGTCACTCTGACCGACTCCATTTTTCCCAATGTGTCCTTTACCATCTTTGAGACCACGAACGGGTCACCCAAATAAAACATCCTTGCTCCAAAAGCACTCCAAAAATAAATGGATTTTAATTTCCAACGTTAGACCTTCTATTTCCATTATTTTTTCTCATCGTTGTCCACTTATCATTCTCATTAGCTCCACTCGCGCCAATATAGTCAAAATGGGCTAATATAGTCAAAATGTTTGCCTTGGGGTAATTTGAGCTAATGGCAAGTTGAGCAAATTGATGTGTTTTCTTCCAAGGTGTAATGCAAGGCATTATTTCTGGGATATGAGGTAACAACAGGGCCTGGCCTATGTTAAAAGTGTTAAAAAAGTACAAAGTGTTTGTTAGGTGTTAAGGCTGTGTTAAAATATACTTCAAATTATTAAAAGACAAAAAAGTGATTGTGATTGTTGAATTGTGTTTGTGAAATAAAGAGAGACATGGTTTTAAAAAGGTAGAGGTAATATTTCACTCAGTACAGAAATTTGTTGACGGCTTAACTTACCCTGTCCAGCGGCTCAACTTACCCCATACACAGGGTAAGAGACCACTTTTTTGGGACAAGCTATATTTTCAAAACGGTAAGGTTTACATGAATTCTGATTATTTCCAGGGAAATACAACATCCTAAAATATATGTAGATATCTTTCTTAGAAAGAATACTATATTTGTTAGAAAGAATACTTTAGAGTGACGCTGAATGTAAAAAATGGCTCAACTTATCCCACTCTCCCTTATGCAGCCTGGTTCTGCACTGATTGCATCCCACTTTAATCTTCTTTAAAAGGAATTGAAACAGAAAGACTGCGTACAGTACACTTCCCAGAAGCTCATTAACCCCAGCCACCAGCTGTGGCTAGGTGTCTATAGCCCTCACACACTCACAGCTCACACCAAGTCAACGTGTGAGCGAAACAGACAGGACTCCTTAACTTGGGGTTGACAAAGCCCAGGCCACTCTGGCATTTGCATACCCCTGATACGCCTCTTTACTTTTTTTGGAGGCTGTTACTTCATTTTCCACTGCAGCAAACATTGCAGCAAACATTTCAAACCACCAGATGATTTAATGCTTTTCCAGTTTGACCAAAACACTCTCTGGCTCTCTCACAAGGCTGCTTGCAACACTGTGCCATAGTTCAGAAACATGACAGCCTCTGCTAACAGTCACAAATTCTGCACGTTATTTAAGAGTGAAAGGCCACTTGTGTGGCAGTGATAAAGGCATGGCTCCCAGGCTGTGTGAGGGCTTGTAGATGGATGGAATGTAGATGACCTCTCTTGCTCTTTGATCACTTAACACCTCTTATACGCTTATCAACTGACTACATTCTGTTCTGCAGAACATAGACCCCCCCTCCCCCTCTCATGTTATGAAGAGGGGGAAAGTCATTAAGCACAAATGGGGAGGAGTGAGCAGCTCGTCATTTGCTACTGCTTAAGAGGCAAAGCTCAGAGCCACAGACAGACAGAGAGTGAGCCAACAGAGGTCTGTGCAAGGGTCTGGGAATATCGGCAACACTTTCACTAGGTGGGATGCAACACTGACATACCACTATTTGGGGGAAAGCTGGTGAGAAGGATCCCTTCAATCAGCACGACTCTCTAAAGTAGGTGTTTTTTATAGAGACCATCAAGTATAATCTCCAGCTTTGTTGGGGTCACAACATGCATGGACTGGTAGTTTGACATTGGAATTGCCTTTCTGGGTTTCAGTCAAGTTGTAAGTGATTCAGTCATCTAGTTATATTTCATGTGCTTTATCTTGTTGTTTTTTTGTCAAATGGAATCAGACTTGACAGCTTCTACTGCTGAGTAATCATGAAAGTTAGAGAATGGACTTTCCTGGACTTTCTTCCATGAGCTGCTCACTTCCCCCTCAGCTCTGCGGCTGAACCAGAGTGAGTGTAGGGCAGCATCAGGGAGACTCAGGCTGCTCATGATGGGGAACGTCATACGTGGCGCTGTGGCCTTCATTCCCTCCGAGCGCTGCCAGCGTTTCCTGGTGGGCGACCTGAAGGAGATGCCTCTCGATCGGACACTAGACCTGAGCAAACTGCAGCTGCGTCGTCTTCCTGTGGCTGCCTGCCTGTTCAATGAGCTGGTCAAGCTCTACCTGAGTGGCAACAACCTGAGCACCCTACCTGCAGACTTGCAAAGCCTGAGGAAATTGCAGCTCTTAGCTCTAGACTTCAACTGTTTCGAGGAGCTGCCTGCGGCTGTATGTCAGCTACCTCAGCTTAACATCCTGTATCTGGGCAACAACCAACTCTGGTGCCTCCCCCGGGAGCTGGGCGAGCTGAAAGAACTTAATACCCTTTGGTTGGAGACCAACTGTTTCACTGAGTTCCCCAGTGTGGTCTGTGACCTCCCCAACCTCAAGACCCTCCATCTGGGGTACAACCAGATAAGCAAACTGCCCATGGAGCTCGGTGGTTTGGAGGAGCTGAGGAGTATCTGGCTAGCTGGGAACCAGCTGTGTGAGTTTCCACCAGTGTTGCTTGCCATGCACTTTCTGGCCGTGATCGATGTGGACCGCAACAAAATACGTCGCTTTCCCGTTCTGTCCCACTTGCAAGGGTTGAAACTGGTCATCTACGACCACAACCCCTGTGTGAACGCACCTGTGGTCGGGGAGGGGGTCAGGAGGGTTGGACGCTGGGCGGACAGCTCGGATGATGAAGAGGATGGTGAGGATGGGTCGAAAGTGTGTGAGACTCCGACTGAGGTGAAGGAGCTTGCCTCCGAGGGACAACTGGATTCACTACTTGTAAAGGGTCGTGGAAGCATCTGACCTTCAACCGTGGCTAAGCTGGAGAACAGGATGCCAGTCAAGTGGAGCACTTACTGGAGAACAGCCATTTGTCTTGGCATGTTACACAAGCAGCCAGGCCTGATGGTGTTGGGTTCCAAATATGGTCAAGCCAATGATATGGACCTAAACACAGATGACAAATAATAAGCTGTTACGATTGGATTTTCCATCATGATGAAACATGGACCTAACGAAGAGCGCCAAGAGGAATCTGATATTAAGTTCTCTATTTTTACACCACTGTCTGCAGATTTTAATGATTTCCTTTTGTTTGTTTTCAGTTCATTTTACAGGTGATTTTCCAATTAAATTATATTCTGGAGACATGGCCCACTGGGCACACTACATCATTTCAACATGGAAATTGGGGTAATATTTGGTTGAGACATTGATCAATGAGATTTCAACCTTTATTCACCCACTAAAAAAGACATACATAAGTTTATTGAATTCCCAATGTGTTATCACTATACCTTCAACCATCTGAAAGCACAACCAAATTCCAATGTAAAAACAACGTCTGATTTTTTGTTTAGTTGTCATCACAGCACTTTCAACCATTTAAAAGCCCAACAAAGTTCAAATGGTAATACAATGTCAGATCTTTTGTATTTATACAACAAGTTAATGTGTTATCACTGTGCTTCATCTAATAGCACAACCAAATTACTTGGATTGCAGTTGAGATTACATTAAAAGGACATATTGCAAGTAATCAATGCTGTTCGAGATTCTGTGCAGATTATTTTAGCAATTGTGAAGATCTCCACCGACCTGTGACCTTTGCATCTTGAACATGCACGCTTTCTATGATTACATAAGAAGACATTTATAGTTACAGTAACCTAAAAATGTGGCTATGGATGTGTTGGTCATTTTAAGGTTGAATAAACACTATTACATTAGTTTGTAAGATAGCCTTTTTAGGCTATTTACTATATTACAAAATACATTAAATTGTGTTTGTTTGACAACACAACCAAATATCAACATTTAAAGGATATCATAGTCTTACATAGTTCCACCTGAGCAACTGGCTTAATCATATTCTTTACATTTTATTTAGTTGGAGATGTGAATCCAACATATAATTTGTTAACTTGTCGACAAGTTAATAGGCTATATACTGTATTGTAAAAGTCATATCGAATTGTGTTTAGTTGTCAACGCAACCAAATATCAACATTTGAACAAGATTTATGTATCTTTTGTGCCACTGACTTAAACTGGCTTTAATTCCAGTCTGTCTACAAATTAACAATTGATCTGTTGGATTCAAGTCTCAACCAATAATCAAAGTTAAATGATAGGACTACATTTAATTCAACCTTTTTTTCTGATAGTGGATATACAATTGACGATCTGACATTGTTTCAATGATAGAAATGCAACATGTTTTATTCAAGGTTTGCTTATGTTGATTTTCCACATTTTGTCATGTCACATTTTGTTACGGCTTATACTAAAATGTATTAAATATTTTTCCCCCTCATCAATCCACACACAATACCCCATAATGACAAAGCAAAAAAACGTTTTTTAGGAATTTTTGCAAATGTAGAAAGAAAACCCCCCAGAACTATCACATTTGCATAAGTATTCAGACGCTTTACTCAGTACTTTGTTGAAGCACCTTTGGCAGCGATTACAGCCTTGAATCTTCTTGGGTATGAAGCTAAAATCTTAGCACACCTGTATTTGGGGAGTTTCTCCCATTCTTCTCTGCAGATCCTCTCAAGCTCTGTCAGGTTGGATGGGGAGCATCACTGCACAGCTATTTTCAGTTCTCTCCAGAGATGTTAAATCGGGTTCAAGTCCGGGCTCTGGCTGGGCCACTCAAGGACATTCAGAGACCCGAAGCCACTCCTGCGTTGTTTTGGCTGTGAGCTTAGGGTCGTTGTCTGTTGGAAGGAGAACCTTCGCCCCAGTCTGAGGTCCTGAGCGCTCTGGAGCAGGTTTTCAATAAGGATCTCTCTGTACTTTGCTCTGTTCATCTTTCCCTCTGTCCTGACTAGTCTCCCAGTCCCTGTCGCTGAAAAACATCTCCACAGCATGATGCTGCCAACCACCATACTTCACTGTAGGGATGATGCCAGGTTTCCTCCAGACGTGACACTTGGCATTCAGGCCAAAGAGTTCAATCTTGGTTTCATCAGACCAGAGAGGTCTGAGAGTCTTTAGGTGCCTTTTGGCAAACTCATAGCGGGCCTTTTTACTGAGGAGTGACTTCCGTCTAGTCACTCGACGCTTGGCATTAAGGCCTAAGAATTCAATCTTGGTTTCATCAGACCAAATGACAGGTGTGTGCCTTTCCAAATCATGTCCAATCAATTGAATTTACCTCAGGTGTACTCCAATCAAGATGCAGAAACATCTGAAGGATAATCATTGGAAACAAGATGCACCTGAGCTCAATTTCGAGTGTCATACAAAGGGTCTGAATACTCATGTAAATAAGCTATTTCTTTTTTGTATTTTTAATAATTTTGCTAAAAAAAATTTAAAACAGTTTTCGCTTTGTTATTATGGGTAGTGTGTGTAGATTGATGAGGGGGGGAATTATTTAATACATTTTAGAATAAGGCTGTAACGTAACAAAATGTGGAAAAAGTAAAGAGGTCTGAATACTTTCCCAAATGCACTGTATAGTATGGATCAAGTGGCGCAGTGGTCTAAGACACTGCATCTCAGTGCTAGAGGTGTCACTACAGACAACCTGGTTTGAATCCAGACTGTATCACAACCGGCCGTGATTGGGAGTCCCATAAGGCGGCGCACAATTGGCCCAGCGCTGTCGGTGTAGGTCGTCATTGTAAATAAGAATTGGTTCTTAACTGACTTGCCTAGTTAAATAAAGGTTAAATAAAAAAGTATTGTGAGTAGGTATTATTTTCATGAAAATATTTAATACAGATAATGTCGTCATAGGCTATTATAATTCACTGAGGCAGTGTTAAGACACTTAGTTATCAGTTGACTAATGACTTTACATAGACCTACCTAATTTTCCAAATTTCTCCAGCACATGAAATACTGTCCCTACCTGCCAAGGCTTATATCTGTGAGGTGATTAATATCTATGATGGATGGTTAAAGTCAAGCTATGCACCTTTCATCCAGAGTTATGCATAATTTAGGTCCGTATATTTGATTTAACAGCTTTTAATGAGTTTTAATAATATCACAGGAGCTTCTTATCTATAATTAATTTTTTTTTTAAGCAGTATGAGACTAGCTATAGAAATGACACACAAGTGTAATACTGTGCTCCCTGAGAGTGAGTCGTAGGTTAAAAGAACAACAATAGCCTAGTCAAATCAAGCTGAATAATTTTTAGTTACTCCCTGAGAGTGAGTAGTAGGTTACAATAATTTAAAATAGCCTAATCAAAACATGCTGAATCATTTTTAGTTATCATACTTTGTTGGCAGTGCACTACTGTAAGAAAAGCTTGTGATGAAACTATGATAATGATGATGATGGTGATTTTGGTCTTGAAATATAGCAAACATGAATGTACTTCATTTTGAGTCTACTACTTTAATGCAATCAAATGTTCACAAATTAAATTGATATAATATACTACTAACGCCTACAGGACTTCCTTATGCCATCTTCTCTCATTGATGTTCCCTATACAGATGCAATATACATATAAGAAATACACAAAAACAGGTCTTATAAATCAATATTGGAACTGTGATATAATGGGAGAATTATACAAGATTCTAAAACACCATTTTATTTTGTACAAATACCCCTTCCCTTTGAGGCCGGATGTGTAGTGGATAGTTTCTCTTTTTTTCAACCGTACAAGCAGCAACGCCTTTGGCTCCGTGGGCTAGCGCATTGGCGATGTAACTATATAGTTCAGTGGGACCAGAGACCAGCGATGGGAAAGAAAACTCGCACCGGAACAGGGGGACGCAGAACAATACTGCAGCTTTTCCCACCTCGAAGCGGGACCGTCTGTGAAAGAGAAGATTCTTTATGTTCAGGATCCGAAGGTAAAAACACGACGACACCATAACATTGTATGTTTCGTTTACGGTCGTTGGATGATTCGTTCAAAATCGGGCCCATTTTTCGCTGATCACACATTGTAGAAGCTAACTAGCTGGCCTAGCCGGTGACGTAGAACTTGCTAGGCTAGCTAGCCTAGTCGTTAAAAAATGTATGTTCCGGAAATGAATGCATTGTTTTACTCGATCACTATATTTAAATAACTAGTTCAAAAGAAATGTAGCCAACGATGTTTATATAGATTGTTTTAGGTGATTCGCGGTTTCTAAGGTGTTAACTAACTAGCTAGCATGCTAGGTAGCCTAGCCAGCTAACGTGAAAATGTTAGACTAACCTACTGCGCAAAGAGCGAGTTTTAGTCGCGTGCGGCCTGTTGTCTGATTTGGTGAACAAACGCTGCATTAAAACCAGCGAACTACCGCTGTGATCATTTCTACAACTATCAATGCCTATCAAGGGTAAGTAGACTCGCTCTACTGAGCCCTCTGCTCAATCCACACCACATATTTAGTTGGCTAACGTTAACTTCTTAATGTTGTTAATTTAGCTTTCGTACAACTACTAACATGCCTACAACCTAAGAAAAATATACTGCTACTATTACAACGAAGTACCTATACTACATACATCTTCACATGGTGATGTTTATGAGTTAAAAACAGTTTGTTCTTAACAATTGAAAAAGTGCATTCTTGATTTCACAGATTTTTTTATGCGCTGATTTCTACAGGTAAATTATTCAGCCACTTTAACAATTGCAATTATGCGTGTTTTGCAGACGAACAGGATGGTAATGGTGATGAATACAGTTTTCCAAGAGACGTAACCACAGAAATGAGGATGCCCGTTAAAGCCACAGGTAAGATATTGCCTTTACAAAGTATTGAAATCCTTTATCTTTTTCCATGTTTTATTGTTACAGCCTGAATTTAAAATGGATTAAATATATATTGTCACTAGCCTACCCACAATACCCCATCATGTCAAAGTGGAATTATGTTAACACCTTTGTTATGGCAAGCCTAAATAAGTTGCATGGACTTGCTGTGTGCAATAAGTGTTTAACATGGGTTTTGATTGACTATCATCTCTGTACCGGTAAAAAATGTGGTAAAGAAATTAACTATGTCCTGACTACAATGTTTGGGGAAAGTCCAACACGTCACAGAGTACCACTCTTCATATTTTCAAGCATGGTAATGGCTGCATCATGTTATGGGTATGCTTGTCATCGGCAAGGACTTGGAGGTTTTTAGGCTAGAAATAAACTGGTTGTTTTCCAAAAGACGGAGACAAATTCACCTTTCAGCAGGACAATAACCTGAAACACAAGGAGAAATCTACACTGGAGTTCCTTACCACGATGACATTGAATGTTCCTAAATGGCCAATTTACAGTTTTTACTTAAGTCTGCTTGAGAATCTGTCAAGACTTGAACATGGCTGTCTAGCAAAGATCAACAATCAACTTGACAGAGCTTGAAGAATTTTATAAAGAATAATGGGTAGACTTTGTACAATCCAGGTGTGCAAAGCTCTTAGCCTTACCCCAAATGACTCACAGCTGTAATCACCGCCAAAGGTGCTTCTACAAAGTATTGACTCAGGTGTGAATACCTATGTAAATTAGATGTATGTATTTTATTTTCAAGAAATAAGCAAAAATGTAAACCTTTTCACTGTCATTATGGTGTGTGTGTGGAGGGGGGGGGTTTAATCCATTTTGAATTCATGCTGTAACACAATGTAGAATAAGTCAATAGGTATGAATACTTTCTGAAGGCAGTGTATGCCATATTGTGGTGTGTGTGTAACTTGGCATTGCTCTCACTCTGCTTGTGTGAATTTGGTTCAAACCCGGTTCTCCTGCCATAAGACTGTCGTCCTGCTGAGTTCAAGCCTATGCATTAGCTGGGGGAGGTAACACAAGACTTATTCAGGCTTGCTTACTAATTGTGTGCACACAAGCATGGTTGCCTATGTACATTACTTGACCAGCAACTCTTTGTGCATTTCTCCTCAGAAGGTCTGTCCCTCCTGGGGGCCTATGAGGACAGTGATGACGAAGATGATGCCGACTCCCAGCCTCCCATCATCAGGACCCAACACCAGTCTGCAGACATACTTGCCAACTTCATGGCCGTGAGTATATCAGTACTGTATTTCTGTTAGGGCTGTCATCGACCCCACATGTTTTTTGGGTCGACAGTAGTCTGTTCTTTCGACCAATCGCATAAAAAATACACACCCGATGTGTTTAAATAAAATTAACTATATGCACTGAGTTAGTTTTAAGCGCACAGTTTTGAAATAATTAATACACACATCACTTGGGGGCCAGAACCTCTTCGTTACCCTCCTCCTGGTGGCCTTTGCATGTTACGCTCCTGAAGTTGCCGGTAATATGCTACACCAGGGGTCAGAAACCTTCTTCATTTGGAGTGACGATTTACAATGAGTTTTTCTTAACCTTCCTACTGATCTACGAGCCAGTAATGATTTTCATATGCACGTTTTTGTGGAACAGTTCCATTTAAATTTGAAACATTTTCAGCTGAAGTCGGTAGTTTACATGCATTTAGGTTGAAGTAATTAAAACTCATTATTCAACCACTCCACAGATTTCATGTTAACAAACAATAGTTTTGGCAAGTCTGTTAGGACATCTACTTTGTGTATGACACAAGTTATTCTTCCAACAATTGTTTAGACAGATTATTTTACTTATAATTCCCTATATCAATTCCATTGGTTGACTGTGCCTTTAAACAGCTTGGAAAATTCCAGAAAATGATGTCATGGCTTTAGAAGCTTCTGATATGCTAATTGGCATAATTTGAGCCAATTTGAGGTGTACCTTTTCAAGGCCTACCTTCAAACTCTGTGCCTCTTTGCTCGACATCATGGGAAAATCGAAATAAATCAGCCAAGACCTCAGGAAAAAAATGGTAGACCTCCAAGTCTGGTTCATCCTTGGGAGCAATTTCCAAACACCTGAAGGTACCACTTTCATCTGTACAAACAATAGTACGCAAGTATAAACACCATGGAACCACGCAGCCGTCATACCGCTCAGTAAGGAGACTTGTTCTGTCTCCTAGAGATGAACGTACTTTGGTGCAAAAAGTGCAAATCAATCCCAGAACAACAGCAAAGGACATTGTGAAGATGCTGGAGGAAACCGGTACAAAAGTATCTATATCCATAGTAAATCGAGTCCTATATCGACATAACCTGAAAGGCTGCTCAGCAAGGAAGAAGCCACTGTTCCAAAACCGCCATAAAAAAGCCAGACTACGGTTTGCAACTCCACATGGGGACAAAGATCATACTTTTTGGAGAAATGTCTGAAACAAAAATATAACTTTTTGGCAATAATGACCATCGTTATGTTTGGAGGAAAAAGGGGTATGCTTGCAAGCCAAAGAACACCATCCCAACCGTGAAGCACGGGGGTGGCGGGATCATGTTGTGGGGGTGCTTTGGTGCAGGAGGGGCTGGTGCACTTCACAAAATAGATGGCATCATGAGGAAGGAAAATTATGTGGATATAATGAAGCAATATCTCAAGACGTCAGTCAGGAAGTTAAAACTTGGTCTCAAATGGGTCTTCCAAATGGACAATGACCCCAAGCATACTTTCGAAGTTGTGGCAAAATGGCTTAAGGACAACACAGTCAAGGTATTGGAGTGGCCATCACAAAGCCCTGACTTAAATCCTGTAGAACATTTGTGGGCAGAACTGGAAAAAGCGTGTGCAAGCAAGGAGGCCTACAAACCGGACTCAGTTACACCAGTTCTGTCAGGAGGAATGGGCCAAAATTCACCCAGCTTGTGGAAGGCTACCCAAAACATTTGACCCAAGTTAAACAATTTAAAGGCAATGCTACCGAAATAGTAATTGAGTATATGTAAACTTCTGACCCACTGGGAATTTGATGAAAGAAATTAACGTTAATTCTAAGGTGGGTGGTTCGAGCCCTGAATGCTGATTGGCTGACAGCTGTGGTATATCAGACCATATACCACTGGTATGACTAAACATTTTTACTGCTCTAATTACGTTGGTAACTAGTTTATAATAGCAATAAGGCACCTGGGGTTTGTGGTATATTGCCAGTATACCATGGCTAAAGGCTGTGTCCAGGCACTCTGTTGCATCGTGCTTATGAACTGTCCTTAGCCGTGGTGTGTTGGCCATATACCACACTCCCTTGGTCTTTATTGCTTAAATATACTACTGGTGATATGTAACGGCAAATTATACAACAAAGGGCAAACATTCACATAGTGAAGTTATGAAACAATGCGCATGAGTTGGCGAGTACATTCTGGACCGAGCAAGCCACTCTTTAATTATACCTAAGACACATTGTCTTCACATACTGTAGGCCTAAGGAATTATCTCTCAAACTGTCTGGTCCAAAGCAGTAGCCATTTATCGGAAACCAATGCAACTATTTTGTCCTTTTTTATCAAATTGCTTGGCATGCCAAGGCAAATACCCTCGCGGCACGTGTGCCTTACGTTGCGGTCTAGAGTGATGAACTTTGCCATCCTCGCAGCCTCCGCAATAAATTAGTCCACTGAGTCGGGTGCGAATCAGACGGGTGTCTCGTCTGCAATTTTTTTTTAAATGATATAATTGCAACTGCTCGACTAAAATCTGTCGCCCAACAGCCTGTCGACCAGTCTACTAATTTCAACAACTTTTTGTAGTTGTCTTAGAATGCTATACACAAGCCTTTTATTTCCCTGCTTTGTTCAATGTTTTTAGACAAGTTGTGTCGATCAAACTCATTTAACTGCCCCCCCCCCCCCATTTAGGAAATTGACGCCATCACTACACAGCCGGGCTCAGAGGAGCCCACAGGGGATCGGTCGGCCCCAGCCCCCACCCCACCACGTCCAGAACCCAAAGCCCAGCATCATGCCTCTGAGATGGGGACGGAACCAGAGAGTTCTGGGGCGGACTTCCAGTATGATACCCATACGTCACTCGCTGAAGGTGACCGGTTTTATTATATTTCATACATTTGTGCAGAACTAACCTGAGAAGTAGCAGTTGGCCATTGTTTATGACGTGTCAAGTGTGCAGTTCTGCTGATCTAGAGTTCTTTCCTTATGTGTTTCCTGTCCACCAGTGGGAGGATTGGAGATGGGGGACTGGCAGGAGGTGTGGGATGACAACACTGGTTGTTACTACTACTGGAACACTCAGACTAACGAAGTGGCCTGGCAGCTGCCTTACTACCTGGCCCACCAGGTGCAGGGCCTGCAGCAGTACGCAGACAGGTGAGGCGTTAATTACTACCTGGCCCACAAGGTGCAGGGCCCGCAGCAGGATAGATAGATAGATAAAATGCAGAGATGTGAGATGCTAATAGATGGTACAACATAATATACAAATGTTAATCATAGTGGTTTTGTATGCTACTGCATGGCTCTGAAATGTTTTGTACTTGGTTTTAGATTTGACCTGTTTTCTATTTCATTCCCTGTAGCTCAACAGTCAATGGCAACGGCTCTACACAGAGTACAGGTTGCTATGCTGAACAACACTCCACTGCTATTAGTGCCCCGACATTGAAGACAAAGGTACGTAATTTGAGTACTTTTGTACTCAGTGATTCAGTGTGAATCCCAAAAAGGTACTCTACTGCCCGTTTGTTGAAAAAAAAAAAAAGTTTGTATGTCTAACTCTGAGTGTCTCTTTGACAGGAGGTGATGGAGAGTGTGGTGGCCCTTACCAGTGAGGAAGAGGAGCGTCATGGTGTGGCCGCCTCTCTCCTCGGTCCCCTTATCCCTGCAGAGGTGAAAGAAGCGGAGGAGAAGTGGAGGAAAATGCTGGTGGGCGGGCTGGAGGAGAGGGAGAACAGCTTGGAGGATAGCCTCCCAGGGTCCCCCGCTCCCCCCCTGAATGAGCCAGACACCCCCACACACCCCCTTAGGGACCAACGCAGCAGGAACCAGTCTGAGGAGGACTCTGATGCAGAGGAGACAGAAGAGGACACCATGGAGCTGGAGCTGGCTCTGGACAGGAAAAAGGTCAGCGTATGGTTTATTTAACCAGGGATGTTGTATTTGCGTCTCTTCGAGTGAGTTAATAAAAAATAATGTAACTAGGGAAGTTAAGAACATTCTTATTTACAATGATGACCTACCTACAGGGTCAGGCCCTGGAGCAAATTGTGCTTTGTGTGGACACAGACAGGTTTTTCACCTTGTCGTCTCGGGTATTCGAACCAGTGACCTTTCGTTTACTGGCCCAACACTCTAACCACTAGGCTACCTCTTTTGAGAAGGTCACAGACAAATATTGGCAATTCAACACAGGCAGAATTGGTGTGTATGGTCTGGAGTTATGAATCAAATATTTGTCCTCTTTTTGTTCCTCTGCCCCCTAGGCTGAGCTACGGGCTTTGGAAGAGGGCGATTGCAGTGCAGGGGGCTCCAGCCCTTGTTCTGAGGCCAGTCAGGAGGCAGCCGGTCCTTGTAGCCTGCTTCCGATAAAAGCCAAGTGGAAGACTGCCTTCCTCAGAGCAGCCAGCCCCGACACAAACAGCAGGGGCTCAGATACACTGGAAGACCCAGACACAGGTGTGTCTGGAGAACCTTTTTATAGGGTGCAATCCAGTCCAGATACACAAACTCTGGGCAGATTATATTGTTCTCATGTTTCATCCAGAGATTTAAACACCTTTCTAGGACCAGGGCTGGACATTAACTTTTTTTTGGCCACTTGTCTTTTGGACAAGTAGGACTTTTCAAACATGTAATTATTTAATTTTTACCTGTCCCAAAGCTCAAGTCACTTGGTCTGTAACACCATGGCCCAAAAAAGGTAACTGAAAATTGTTGTATGATGCAAGGAACCACTTCACAAATTAACATTATTACTGGTTTTGACAATGGAAGGCTGCAGGTCTCTGATCCTATGTATTATATCTCCTGCTTTTGTGGCCTTGAGCAAGGCACTTAACCCCCCACAAAGTAATATATTGCTCTGATGGGCTACTGTATAAAACATGTGTGGTCTGTTCACCCTCCAGCTGGAGAGCTACTGGGTGTGCAGGCCTTTAATCTAACCCTGCTCAAACACACCTGAGGCAGTTTATCAAGGTCCTGTTGAGCAGCTTTTGTCCCCTGATGTGGTATGTTTGTGCAAGGCTGGTGCAAAAGCTTGCACAGCCAGTAGCTCTCCTGGACTCTCCAGGAAGAGGGTAGCCCTCATTCAGATGGGCGAGGACGCTAACAAAGATGATCTATTTGTAAGAAACTATTTAGTGTTCAGGGGAGATCTTTGTCAGAATTACATGGCCTACATTGAATTGAGGAGAATCCTTGAGACTGTTTTACAACCGGAGGATGCTGCTTTCATGGCTGACCCAAAATGTGCTATAACTGGGCAAATGACTCACTAGCAATTATCAACAAATGTGCAAACGCGGCTAGATTGAAAGACCGCTCATGCCGGTCAATGTAGGCCTGCAATTATTATACTCTGACGCGCTCTGCAGAGATTGGGACCATGGTGAGCAAAACGCAGACCCATTGATCGAAATCTTTATATATTGTTTTGTGATATTTTTTTACTTTACAAATTTAATCTATAATCTGCTTGTTCATAAAAAAAAAAAAACGTCATATATTTTACTCGCCCCTTGCAAGCGGACAGAATTGATGTCGAGCCCTGATGACTTAAGATCTGATATGCTGCCCAGACCAACTTTCATACACGTCTTTAACACTAGTCCTCTTACACATGTTTTGCAGCACATTCCAAAGTCCCAGAGAAGGCCGGGGAAGAGGAGGACCAGGAAACTGGGGACAAAACAGCTACTAAAGTGACACCAAAGGAGGAAGTCGAAACTCCAGAGCTCAAGGTACTGAACCTTTATCAACTCGCACACCAATGTAACTCTTCATAGTAGCGCCTCGGCATGAGAAAACCGTTGGCCTACTCATGAGTGATTTTTAAAGAAACTGGTGTCTAATTAATAAAATATTTTGAATGATCAGTTTCAGATTGGTGAACTTGCCAACACCTTAACCAGCAAGATGGAGTTTTTGGGGATCAACAAGAAAACCATCTCTAACTTCCAGCTTCTTCTGTTACAGACTGAGGTAACTGTCAGTTTACCTACAGTGACAGCCTATATCTTTAGGTCCAGATTATATTCTCTTGGCCTTTCAACTACAGTAGTTGGCTAGCTGCATTACTTAATGATGAGTACTTTCACAGACCTGTACTGAATGACTGTGATTGCAAGTTATTGTTCTGATGGGAGATTTATTTTTTTAAATTCATTTGATAGGCATGCACCTTTTTTTCTAAAATGAAGATGTTAACGGCTATTGTCTCCCCCCCTTCCTTTTTCTCAGACGCGGATCGCTGACTGGCGGGAGGGGGCTCTGAACGGGATCTATCTCCGCCGCAGGCTACAGGAAGCCGCCGAGCACATAAAACATTACGAACTTAACGCCGCCCCTAAAGGCTGGTCGTGCCACTGGGACAGGTACGCGCTCCTTACCTTTAACATCTCTAATCTCACCCCCCCCCCCCCCCCCCAACTCATGTGACTACGACTCCCTCAGAGCTGGGGTCGCCACCTTTTTAACCTGATATGGGGGAGATCCTAACCAATCTGTGGATTAAATGAAATGGAGACTGGCCCTCAAGGTTTCTGTGATGCAATGCTGGCGCTGCGCTGCCAGTGGTGATAAGGGAGCAGGCTGATCCCCTAACACTACCATCAGAGACCTGTCCAACCATAGCCCAGACTCTGGCTCTTGTCTTCTGGCTCTTTTCTTTTGTGGGGGGGGGGGTACAGTCAGTGGAACATGGGTACAGTAGCTAGGAAGGTGGTTGTGCGCGGGAGCTTTGCACTTTACAGGACTACAGCCCCAGAATGCATTGCTGGGTGACATGAGTGACGCCCCGGAAACGAGGAGTGTCACAAACCGCATCAGTTAAAGCGAAGACGGAGCGTTGACGAGGACCCAGCAGGTCAGACCAACTCTATTTCATATGTTTCCTGGTTTCCTTTTTATTCCTTGATTGACTGAAAATTGATAGATATTTCTGATGTAAAAAAAAGTATGTATAAAGTGTTTTGTTTTCTGCCTTTGGTTGTTGAAGATGCCCATCTCTCTGGCATCTATGTTTGGGGGGGAATAAGGTTGTCTGTGTATGTTGTCAGGACAACCATTATGTGAACATCTGAACCCTGCTTTGATTGACTTTGCAGGACCCAAGCTGTTTGTTTTGGTTTGTTAATTTGGTATTGAGAGCGTTAAGGTGGGTTCCCCATCAATGTCCCCCATCCTGATCCAATCTGGTCCTTCTCCTGGATGGCTAACCTGGCTGTCCAGCCTAACATTCCCCCTCTACGTGGCCGTCACATCTCCCCCCACCCTGCCCAACGTATACTGCGACACAGCAAGTTATGAGGCCAACTGTTGAGACTGTCTTGTATCTCTGTTCTCCCTCCTTCTAGAGAGCAGAGGAGGTATTTCTATACCAATGACCACACAAGTGCATCCCAGTGGGACTTCCCAGCAGAGGAAGAGGAAGAGGAGGAAGGAGCGAAGACCAAGGCGTCCATACAGGGGGAACCCAAACCCCCGCCCATACCCACTGGTGGGCTCTTATTCGCAGGTCAGTCCCCAGGCCACTTCACCGTCCTCTAATAGCCTCCTATCAGATGCCGTATCTACAGGTCCAGATTAATCACTTGGACTTGAACCACACTAGTTGGCTAGTTTCATGACTCGGATGAACTTTCACAGACATGTACTGAATGACTGTGACTGCAAAAAAGATTCCGAAGGTGGATGGACAGCTTAGCGCATTTGCCTTTCAGCAGCTAAGGAACCAGCCACAGTCTTATGTTACTAACTAGTCAATATTTGGTTAACCTTACTCCTCCACTCTGACAAAGAAATGGTACACCACTAACCCCAGCTTTTATACATTTTCTGTCATATTGCAGGAGCTTCAGTCTTCACACCCATCGTCCCACCTCAGCCTGGCCTTCCCTCCTATTGGTCTGTGCCTCAGCCCCCACTGCCCCCTGACCAGCCCCCTCCCCCTCCCGACTCACCCCCGCCTCCCCCTCCACCCCCAGAGTCACCTCCCCCGCTCCCCCCTCCTCCCCTGGAGGATGATGGAGAGATCCAGGAGGTAGAGATGGAGGATGATGATGACAGTGAGCCTCCAGCACCTGGAACAGAGCCTCCACTCCCCCCGGGCGTTGTCAGTGTTAAGGTATGTGACCATTCTACTAATCCAGACCTCGCGTGTCGTCTGGTAGTCACACAAATGCCAGTCAGTGGGCCTGCTTGTTTTTGTTCACATGACTCTAATGAAAGCTCTCACAGACCTGTACTGAATGAATGTGATTGCAACCCCCCCCCAAAAAATGTTGTGTTGGAGATTAGTATAAAATGGGCTTTTATTGTAAGCTTATTTTTTTCAGTATTTTCTCTCCTCTCAGGTTGTGGAGTCTACAGCCTCCCTGGGTAAGAGTCAGAAACGCAAGGCTTCAGGAGCAGGTCAGCTGACCAAGGCTGTAACCATCGGCAGCAGCGCCATCCTCTACACACAGACTACCGCCACGGCAGGTAAAAATCCATGGCGTCGGCATCCAGTCAGCCTGCTAGTTTTCATTTTAACATTACTCTTGAAGTAGCAGGACTCTCAATGATGAGAACTTTCACAGACCTGAACTGAATTACTGTGATTTATGTATCTTTCTGATGGGAGATGTAGGATCCTAGTGTCTCACAGTATAGGTGTTTTAGTGTTTTGAGATCACATGGTTTGTATCAAATAGTTGACTTTTTTGTTTTCCGTCCTGTGTCCTCAGCCCCTCTGATGTCAGGAGCTGCCTACTGGGGTGTGTCTGCGATAGCTACACCTCCACTGCCTTCTGAACCTGTGGCCCCACCTCTCCCACCTCCCCCTACCCGCCCCCCGCTGCCCCCCACTCAGGCCCCCTGTGCTCTGGACCCAAAAGGGCTTAAAACGCTGCCCATAGACAAGACCAAGAAACTGAAGAAGGATAAGGTGGGTGTCTTTCATTTTCATATCCAATTAGGTTTGTGACAAAATGTTTGACGTTTTTAAACGATAAAAAAAAAAAATCTTAACGATGTGAATTCACAATCCATATATGGTTCTGTGTATGACCACTAGGGGACAATGCAGTTTAATCTACCGCATTCCTGGCTACTTACCTACCGGTCGTCACTAGTAACCAAGGCCACCTATTTCTTTATGGCCGTGGAAACCCTACCAGATGGCGCTCGCCTTGCTGTGTTCCACCCACTCAGGAACGATGGTATTAACGCCATTTTAGGTTCTCTGTGTGCCTCCATGTTTTCAGTACGTACTTCATGACCCACTTCTCATCAATGTGATGGCTCGTTGCAGTGACTTATGACGGTGTGTTAATAATGGGCAACAATCTGTTACTGCCACGGATGGTGTCTGAGAGCTTGCAGAGAAATCATTGTCCAATTTCTCCATCAGGGCCGTCACCATTTTTCGAAATGGCATCTTATAGTCTGGGTCTCTAGATATGCCGTTAGGGTATTGATGCCGACATCCTCCACCACTGACAATTGCTGCATATCAACTGCAGTAATTTCTGTAATCAGCGCTGTTATTTTCTCATTCGTTTCCTTATCGCACTGCTGGCGGCAACGTGTTGGGTCTCACGGTGCCTCCCTGTTTAGCATTCCAGGCGTGAGCTGGCCAGTGACGTGAGCCTATCTGACGGGCTAAATGCCTTTTTTAGGCTGGCTTCGAGGCAAGCAACACTGACGCATGTTTGAGAGCACAGTTGTTCTGGACAACTGTGTGATCACACTCTCCGTAGCCGATGTGAGCAAGACCTTTTGAACATGTCAACATTCACAAGGTCGCGGGGCCAGACAGATTACCAAGACGTGTACAGAGAGCATGCACACACCAAATGGCAAGTGTCTTCACTGACATGTTTCAAGCAGACCACCATAGTCCCTGTGCCCAATAAAGCGAAGGTAACCTGCCCATAGCACTCACTTCGGTATCCATGAAGTGCTTTGAAAGGCTGGTCATGGCTCAACACCATAATCACAGAAACCCTAGATCCACTCCAATTTTCATACCGCCCCAACAGATCCACAGATGATGCAATCGCACTCCACACTGCCCTTTCCCACCTGGACAAAAGGAACACCTATGTGAGAATGCTGTTCATTGACTACAGCTCAGCGTTCAACACCACAGTGCCCTCAAAGCTCATCACTAAGCTCAGGACCCTGGGACTAAACACCTCCCTCTGCGTCTGGATCCTGGACTTGGTCACACAGGGAGGTGTTTAGTCCCAGGGTCCTGAGCTTAGTGATGAGCTAATGTAAATTTGATCTGTTCTATGCATTGATGAGGAAAGGATTGTGAAAGATCAGTCTAATTCGATGTAATAAATCTTTCAATTGAAAGTGTCTCCTAGTTCAATCAAACTGTTTGATGACAATCCCCCACTCTCTCTCCTTTTATTCCCCTCATCCCTCCCTGGTTGCTGTGACCAGTCGAAGAAGAGCAAGACGAAGATGCCGTCCCTGGTGAAGAAGTGGCAGAGCATCCAGAAGGCGCTGGATGAGGAGGAGCAGGCTAGTTCTAGTGACGAGGACCGGGACCAGCTCAACAAGAGGGGCATCGAGGAGTGGAAACAGCAGCAGTTACTCACGTAAGAGTAGCGGTGCTGATCTGGGATCAGGTCACTGTCCATGTATCATCGTGATCTAAAAGGCTGCAGTGGTTACGGTTCCTTAGAGTACCTGCTGGTTTTGATGTTGACAGGACTTTATTTTAAAGTAGCATACCTCTCAATGATGAGAACTTTCACAGACCTGTACTGAATTACTGTGATTGCATACTATTTGTCTGATGGGAGAGTAAGTTTATATTTTAAATTCTAATACACACATTTTTGGTGAAAGGCACTAAAACAGATTTATCTGTTGGATTGCAGGGGAAAAGCTGGAAAGAACGCCAACTTTGAGGCTTTACCTGATGACTGGCGAGAAAGGCTGTTGAAGAAGCGGAAGATGATGAAGAGCACGTAACACACACTCTCCTCCCCGCCTACACACACACACACATCCCTCCTAAACCTGACTCCAAACATTGGGTAAGAATCAGAGGACTGACTATGTGCACTTGACTCTTTCACTGTAATTTTGAAACAGGTTTTGAAAAGCTCATATCTTGGTCTGTTAATACATTGGATGGGCTTGAATGTTTATCTTTTATTTTTTTGTCTGTAAAACCCATTAGTGTTTATACATAACCTGGACTCGCCTACCAAACTTCCTTCTCTACCTGTTTTAAAGCATAAATGCTGTTTTCTGTGAAATGTTTGGAGCGAAGAATGCTGGAGGTTCTAAATCTTTGTTTATAATGGAGATCAACTCTTTGTATGTTTTGACCTCCCCATGTTCCTCTTGCCCATTTTTAATAAACTATGATGAATAACGTCTTGCTAATTGCTCTTTGAAGTATTAACTTCCCTTTCCATTTATTAGAGGGCAGATGGAAATGCATTGCTCTTCTAGTGCTTCAACTATATTAATTGACAGTACTTTTAATTTATTCATGGTATATCCTGAACATAACCTGATGAAAGGGTTTCTTGTTATGGCTTCTGATGGGAGTTAAGTGGTGCATAATCACGTGGCCCAATAGTGGAACCTCTTCATTGCAACATTTCTCTCTACAGATTCTGCAATTTAAGACCGTATGTAAAATGCAACCCAGTACTCATCCCTCTTTCTTTTCTCCTTGTCCAGAGTTAACAAATTTATGACACTCCAATAATACAAAAATGTGCCAATTTTTATTATATATCCTGTGCTGAAAACATCAAGACTAGTTTGATGGCAAGGGGAGTGTTTCTTTAGGGTTCTGTTTTTCCAGCTGTGTACATTGCATAGGCCTATGTCTTAGTAAAACACTCATGTTCTTTATGATTAGGGTGATGGCAACCGTTTTGTGGTCACGTTATTAAACTTTTTCAGGAACTTTAATTGTCAGTTCTTTATTGATTTGACAGTGCCATCATGGGTATCTACATTAACTGTTTTCACTTTTTTGGGACAACTGGGTCAGTTGAGGGTAATGGATCATGGCTAGAAGGGATGCAGCTAATGTCGGTGACGTCAAATGTTGCATGTTTTGAGTCTCTTCTGAGAATTCTCATTGCTAACCCTTGACCTAATTCTCCTGAACTGCGTAAATTCTAACCCCTGACATTGGGCTTGTTTGACATTGCAGCTGACAGTGCAGAAGACTGACTGATCTACAAATTACCTTGAGTCATAAAGAATTACACTGAACAGAAATATAAACGCAACGTGTTGGTCCCATCTTTCATGAGCTGAATTCTTTAAATGTTTTAATTCCCATATGTGCAAAAAAATGTATTTCTATGTTTACGTCCTTGTTAGTGATCATTTCTCCTTTGCCAAGATGATCCACCCACCTGACGTGTGACATATCAAGAAGCTGATTAAACAGCATGATTGTTACACCGGTGCACCTTGTGCTGTGGACAGAAGGCCACACAAATGTTTGTCAACACAATGCCACCAATGTCTCAAGTATTTGTATTGTGCAAGTGAGGTCATTCATGGCCGCAATATGCCCTACTAACTGCCTACAGGAGGGGTTAGTGGAAGATGCTATTTCAAGGCCTTGACATCCCTGAGGTCCCCATGAATTACCTTTTTAAATTACATTACGAACTGGTGGCAAAGCTTTGTCCTCTGATGGTAAGCACAATCATGGGTACTCTTCCCCTGGCTACAACCATAAGCAATCAATCATCTATTCAAGAAGCAGTGATGTCTTCCAAGAAATTTAATTTGAAACAGCTGTGTGAGAGATGTCAAACCCCTCAAAGAGAACCCTGTACCTGATGTCTCTGAGACACACATCATGGTCAGAAGGGCCAATCTTTGAGTAAGATTGAATCTAGCATGCTCTCCCAGTCTACATTCCACAGGTGGTTGTATACCTAGGCCCAGATTCACATTAAATTATTTTCAAGAATTGAATATCTTAACGTTTTGCTTAAGGAGAAACACAAGAACATTTCCAATAACCTTTTAGAGGAATAGCAACTTTGCTTAACTTTCATAAGTCTATACAAAATGGCAGTTAAGAAGAAATGTCTTAAGGTTTTGTGAATATGGGCCCTGATCACCATGCTGCTTCATGGGTATGAGCTTGACCTGGGGAACTTTGCATCAACTGTGTCCTCCCCAACCACCCCTCTCTCTTATGTGGCAATGGACATGTTGGTTCCTGTCCTTCAGGACATGTCAGATTCCCTAGACGTTACCTCTGCATTGGAGGTGACCCAGGATCTCAAGACACCGTGCTCCTGCCCCTCATATGCAAGGATTGTCCGTGCCCTCCACAGAGAGCTGGAGGAGCACATGGGATGCCTTGAGGCGAGCTCTGAGCCGCGGTGGCGGAGAGTTGGCAACAGCCATAGCGAGTGCAGTCACCAGGGAAGTCAATCATTCAGACGAGTCCCGTGACACTTGTGGGGGTTATAGAGCAAAATGGAGAACACCATTGTGTCTGTGAGAGTCTCCCCTTTCCATAGAGTTATCATAGGCAAAACCGGTTGGACGCTACAGACGTTTTTGTGAGAAGACCGATTTTCGGGATGCCTCATGGTCGTACAAACACCACTGTAGCTCGGCCACCTTCCACTGCAGATGCGGAAGTCCACACAGTCCGTGCAAAAAAAAACATATCTAGTTTAAACTGGCAGATTCTGATGGGGGTTTATTTATTATGTTACTTAGATTGACACTCGTGCGTCAATAGACTCAACAATTAAACTGGCTGGATCCTAGTTGAGGACTTGACTAACAAGTTGACTAGTGCTCTGTGAGTGTGGGTGAATAACAGTTGGAGCGAAGCTGATGTCTGCCTGAAGGCAACAGACAACTTTCAGGTGGTGCTGTCTGTGCATAGAAAGTTGATGCAACGCCATGGCACAGAGGAAGTGCTACAAAAGATACTATGCCACAAAGTACCCAAGCTGCACAAGAACATTGGATGCACCATCTGAACTTCAAGGCACCGAAAAACAGGAATATACAGCCTTGAATTGACAGCCTTGTTTAAAGAATTGATGACCCATCAATCTTTGAATAAGAAAGCTGAACAGAGCAGCATCAAGAACAAGTGACATCTGGTTCCACCGGCTTCATCAGGGAGCTTCTACTAGAAGAAGTCCTGATGAAGCTTGTCAAGAAAATATGCTACATGCCAAAAAGGACCAATATCCATCAGTGCATTCAAATAAGTGATCTGGTCACATAGCTGACCAGATTGGTTGAGAGTGAAGTGGCCAAAATATCTGATTTAGGACACTGAAACACGTTTGGATTTCAAGATTGCATCGAAGCTGCATAGATCTTGGGAGGGTCAAGCGTTTGAAACACTCCTTAAAAATGTTGGATTTCTTTGAGGACTCATGCAGTCAGTCCTGCAGCAGGGATGATGTGTAGGAGGAGGAGGAATCTGAGGGGGTGAATTATGCCAATGGCAGAAAGGGAAGACAAGCCCAGATTACTCTTGAATGGTCATTGGTTGTGCGTTTTGATATCGGTACCAGTAAGTATAATTGTATAATTATAGGAATATGTAAAGGAAGTGAGATTTAAGTTTAATTGTGCATCCTTGAATTCTGATCACAGTCTAGAGTGAGCATCGCCCTTACATACACTACAGACCAGCCAGAGGTTGACGTTACTGTGGATTCTCCCCGTGAGTGAGTCTTCCCACAGTCTGTTTTTTTTTTACATCTATACACATTTCATAGATGTATTTTCATGTAAACTTTTTGGGCTTTGAGGAACAATTTTTAAATGTAATTTTTCAATCACTTCCATACTTTTTGCGTAGCAGATTTCGATTGTACAGGTCTCTGTGTTTGGAGTAAAGGTGGTCTAAAGTTTTTTTCACATTTAACATGCTGGTAGAAATTACGGATTTAAATTTCCCTGGATTAAAGTCCCCGGTCACTAGGAGCACCGCCTCTGGATTAGCGTTTTCCTGTTTCCTTATGGCCTTATAAAGCTCATTGATTGTATTTTTCATTTTAGTGTGTAGGTATTCATTTGAAGACATGGGACTAAAGCCTAGTTTATACCATACATACTTATGCATGAAATAACTACAAGTAGCTACGTAAAATGGCATTGCGTAGCAAAAGTATGCAGACATGCAGCCCCACAATTCATAACTCGACGCAGGATCACCATTTTGTGAAGCGTTCTTGCGTTGGTTACGTAGGGTATAAACTAGGCTAAAGTAATTTTATAACTTATTTAATGGTATGTAGTGGTATACATAGTGTAGTATAGCAATGTTTACATGTTCAACAAAATCTCCATTGGTGTTAGACAGTCTCAAGTTGCATGACATTCATGTTTTTCATGAGTGTAAAACTGTGTAATTGGCACTTCCCAGTAAGAGGTGGAGAAGGCCTCAAGATGGCGACAAATATGTTCTCTATCATCTTCCTCTTGTTCTGCCATGGCAGAGGAGGGCTTGATGAATTGCATACAGTATATTGAATTCATAGAGTGTGAAATACAACTTTGCTGTCTGCCAAATGAATTAGCAGTATTAAAAACAGTGTTGTATATATATATATATATATATATATATATATATATATATTTATTTATTTCAGTTTGAATATATTTGAAGTTACAGTATCTTGTTAGTCTCATGCAGCCAGCAGAGACCATATTGCATGTGTTCTGCATACGGAATCGTGAAGCCTGGCACGTGAGCCTAGTAGGATGTGTAGAATATTCATGCGCCACATGCTTATGTGACTGCTCTATGTTTGTCTAACTTGGGGAGACAAGAGGGTAATCCTCACAAAGATACTTTCAAAAGGGGACTACATATAGCTCAAAAGAAGACTTACACATACCATCTATCATTGCCCATTCACTCTAGAAGGCAAGCCCCACTCTTAGAGGCTGAGGAGCAGAGGACCCCATGTTAGTGGCTTCACCGTAACCTCAGGCACAGTAGAGGGCGGAAAAAGTGTCTCATCTGTATAATTGTGCTGAGGAGATCCAGAATGCATCCCAAGTGGCACCCTATTCACTATACAATCCACAACTTTTTGCAGTCTGTAATTACAGAAGGGTAACAATGAATGCTTGTTACCATGCTTGTTACAAATGTTTACATTTCCGAGAGCATCCCAACCATATAATGTATTCCAATGCACCATATGTCAACCATATTTCATACATTTCAGCCTGCATATTTCAGCCTGCACAAACCCTGTGATAAGTGTTAGCCAATTGAAAACCAACCACCTCATTGACACAATTCTGCAATAAAGGGCTCTGGAGTCTGATGTCCAGGTCCAGTGTTAAAAACGAGTTCGCAACATTGCGAGACTTCCCGGAAAGCTTTGGGGTTTGAGAGAAGTGAAAAATTGTTCCTTATTACATGTTTTACATTTTTTGTATTTGTATTTATTATGGATCCCGTTAGCTGTTGCCAAGGCAAAAATCCATGTGTACGTGTGTATAGTGCGCATGTTATCGTGTGTGTGTATGCATGTGTCTGTGCCTATGTCTGTGTTGCTTCACAGTCCCCACTGTTCTGTAAGGTGTATTTTTATCTGTTTTTTTTAATCCAATTTTACTGCTTGCATCAGTTACTTGATGTGGAATAGAGTTCCATGTAGTCATGGCTCTATGTAGTACTGTGCGCCTCCCATAGTCTGTTCTGGACTTGGGGACTGTGAAGAGACCTCTTGTGGCATGTCTTGGCAACAATGCCATCTCCCCAGGCTTCACTGTGTCCCCACTGGTGCCTACTTTATCTAAGAAATGTGATGTTTCTTTCTACAGCTGTATGTTAAGCCACTACTTTGTAAAGTGTTCCTTTTTACATTCTAGACCATGAGTTGCTCAAGGTTGAAACAAATTTATCTTACTGAGATTCCTTAGATCAGTATCCTTGGCAGACAAATGAATGTGTTGAACGCAGTATTCTTAGAGATGTGACTGACCGTAGTGTACAAGTCCTTATTTGTACAGTATGTATCATGGGTCAGGGTTACACATACATGTATTCTCTGAGAACTGGTGGCTTTTCTTTCTCCCTCACAGCTCTTAATGAGATATAGAGGAGATTCAGCTGTAGTCTGACAGTCCACAGCCAAACTATGAGATAAATGAACATTTGAAACTTAAGCCTGTTTCCTCCACTAGGCTTGAGCACAGCGGCTCTAAATTACTTTCTGCTACAGCGGGTAAGGACACATCGTACCGCATTGTCTCCTTCAGCCTTATGTCTGGGAAGGAAATTAATATTATGTAATATGACTCTAATGACCAGAAGGAATGTATTGAATTAAGCTATCATTTATAAGCTAACAAAATGATATTAGGGCCTCATTAATAATACTTAGATATTGTTAGTGATATGATACTCATATGTTTATTGAGGCAGAAAATGTGACAGTTGTGCTAACCACATACACTACCGGTAAACGTTTTAGAACACCTACTCATTCAAGGGTTTTTCTTTATTTTTACTATTTTTTACATTGTAGAATAATAGTGAAGACAACTAAACTATGACACATAGTTAATACATATGGAATCATGTAGTAACCAAATAAAAAATATATATATATTTTAGATTTTAGATTTTTCAAATAGCCACCCTTTGCCTTGATGACAGCTTTGCACAGGCTTAAAAATCCTTCTTTAATCTGTCTCCTCCCCTTCGTGTACTATATAGGGAATAGGGTGCCATTTGTGACGTTACAGCAGATAATGCAGTTTGAGTAATGCACTACTGTTCCAATATGACAACCCAGTGAGTGATGAGAGACTCAATCAGTGAACACTTGATAACGGTGCAACTGATGACTGCAATAACTGGCACATCATACAATTTGGAAACTTCCTGTGCCATAAATTAATGTCAGGCAGACATCTTAATTGTCGTAGTAGGCCTTGTTGAACTCTGGGATTCGAGAGAGACTGTGTGACAGTGTGACAGCTCATTGTCAACAGCAAGAGGAAGAGGAGGGAAAGAGACGGGGGGGGGGGGGGGGGGGTTTGACACAAAATGTTTTTGAAAAGACAAACTTACATTTCAGTCAGAGGTTGTCTTCACTAAAATGAGTGTAAAAACTAGACTCAGCCCCACTGCAAATAGCAATAAGATTATATCAAGTTGGTGTCAGGATGATAGATTACATGGTGATGCGACCACTGTGGTAAAAAACATATACTAATACATAGATACTCTGTAGAAAAAATAGATTTATTCACAACCATTGGGAAATCATTCTGGACTGTGTGAATCTCTCTGGGAAATTGTTCTGCATTGTGTGAATCTCCTTTTGTGTTTCCACAGGTTTCTAATGTATTTACGTTTTTCTGAAGAATGGCTTTAGAGCTTTGTACATCTGCTACATTTCCCACATGCCTTTTAAGAGCCATCATTCTCGGAACTTCACCATGAATCCCCTGGTGACCCTCTAAACAGTTCCAAGGAAAATTGCTGCAAAAAAAACAAACATGTATTTTGTTTCAATTCATTGTTCTTGGACTGCAACGACCTTATAGGATTTGAGCAGGACTTTATTGCCCAACGAACTGTTGGCCTTTGTCTCAATCATGTCTTAACAATTTTGCATTCAAAAATTATCTTTTGATTAGCTTTTACAGTGCATTCGGAAATATTCAGACCCCTTGACTTTTTCCACATTTTATTTACGTTACAGCCTAATTCTGAAATTGATTAAATACATAAGTATTCAGACCCTTTGCTATGAGAATAGAAATTGACCTCATGTACATACTGTCTCCTTTGTTCATGCTTGATTAGAGTCCACCTGTGGTAAATTCAATTGATTGGACATGATTTGGAAAGGCACACACCTGTCTATATACGGTCCCACAGTTGACAGTGCATGTCAGAGCAAAGACCAAGCCATGAGGTTGAAGGAATTTGAGGTTGAAGGACAAATGCACCCTCGGTGTTTGAATCTTTCATTAACGAGGTGTTTAGAGACATGTTGGGTCACTGTGTAGTGGTGAACATAGACGACATCTTGGTGTACTCCACTACACGAGAGCAACATGTCTCTCATGTCAGGTCCGTTTTGAAGAGGCTGATAGGGCATCACCTGTACGCCAAGGCGGAGAAGTGCCTTTTCTTCCAGCAGGCGGTCTCCTTCCTGGGCTATCGGATATCCACTGTGGGAGTGGAGATGGAAGAACAGAGGGTCAGTGCATTACGGTCGTGGCCTGTTCCATCCAACAGCAAGACGGTGCAGCTGTAGGTTTTGCCAACTATTTCAGGCACTTCATTAGTGGTTTCAGCACAGTGGTGGCCCCTCTCACCTCCCTCCTAAAGGGAGGTCCTCGACAGCTGCGCTGGACTGTTGCGCTGGTCCTCGAAGCCTTTCGTGCGCTCAAGGAACGGTTTACGATCGCACCTGTTCTGGCTCACCCTGACCTGTCTCTGCCCTTCATCGTGGAGGTGGACGCCTCCGAGGTTGGAGTAGGGGATGTTCTCTCCCAAAGCACTGGATCACCGCCAAAACTCCATCCATGCACCTTCTACTCATGGAAGCTGTCTCTCCTGCTCAACACTCATTCCTTGTCTGGACGGACAACCGGAACCTAGAGAATATTTGAGCTACGAAGAGGCGGAACCCGCATCAGGCCAGGTAGGCCCTATTCTTCGCCAGGTTTGACTTTACCCTCTCCTACCGGCGGGATCGAAGAACGGTAAGGCCAATGCGTTGTCCCGGGTGCATGACACAAAGGATTGGAGGGAGGAAGTGACACCCATTATTCCCATGTCCCGCATTGTGGCTCCTGTCGTGTTGAATGTGGACAAGGACATCAGTCGAGCCCTGCGACAGGAGCCCTCACCTGCCCACTGTACCGAGGGGCCGGGTTTACATCTCTTCCTGCTCCACCTGCGCACAGAGCAAGACACACACAACTACCCTGGTCCCATCTCTCTGTGTACTTTGTCACAGACCTTCCCCCCTCGGAGGGGCACACCACCGTCCTGGTCGTTGTGGACAGGTTTTCCAAAGCCTGTTGTTTGATTCCTCTTCCTGGTCTCCCTACGTCCATGCGGACCGTGGAGGCTCTCTTCTCTCGCGTCTTCTGGGCACTACGGGATCCCGGAGGACATTGTGTCTGACCGTGGTCCTCAGTTCACCTCCCGTGTCTGGAAGGCCTTCATGGAACGACTGGAGGTCACGGTCAGCCTCACCTCCGTGTACCGTCCCCAATCTAATGGGCAGGTGGAAAGGGTAAATCAGGAACTGGGTAGGTGCCTTCGTAGTTACTGTCAGGACCGGCCGGGGGAGTGGGATGTGTTTCTGCCTTGGGCAGAATATGCACAAAACTCCCTCTGTCACTCCTCCACTAACCTCACACCCTTTTAGTGTGTTCGAGGCTATCAGCCGGCCCTGGCACCCTGGCACCGGAGTCAGATCGAGGCCCTTCCGGCAGAAGGCGCAGGCCGATCGTCACCACAGTGTGGCTCCAGTCTTCACCCCGGTGACAGGATCTGGCTTTCTACGAAGGACCTCCGCCTGCCCTGCTGGAAGCTGAGCCCGCGGTTTGTGGGGCCGTTCAAAGTCCTGAGGAGAGTCACTGAGGTGACGTACAGATTATATCTTTCCGTCAATTACCTCACCCTCATTTCATGTATCTCTCCTCAGACCAGTGGCAGCTGGTCCCTTGGCTGGTGCTGGACCCCATGATGCACCTCCCCCTCCCTTGGACGTCGAGGGTCCCTGGTGTACTCTGTCCGCAGCCATTTTTCAAAGTAGAAATTACAAACTTTATAAGCCTTTTTTAACCTCACATACACAAGTTAAAAATATCCTGCAACTGGGTGATCAACTTAAGATCCTACATCTGTAAATCCATATGTAAATAACAGATCTGTAAATCCCTCTATTAATTAATTGATCCTACATAAAATAGCATGATTTGTTCTATAGAACTTTATACAAATGTAATTATAAATTGAAGACAGCCATTTTCAGAATAGTTCATCTTCACTATCTAGCCTCTACTTGACTCAACAGGTTATCTGACGTGACAGTTGAATACTCAGAGGAATATAAGACTGGCCACTCATCCAAGACAGGATCAGAAAGTGGGTCCTTGCACACTGAGGACCCAGTCACAGTCTGAATTTATCTGATAACATTCTCTGACATATCAGTGTGTTCCTCTCTCTCACTCTTTTCCCGGTCCTTTGCCACAAGCTGAGCCCCGAAATTGTAACAAAAGAGTGTATGTTTCAAAGCCACTTTGCCTGATGGTGAAATCATTTTCTGTTGTCTTAGAAGTCTGCTCACTCACACAGTGTCTGTTCCCCTCCATTGAAATGCAATGTGACTATGAAGAAAGCAGCTGGCTGGCTGTTGGCCCCTCCTCTCAAGGGATACAACTTTCCAATGCTGAAATCATGCATCTGCTTTAAAAGCACTCAGTGCCACAGAGACAGGAGAGATTAATTCCATGAGCTATCGACCGACTTTGCATGATACAGACTCATATGGAAGTAAGTACCCTATGTCTGTAATATCAAGGTTTCATTTTGGTCCAATATTTATCTCTTAGATTCAAATTCTTTATAATTCACCAATGGCAGTAGTTAAAACCAACACCCAATACTCAGCCTCCTTCCTGTTGTCTCGAGGGACAAGACAAGGCAGGGGCCAATTCTTAGATTTATACTCGAACTTAATTTCCAACGGTGTGCTTACGTTCGATTCATAAAAGAGCATAAAAAAATCTTGATTACGCAGGTTCTAAGAAGCCCATTTGTAATTTACGCACCTGTGATCTATGAATCTCAAATTAACTTAAAATTGACTCGCGCCTGTTCGTCGGCTGTAAATGGGAAACTAATGTATCTTGTGGACAATATGTGTAGAATCGCCTCAATCACTTGTGGCAGGATGGGGCTGAATGATGGCTGTGATATACCCGACCTGTCACTCATTTCCCTCTGGAATGTCCCAGTAGCGAGGAATCCTCGAGTGGACAGTACTTGGACAGATACGGGTATGGCATGATTACAGCGTGTCTTCCTTTCCAGATTAAGGGCACAAATCTAACAGAACATTTATTGGGAGACGATAGCGATTAATAAACAATTGGTCATCATGCGCAAAAAAGTCATTCCGGTCTCTGAAAAAGCACGGTCTTCAATGTCTTCCAATAACGCAAGAACAGCCATGGTTACGTTTTTTCTAATTTGACACACTATTTATAGAACATCGCATCGAGGCAATTAATTCCTCACACCTTTAATTGATCATTCCTAACAAATTGTTCATAAAGCTAATGCAAAATTCACCACAGGTTTGGACGCATATGCGTCCCAAACTGTAATACCCAAACTGTAATACCCCTGCATAACCAGCAGGAAAATCACTTACGTCAAGTCTAGACTTTCTTAGAGATAAGATCATTTCCACGTCAAAGTAAGGTTTAATAAATAACTACGTATATGTGATTTTCTGCTTGAGTCATACTTAAGATCAAAACTGATCATAAGTCCGTTTTATAAATGAGGCCCCAGGACTTTTTGCTTTGGTCATAGAACCCCTTGCCACCATGATTAGATCACATGACCAAATTAAAGGAATTACAATTGGAAAATAATTCCATATTATATCATTTTATGCGGATGATGTCTTGCTCTATTTCTAAGACCCCTCATACCAAATTCCATTGCTTGAAGAGTTTAGTAAACTATCTGGTTATAAAGTAAATTGGTCCAAGACCAAGATTATGCCTATATCTACCTTCAAACCCAAACCTTTTCAAATGGAAATTGGCCTTGACTAATATTAAGTACTTAGCAATTTTTATACCCAGTAATGTACAGGATTTGTATACGTTAAACTACATTCTAGTTATGGAAAAGGTTAGCAATGACTTCAAAATAATGGACTTCCTTCCTATTTCTCCTCTGGCAGAGTTAATGTCATCAAAATATCAATATTACCAACATTTATTTATTTATTTCAAAATCTTCCAATTTCACCCCCTCTGCGTTTTTTCAAAAACATTCAGAGCCTCTTCTAATTTATTTGGAATAACAAATCACCCAGAATTAGTCTGCAGGTCCTGTATCTTCCATATAAGGTGGGGGGTCTGAATTCATCTACCCATCAATTTCAATACATATGGTTGAACTGAAACAGGGTTCTCTCGTGATCTTACGGAATAATAGTGAATAAACTGTCAAGTGTATTTCTAAGGTTTAGAAATTGTTATTAGATCATATTGACAGTAGACACAGATGTTATTAGATTGAAATGGGAACAAGATTTACAGATTGAAATAAGCAGAGAAGACTAAAACACCAGAAAAACTTCGCAAAATGAATGTTGAAATGTAACAGGCAAAATGGTACTTTTCTATCACATGTTTTGGACATGCAATCTTATTTAAATGTTTTGGGAAGAATCAGCAAAGAAATGCATAACATTATTCTGGAAATCAGATAGTCCCCCTACTTTAACACACTGGCTAAATGAAATATCTAGCTAAATCCCCTTGGACCAGATTTTCTATAACATCAAAGGCAGACCACATGATATATCTGGCATTTCCTCATCCAATTCATGGCAATAAGAGCAAATAAATAATGAGTGACATGTTTATTCATTAGTATTAAAATTAAAATTAATTATGTTTTTTTTTTTATGCTTTTGTTCAGTTTTTGGTAGAGGGAGGGGGAACATTTTTAAAAGTGTATTATTTAATTAATTGTTTCATGCATTGTGATGAAATTGTACTTACACGTGCTAAATTGACATATATTCTTTCAAAATAATATGTATTATTATTTATTAATTTATTTTAAGACTCATATTGATGCCATAAGTAAATGGCGTCACCTTTCAATGCTTTTATTGGGCAGGATAATGATAATGTGGTTTCACTGTCCAGATCGGTCTACACTTGAGTGTCTGACTACCTGCGGAATCGCCTACACCTGTCTAAAAAAGGTGGGCACAATTAGAATGTGGATAAGATCAGGACAAAGGATTCATGTTAACCAGGTATAAACAGTGTTACGGTCAACAGTGAGATGGTGAAGGATCAAGGTACACCAGGGCGTGCTATTCCCATGGAGCAGTTTGAGGTCAGAGGTGAAAGAGATTAAATCAGGAAGTCGATAAGGGATCTTATATCTGCCATCCGTTGTTTTCCTCATCAGGCATCCCAGCGTGATGTAATTATTAAAAGGCATCCTATGGTCAGGTTGATTCAAAAACCATAACGTTCTTTAGAGTTAAGGTCAGAGGCACTTCCAGGACAGGATGAAACTGCACTTCTAAGGAAGTTTGCACAGAAATATCCCCTTCCTTGAAGTGTCCCTGATTGCACTCACTCTGAGAATGCATGGACGGATATACTATAAATACCTGTGGGGCCACTGCGGAATAGTGCACTGCAGGAGAAAGTCTGATGAGCACAACATAGCTAGTCTACCAAACAGAAGACCAGCTGACTGAGGGATGTTGAAAGGGAAATGGGAAATCATTGTCCTGTGAGGTGTGAAAACAAGCTGTTGTACACTGTTGTTCGTCATTCTTCCGCCTGAGGGTGAAAACAGGATAAGAGGGTGTGGTCTCTCTCTGACAGCCACATGATCCATCACAAATGTAATTATTTGTTGTTATGTACCCTAGCCAGCCTGAGGATGATCAAACCACAGAATGAAATAGAACAATCTATAACCTAAAAGGGTTCTTCGGCTGTCCCCATAGGAGAACCCTTTGAAGAACCCTTTTTGGTTCCAGGCAGAACCTTTTGAGTTCCATGTAGAACCCTTTACACAGAGGGTTCTACATGGAACCCAAAATAGTTCTGCCAAGAACCAAAAAGAGTTCTTCAAAGTGTTTTCCTATGGGGACAGTCGAATAACCCTTTTTTCTAAGAGTGTACATCACTGGGGCCAAGCTTTCTGCCATCCAAGACCTCTATACCAGGCGGTGTCAGAGGAAGGCCCTAAAAATTGTCAAAGTCTCCAGTCACCCTAGTCATAGACTGTTCTCTCTGCTACCGCACGGCAAGCGGTACTGGAGCGCCAAGTCTAGGTCCAAAAGGCTTCTTAACAGCTTCTACCCCCAAGCCATAAGACTCCTGAACAGCTAATCAAAGAGCCACCAGACCCCTCCTTTACGCTGCTGCTACACTCTGTTTATTATCTATGCATAGTCACTTCAACTCTACCGACATGTACATATTACCTCCATTACCTCGACTAACCGGTGCCCCCACACATTGACTCTGTACCGGTACCCCTGTATCTATCTATCTATCTATCTATCTATCTATCTATCTATCTATCTATCTATCTATCTATCTATCTATCTATCTATCTATCTATCTATCTATCTATCTATCTATCTATCTATCTATCTATCTATCTATCTATCTATCTATCTATCTATCTATCTATCTATCTATCTATCTATCTATCTATCTATCTATCTATCTAGCCTCGCTATTGTTATTTTACTGGAGCTGTTTAATTATTTGTTACTTTTATTTACTTTTTTTGTCTTAAAACTTCTTGGTTAAGGGCTTGCAGGTAAGTATTTCACTGTAAGGTCTACACGGCACATGTGACAACATGTCTACACGGCACATGTGACAACATGTCTACACGGCACATGTGACAAATAACATTTGATTTGATTTGATTTGTTTGCTACCTATAGTCAATCCCTGATATATCGACTATTTTATCCCCATGAAGAATGAAGTGTATGTTAAGGCGCCCAGCTTACATCTGACTTATCTGGTATGTGGTCGATGAGGTCACCTTCTTTCCCTGATGCCAAACGGAGCAGCATCTGAAGAGCTTTCCCATAGCTCACTGTCTCTCTGACTATAAACGTGGGTCTGCGTCCCAAATGGCATCTTATTCCCTATATAGTTCACTACTTTTAATCAGGGTCCATAGGAATCTAGTCAAAAGTGATGCACTATATAGGGAATAGGGTGCCATTTGGGACACACATTGTATCTCTGACTAGAAATGCTGGAACCTGATTTGTGGCTAGCTGCAATCAGCCCCTCTGGCTTGATGAACATCTCTGACTGTGTCGTGAATTACGTCTCTGAAAGCACTGGTGTCTTCACAGGTGCCAAACCAAATGCTGGGAGAGTTAAACACAAATGCCTTTCGACCGGTTAGAAGTTTTCCATTGGCAACATGTTTGGTGGATTCCGATAAACCACACATACGGTTATTCATATTTTTTTCATGAAAAGTGAAATATCAAAAAAAATAGTTTATGTCTCAGAGTATCCAAAAGTTATTTTTTCCGGCTTCTATTAGCATCGACTTTAAATATTAATGTTTAAAAGGGTTTTCATGTTTGAAGGTTTAGTAGAGAATGGAAGTCTCTCAACGCTCTCTCTCACCTGTCTGAACTGAAGTGCCAGAGGAGGTGACAGAGGAGGCATAAGTTCAACAAAGTGCAATGGATTCTTTCTCAGCTCTTAAATCCCAACTCGATCCAACTGGGGTTTTAGAATGAATCCCTGGCGAGGAAAGCGGTTATTTCCAACAATGGTAGCAGCTTAGTCGCAGGTGTATCATGAAATAGTGTACTTGTTTTTATTACATTTTATTTATTTATTTTAATTAAAAATATTGATACAATACGACAATAACGATAAGTATTTTTACGGGTTCCTGACCAATTCTTCTATTTTGTGTGTTTTATCTGCACTGAGCTTAACTTCTTTTGTGCATAAAGTTTCCGCCATCGTTTCCTATGACCCAAAAGAGCTTCTGGACATCAGAAACAGAGAGAGAGAGAGAGAGAGAGAGAATTATGACTCTGGCACTCCAGTGATCCGTGTAAAAATGAACAACAACTCAATCAGACATAAATTCTATGTGACTACCAGAAACACTTTTACGGTCTAGAATTTATATGTCTACTAAATTAGCCAGGTAGTGGATACCTGTGTGGAATAGAATGACATTGATTATTTTCTCATATGTCTGTCTGTCTGTCTGTCTGTCTGTCTGTCTGTCTGTCTGTCTGTCTGTCTGTCTGTCTGTCTGTCTGTCTGTCTGTCTGTCTGTCTGTCTGTCTGTCTGTCTTTATGAACCTAAAGGCTTCTATTCATCTGTCTCAGCTGTGATCTGGGTCTTGTTGCTGAGAGAAATAAATCAGTGAAGTGAATCCAAATATGTTCCTGTTGGTTGTGTCATTGACACAGCTGGACTGGTGGACCGGTGGAGGATTGATGTGTCAAGTAATAGGGCCTCTGTCTGTCCTTCACTGTGACGTGAGCCTCCAGGCCCAGTCTGCCTTCCATTGAGAGCAGCCAAGTTTCTGCCATCAATAACTTCACACCTTTGGAGACATTAGACAATTTGCCCATATAGATCAAGAGCTGTTTATAAAAAGTATTGCAGCACAGCCTGTTGATTTTATTCAAGATGATGTACAGTGCCTTCAGAAAGTATTCATACTCCTTGACATATTCCACATTTAGCTGTGTCACAGCCTGAATTCAAAATGGGTTGAATTGATTATTCCCCTCATCCATCTACACACAATACCCAATAATGACAAAGTGAAAACATGTTTTAAGAAGTTTTAGCAAATTTATTGAAAATGAATTACAGAAATGTACATACGTGTTCACTTTGTAGAAGCACCTTTTGCAGCGATTACAGCTGTGAGTCTTTCTGGGTAAGTCTCTAAGAGCTTTCCACACCTGGATTGTGCAAAATTTGCCCATCATTTATTTAAAAAAATGTAATCTCTGTCAAATTTGTTGTTGGTCATTGCTAGACAACCATTTTCAGGTCTTGCCATAGATTTCCAAGTAGATTTAGGTCAAAACTGTAACTCGGACACTCAGGAACATTCACTGTCTTCTTGGTAAGCACCTCCAGTGTAGATCTGGCCTTTTTTAGATTATTGCCCTGCTGAAAGGTGAATTCATCTCCCAGTGTCTGGTGGAAGGCAGACTGAACCAGGTTTTCCTCTAGTATTTTGCCTGTGCTTAGCTCCATCCATTTCTTTTTTACCCTGAAAAACTCCCCAGTCCTTAACAATTACACACATACCCATAACATAATGCAGCCACCACTATGCTTGAAAATATGGAGAGTGGTTCTAAGTAATGTTTTGTATTGGATTTTCCCCAAACATAACATTTGGCATTCAGGACAAAAAGTTAATTTCTTTGCCACAAGTGCCTTGTTGCACTTCAGTGCCTTGTTGCAAACAGGGTGCATATTTTGGAATATTTCCTCATTTTCACTGTCAATTAGGTTAGCATTGTGGAGTAACTACAATGTTGTTGATCCATCCTCAGTTTTCTTCTATCATAGCCATTAAACTCTGTAACTGTTTTAAAGTCACCATTGCCTGGTGAAATCCCTGAGCGGTTTCCTTCCTTTCCGGCAACTGAGTTGGGAAGGACGCCTGTATCTTTGTAGTGACTGGATATATTGATACACCATCCAAAGTGTAATTAATAACTTCACCATGCTCAAAGGGACATTCAATGTCTGCTTTTTAAAAAAGTTTCGGCTTTTAAGTTTTTATTAATTCCAAAAAACATAATTCCAAATAACATAATTCCACTTTGACATTATGGGTTATTGTGTGGTGTGTAGGCCAGTGACAAAACATCTCAGTATAGTCCATTTTAAATTCAGGCTGTAACACAACAAAATGTGGAAAAAGTCAAGGGGTGTGAATACTTTCTGATAGATATATATATTTTTTGTATTTATTTAACCCTTATTTAACTAGGCAAGTCAGTTAAGAACGAATTATTATTTAAAATTATGGCCTACACATCACTGAAGGTACTGTATATTACTTATTTTGGATGCTAATGCATAAATAACATCCAGTCCCCATAGATATTGGTGTTTTGGAAAAATAATGGGTGGGATTTGTTGTTGTTGAGCACATAGGGCCTGATGGATATCAGAGTTAAGTGGTTGTAAATGGAACGTAATTCCTTATTAATGCACTTTTCTCTCTATGTGTATTCTGACCTTGAACTTAAGCATGAGAATAGCATGCTATTCACCTGCTATTCGTTTTGGGTGTAGATTGAATAAATGAAGGTGTGGCGGCCGTATTCTGACCTTGACTTAATTCCCTAATAATTCCAGCACATTTATGAGCGAGCGAACCATGAATAAGGTCTAGTAGCCCATAAGAGTCTAAGCCCTGTCTAAGCCGGGGGAGGGGTTTCAACTAAGCTATATGGAATTGTTTTAAGAAGTTCATGCCAAGGATCATTTAGCTATTTGATTTTGAGTTTTAAGACCCCTTGAAGTATAAAAAAAATATATAATAATAATATTTGATAAAACATTTAAATTTAACATATTGCTATTAGTCCATACAAACTCATTGAATAACAGATTCACTACATGGAACAACAGATAGTCCCTCCAAAGAATATCTGAAGTAAATTTGTTCTGAAGTGTCTGTCATATATCATAGAGATATAAGAAAGATCAGGAATGGTTTTAAATATTTATTTTTTTACATGTATTTAACCACTTACTTTTGGCACTAAACAGTTTCCTTATATACTTCCATTCATTTTCTCAACTGGTACCGGGGGACCTTCAGACGAGTCTTGTGAGGCCTGAGGGAGTCCTAGAGCAAAACATTATTAGTGTGTAGACCAAACTGTTGGGACACTACAGACAGAAGTTGGCAGATCAGCTGTACCGACTTCAGGCGAGTCCCAAGACACTTGTGGGGGTCGTAGAGCAAAACGGAGACACCATTGTCTCATCTTTCCATAATAGTTTGTAGGCCAAACCCTTCGGACGCTAGAGACGATTTAAAAAATATACAGTTGAAGTCGGAAGTTTACATACACCTTAGCCAAATACATTTAAACTCAGTTTTTCACAATTCCTGACATTTAATCCTAGTAAAAACTCCCTGTCTTAGGTCAGTTAGTATCACCACTTTATTTTAAGAATTTGAAATGTAGTAGAGAGAATGATTTATTTCAGCTTTTTTTTCTATCATCACATTCCCAGTGGGTCAGAAGTTTACATACACTCAATTAGTATTTGGTAGTATTGCCTTTAAATTGTTTAACTTGGGTCAAACGTTTCGGGTAGTCTTCCACAAGCTTCCCACAATAAGTTGGGTGAATTCTGGCCCATTCCTTGTGACAGAACTGGTGTAACTGAGTCCGGTTTGTAGGCCTCCTTGCTCGCACACGCTTTTTCAGTTCTTCCCACAAATGTTCTATAGGATTGAAGTCAGGGCTTTGTGATGGCCACTCCAATACCTTGACTTTGTCCTTAAGCCATTTTTCCACAACTTTGGAAGTATGCTTGGGGTCATTGTCCACTTGGAAGACCCATTTGCGACCAAGCTTTAACTTCTTGACTGATGTCTTGAGATGTTGCTTCAATATATCCACATAATTTTCCTTCCTCATGATGCCATCTATTTTGTGAAGTGCACCAGTCCCTCCTGCAGCAAAGCACCCCCACAACATGATGCTGCCACCCCCGTGCTTCACGAGAGACAAAAATGCATTTATTTAGATGTCTTCCTTTGATCCCTAAAATTCTGAACCTGTTCTCTCGATATGTTTATTCGATGTGCATAGACATGGAATCACTGGTCACTTTAATAATGGAATACTGGTCACTTTAATAATGTTTGCGTACTGTTTTACTAATTTCATATGTATACAGTGCCTTTGGAAAGTATTCAGACCCTTTGACTTTTTCCACATTTTGTTATGTTACAGCCTTATTCTAAAGTTGATTATTAAATAGTTTTTTTCCCTCATCAATCTACACACAATACCCCATAATGACAAAGCAAAAACCGTTTTTTAGAAATGTTTGCTAATTTACACAAGTATTCAGACCCTTTAGTCAGTACTTTGTTGAAGCCCCTTTTGCAGCGATTACAGCCTCGAGACCTCTTCGGTATGACGCTACAAGCTTGGCACACCTGTATTTGGGGGGTTTCTCCCATTCTTCTCTGCAGATCCTCTCAAGCTTTGTCAGGTTGGATGGGGTGCATCGCTGCACAGTTATTTTCAGGTCTCTCCAGAGATGTTTTATCGGGTTCGAGTCCTGGCTCTGGCTGGGCCACTCAAGGACATTCAAAGACTTGTCCCGAAGCAACTCCTGCGTTGTCTTGGCTGTGTGCTTAGGGTCGTTGTCCTGTTGGAAGGTGAACCTTCGCCCCAGTCTGAGGTCCTGAATGCTCTGGAGCAGGTTTTCATCAAGGATCTCTCTGTACTTTGCTCCGTTCATCTTTGCCTCGATCCTGACTAGTCTCCCAGTCCCTGTCGCTGAAAAACATCCCCACCACTATGCTTCACCTTAGGGATGGTGCCAGGTTTCCTCCAGATGTGGCGCATGGCATTCAGGCCAAAGAGTTTAGTCTTGGTTGCATCAGACCAGAGAATCTTGTTTCTCAAGGTCTGAGAGTGTAACGAATGCCCCGCGCAGAGCGGCGGGCCCTCCTCCTCTCCAACGATCATCCTCGCCGGCGTTCTAACCGGCGGTCGGGGGAAGATGGTAGTAACACCCTGATGACCCACACCTGTTCCTCGGTCATCAGGGTCACTATTTAATCCACGTGTTTTCTGTTCAACCCTTGCGGGTTATTGTTCTATGTGTGTTGCCGTCTTTGATTAAATGTTAAATCTATTCAAATCCTTCTTCTCCTATTCGTCTTTTGCCTCTACACTCACTTTCACCCCTCGCAATATCACAGAGAGCCTTTAGGTGCCTTCTGGCAAACTCCAAGTGGGTTGTCATATGCCTTTTACTGAGGAGTGGCTTTCGTCTGGCCACTCTACCATAAAGGACTGATTGGTGGAGTGCTGCAGAGATGGTGGTCCTTCTGGAACGTTCTCCCATCTGGTGATCTGTCAGAGTGACCATCGGGTTCTTGGTCACCTCCCTGACCAAGGCCCTTCTCCCCCGATTGCGTAGTTTGGCCGGGCGGCCAGCTATAGGAAGAATCTTGGTTGTTCCAAACGTCTTACATTTAAGAATGATGGAGGCCACTGTGTTCTTGGGGACCTTCAATGCTGCACAAATGTTTTGGTACCCTTCCCCAGATCTGTTCCTCGACACAATCCTGTCAGATCTGTTCCTCAGAGCTCTACGGACAATTCCTTCGACCTTATGACTTGTTTTTTGCTCTGACATGCACTGTCAACTGTGGGACCATATATAGACAGGTGTGTACCTTTCCAAATCATGTCCAATCAATTGAATTTACCACAGGTGGACTCCAATCAAGTTGTAGAAACAACTCAAGCATGATCAATGGAAACAGGATTCACCTGAGCTCAATTTCGAGTCTGAATACTTATGTAAATAAGACATTGCTCGTCCTAATATTTATGTTATTCTCATTTCCATTATTTTACTTTTAGATTGTTTGTATTGTTGTGAATTGTTAGATATTACTGCACTGTTGGAGCTAGGAACACAAGCATTTAGCTACACCCGCAATAACATCTGGATCAAGTCAAAACAACATACTTTCCATGCAGTAAGAATGCTTGACCTGATATACAATTGTTTATTTTTGTTTCAGGACTGTATATAGTGATAGTTGAATATGTAAATCTAACCACGTTTCTGCAGCACAAGAGTCATGTTTTTTTTTTTACTTCTATGGGTTGAATGGGGTCCGTAGACCGGAGGACTGGGGTCTTACAGAAGTTTACAAACACTGCAGTTTATTTTCACCACCAACTGGGGATTCTGGGGGAGTGGTCTGACTGGTGTGGAGGAAACCTTTGATGGTTCCAAGAATTTGCATCGATAAATGGGGCCATTGCTTCAAACATCTGGAAAGGTTTGAGTGTTTCTCATCATCTACTCCACAGAGAATTCTGTCTCAGAGTCGGGAGAGCACAGCTACAGTACAACCTAAAGGTACCTCAACTGCAACAGAGCTGTGAGGTTGGTTTAAGGACACACACTTTGAGGAACAATGAAACTTTGAGACTATGGCCACGAAACATCCAGAAGACGATAGCCAATAAAAATATTTAGTCATTTTAGATCATTGGAGGATAACACTACTGTAGTTTTTTCACAATAACTGGTAGTGTCAGGGAAATATGATTAGGTTACTGCTCTGCGGTTCACCACGTCATTTAAACATTTTGAATGCCAGCTGAATAGAAACTCTGTACAGACAAAAAATATGAGAATGCTGGAAGCTTCCATTCTCATAGGTATCACCACAGAGAAGATCAGTGCTTAAATGAAGCTGCTACAATATGTTCCAGTGGGAAGGCATTCTGTATTTTTCTGTTTTGTTGCTTAACAACCAACCCGTCTATTTGCCAAGTAACAGAGCCGGTCATGATAAAAGAAAAAGCTAACCCAACTTTCCACAAGCACTAAATGCTGCTTTCTGATTACAAATGAAGACTATGTAAATACATTTCTATTATCACTATACCACGTAGGAATGGGCTTTCTTGTGTCTCTACCTCAGTTGACCTGACCTGGCAGGATAAGGGTCTGCCCAAGTGTTTTTTCTCCATCTTCTTCAATTGCAACACACCCAAAACACATTGTAGGTTGCGTACACTCTAAAGCAGCAATGTTTTCCTGATTAAGCTTCTTTTACGAATCTAGATGGAGCATAAACAAACAGCTATTTCAAACAGCCACCTGATGCCTGCTAATGAATACTGGGTAGCTTGTGTGATTGTAAAATGCACCATAGGGAAAACAGTCTGGTCAACAAGCTGGTTCTGATTACATGGGCTCCCGAGTGGCTCAGCGGTCTAAGCCACTACATCTCAATGCTAGGGGTGTCACTACAGACACTCTGGTTTGAATCCAGGCTGTATCACAACCGGCCGTGATTGGGAGTCCTAAGGGCTGCGCACAATTGGCCGGTAATTTGGATAAGAATTGCCTAGTTAAATAAATATTGAAGAAAAATAAACATGCCTTGTCCTCACACACAGGCACATGCACAGATAGATTCCTTGGGATGCTGCCCGCTTTGCTTCTGATGAAAAAAGTGCCCTTTTGATTGGTGGCAAAAAAAATCTCTCTCTCTCTCTCTCTCTCTCTCTCTCTCTATATATATATATATATATATATATATATATATATATATATATATATATATATGTATATATATATATAGGTAACAAACTAGAAAAATATATTGAAAAAGAGCTGCTGCACTCCTCCTGCACGAGCTAGCCCACCTACCGTCACCGGGCGGTGAGTTTGAAATGAATACGTCAGGTTACTTTGGAATTTCTAGCATGTTTCTTCTAACAGTCAGGGACAGGGATGGGGGCATCTGCAGTTTTACTGTTTGTCAGTAGCAAAACAAATCAAGTAAAGACAATTTACCTTGTTTCAACAGAATAGCCTAGCTATAGCTAATAACTAGCTAGGATCTTAATTTGATCACTCTGTTGCAGCAGGAAAGGTAAACTTGTAGTGTATTTCAGTTTTAAAAATACTTTTAAAGTTTGTAATTTCCACTTTGAAATGTCGTACTTGATTTGCCCAAACGAAAAATGTATCAACCCCTACAAAAATGTCCATGAATTATAATCCATATAATAATCCACATTTTCTGTTGCTGCAGGATTATTTTCCTACTGTCAAAGCAATGTGATGGTGAGAATGAAAAGACGTGCAGGAGAGGTACAAATACCCCTAAGGAGCTCATAAGAAGTGAGTACTGTGTATACTACTGTTTATTCAGCATAGTTACGAGGTGTGAGAATGATTTTCTAATGCTGTTTTGGTGGCTGAAGTTATTCCGCACAGCAAAAAAATACAACATGTAAATGAGAGGCGTAAATGTTAATGGAATAACAGTTGTAATCCTCGGTTACAATGTGAAATATTTATTACACCTGAGGGGCTCACAGTATATCAGAAGTGTAGCTGCACTCTGGCAGAACAAATCTGTATCGGAAAACTCTTTGGAATCTGTGTGTTTTATAGACAGTGTTTGAGTTCAGTATCATCTTTCTCTATTCAGTCCAAATTTACCTCAAAGATATACACTGAACAAAAATATAAACGCAACATGTAAAGTGTTGGTCCCATGTTTAATGAGCTGAAATAAAAGATCCCAGAAATCTTCCATAAGCTTATTTCTCTCCAATGTTGTGCACACATTTTGTTTTTTACATCACTGTTTGTGAGCATTTCTTCTTTGCTAAGATAATCTGTCCACCTGACAGATGTGGCATATCAAGAAGCTGATTAAACAGCATGATCATTACATAGGTGATCCTTGTGCTGGGGACAATAAAAGGCCACTCTAAAATGTGCACAATGCCACAGATATATCAAGTTTTGCGGGAGCGTGCAATATACTTGCTGACTGCAGGAATGTCCATCAGAGCTGTTGCCAGAGAATTGAATGCTAATTTCTCTACCATAAGCTGCCTCCAATGTCATTTTTGAGAATTTTAGCAGTACGTCCAACTGGACTCACAACCACAGACCACATGTATGGTATCGTTTGAGCGAGCGGTTTGCTGATGTCAACGTTGTGAACAGAATGCCCCACGGTGGCTGTGGGGTTATGGTATGACAATGAACACAATTGTATTTTATCGATGGCCATTTGAATGCACAGAAATACCGTGACGAGATCTTGAGGCCCATTGTGAGGCTCATTTTTTAAGGTATCTGTGACCAACAGATGCATATCTGTATTCCCAGTAATGTGAAATCCATAGATTAGGGAGTGAGGAATTTATTTCAATTGACTGATTTCCTTAAATGAACTGTAACTCATTAAAATCTTTGAAATTGTTGCGTGTTGCATTTATATTTTTGTCCAATATAAGATGAAAAGTAAGGTCCTTCATATTATTCCAGAAAGCTGAACTCTGTAACCCATTTGTTGAAATGTCTGATGGGATTAAGTGAAATGATCAAACACCTGCCCAGTTCACTCGTGATATTTTCATGTTGACATGTATCTTCTCATGAGGAAACAGAAACGTTGAATACATCGAACAAAGGTACAGTTCAAATGACAGGTGTGGTCTATTCAAAACAGAAGTTAATAGACAGAACGATGGAAACATATCATATAATTCACTATATAGACACCTAATCCATTGCCTGAGGTGTACTGAAGCGCACAGACTGTTGTGGGTATAATGAAGGCTGTGTGTGTAAATCCTCAAATACTGTTTTTGCAGTAAATCATATCTTCACAAAAGTCAATAATAATGTTTTTTAGAGAACTGACAAAATAAAAAAAAGCTTTAGAGTTGTAACTGCTTGACATACTCATAAACACATGGCAGCCGTGACTAATGCCACATACTGTTGTTACAAACATGCTTGATGAAGTCCAATCTAACCTTTTTACCTGTGTTGGAAACCTTTTTTTAGGACTAACGTAATTGTGTCTGTGTCACAAATGGCACCCTATTTCCCTTTATAGTGCACCACTTTTGAGCAGGGCCCATAGGGAATAGGGGAATAGGGTGTCATTTGGGATGTTGCTCGGTATAATACTCCTTCAGCAAAATGCTGATAACTGCAGGGAACATCTTATCCTCTTCTTTTTTAGAGAGGAAGTCAGTTTGCCAAAAATGGAGTGAGATGGGAAAATATGGTCTGTTGCATGTGGAATCTGAATCCTTCTGAGAGTTCTGGTGCATTTGCACATCAAAGACATAATTATGTCATCCTGGCAGACAAACAGTCTGGGGATGAGCAGATTCTCAAACATGGTTGGCTGGCTGCATATTTCCACTTTTCCACCACATGAATGATTGGAAGACGTGAGATGGTTTTGTGCAGCAAGCTGAAACCTCTGACCTTAGAATTATTTAACACAGTCAAATGTCATCCCAGGCCACCAATACTTCTCTCGGAGCACCTCCAGGGTCCGGCTGATGCCTGGGTGGCCAGTGGCGGGTGTAGTGTGCGCCCAGGTCACCAACCTCTCCGGGGTACATACAGTGGGGAGAACAAGTATTTGATACACTGCCGATTTTGCAGGTTTTCCCACTTACAAAGCATGTAGAAGTCTGTAATTTTTATCATAGGTACTCTTCAACTGTGAGTGACGGAATCTAAAACAAAAATCCAGAAAATCACATTGTATGATTTTTAAGTAATTAATTTGCATTTTATTGCATGACATAAGTATTTGATCACCTACCAACCAGTAAGAATTCCGGCTCTCACAGACCTGTTAGTTTTTCTTTAAGAAGCCCTCCTGTTCTCCACTCATTACCTGTATTCTCTCACAGGTTTGTAACATATACACTGATCTCCTATTAGAAAATTATTATCCCAAAAGGATCTCAAAATGTACCAATATACAGTTGAAGTCGGAAGTTTATATACACTTAGGTTGAAGTCAATAAAACTCATTTTTCAAACACACCACAGATTTCATGTTAACAAACTATAGTTTTGGCAAGTCGGTTAGGACATCTACTTTGTGCATGACACAAATAATTCTTCAAACAATTGTTTACAGACAGATTATTTCACTTATAATTCACTATATCACAATTCCAGTGGGTCAGAAGTTTACATACACTAAGTTGACTGCCTTAAATTTTTTCACCTTTTCACCTTTATTTAACCAGGTAGGCCAGTTGAGAACAAGTTCTCATTTACAACTGCGACCTGGCCAAGACAAAGCAAAGCAGTGCGACAAAAAAAACAACAAAGAGTTACACATGAGAATAAAACAAACGTACAGTCAATAACACAATAGAGAATCTATATCTAAACAGCTTAGAAAATTCCAGAAAATGATGTCATGGCTTTAGAAGCTTCTGATAAGCTACTTGACATCATTTGAGTCAATTGGAGGTGTACCTGTGGATGTATTTCAAGGCCTACCTTCAAACTCAGTGCCTCTGCTCAACATCATGGGAAAATCTAAAGAAATCAGCCCAAAATATTTTAGACCTCCACAAGTCTGGTTCATCCTTGGGAGCAATTTCCAAATGCCTGAAGGTACCACGTCATCTGTACAAACAATAGTACGAAAAGTGCAAATCAATCCCAGAACAACAGCATCCCAGAACAACAACCTTGTGAAGATGCTGGAGGAAACTGGTACAAAGTATTTATATCCACAGTAAAACAAGTCCTATATCAACATAACCTGAAAGGCCGCTCAGCAAGGAAGAAGCCACTGCTCCAAAAGATCGTACTTTTTGGAGAAATGTCCTCTGGTCTGATGAAACAAAAATAGAACTGTTTGGCCATAATGACCATCGTTATGTTTGGAGGAAAAAAGGGGGAGGCTTGCAAGCCGAAGAACACCATCCCAACCGTGAATCACGGGGGTGGCAGCATCATGTTGTGGGTGTGCTTTGCTGCAGGAGGGACTGGTGCACTTCACAAAATAGATGGCATCATGAGGAAGGAAAATGATGTGGATATACTGAAGCAACATCTCAAGACATCAGTCAGGAAGTTAAAGCTTGGTCGCAAATGGGTCTTCCAAATCGACAATGACCCCAAGCATACTTCCAAAGTTGTGGAAAAATGGCTTAAGGACAACAAAGTCAAGGTATTGGAGTGGCCATTACAAAGCCCTGACCTCAATTCTATAGAGAATTTGTGGGCAGATCAGTTACACCAGTTCTGTCACGAGGAATGGGACAAAATTCACCCAACTTATTGTGGGAAGCTTGTGGAAGGCTACCTGACACGTTTGACCTAAGGTAAACAATTTAAAGGCAATGCTGCCAAATACTAATTGAGTGTATTTAAACTTCTGACCCACTCTACTATTATTCTGACATTTCACATTCTTAAAATAAAGTGTTTGATCCTAACTGACCTAAGACAGGGAATTTTTACTAGGATTAAATGTCAGGAATTGTGAAAAACAGAGTTTAAATGTATTTGGCCAACGTATATGTAAACTTCCGACTTCAACTGTACATCTGAAACAAAATAGAATGTTTAAGAGTCTTACCTTTTTTATACTTTATGTTCCCTGTGTGAGTTTTGGTTGTTTTAGTCTTCTCAGTGGCTTCGCTATGCTCTTCTGCTGTAACAGTAATGGGACAGTTCAAATACATTGGACTTACAGATAACCTTGGCTCTGTAGGTTCAACATTAATCTGGATGTCCATATTGCACAAGCCTGTGAGGAGGGTGCAGCGAGAGGAGACAAGGACATGCTGTGCCCGAGACAAGAGAAGAGGCAGAGAGTTGGAGAAGAGAAGCTCTCAGATGAGACTATACTGCCAAAAGTGAAAGAACTTTAATTCTGTCTTTTAGTATTTAGTATTTTATTAGGATGCCCCTTAGCTGTTGCTGAAGCAGCTGCTACTCTTCCTGGGGTCCACAGGAACATCATCTGTGGCCCATTTGGCCAGGAAGTGGGTACAACTTCTATCATAATGACCAGGTAATGACTCTCTTGCCATCAAAAATATTTGAGGTGAAATTAAGGGCAATGTAAGCTAAATCAATAATAGCTACACTCACAGTACTTATGTCTATACCACAAATTGGTAGACTGAAAAAAGGACAATGTGATACAGCTGCAGCCCTGAGAATAAATTGGTGTCCTTTGCCCTTAAATGATGGCTGTTATTTGCCCTTAAATGATGGCTGTTATTTGCCCTTAAATGATGGCTGTTATTTGCCCTTAAATGATGCCTGTTATTTGTGCTTATATCATCATTTGACTATTTACTGGATTTCACAGAGAGACAGGCGAGTAATAATGGAATCAGGTTGGAATATTTATTCTACAGACTTGTAAGAGTGTGTCTGAGCTATGATAATTTCTCTCAGGTGAATAACAGCAAACCAATAAGGGTTAGGGTCTCTTGGAGTTGTGGATATTTTCCCCAGTCCTCTGTGTACAAGGGTTGCATCCCAAATGTCACCCTATTCCCTTCACCGTGCACTACTTTTGATCTGAGCCCTGGTTAAAAGTAGTGCACTATATAGGAAATAGGGTGCCATTTGGGATGCCACCATGATGTATAATTTCCTTCTTTGAAAGCCAGGCAGGAGAACATTAGGAACATAAATATCACTGACTGGTTGGTTCATTTTAACTGTTGGCACCGGATGATGACGTGCCCACCCCAGAGACGCAGCTGGAGGCAGGCAGACCTAGCCACTCGCTGCCTCAGGTTCCAACCCAAGCCCAGGGAGATTACAGCCAATCATAGGAAACAGACAGTGAGAGAGCAACCAGTCTGGGGTTAAAGCAATTTTTTTTTTAAACTCTGACTGTTGCTGCTGTGAATATGGAATTGATTAATTACTAAATTAACAGGACACTGCTGCAGATGTAGGATCTTAATTGGATCACCCTGTTGCAGGAGAACTTTCCTGCAATGCAGGAAATGTAAAACATGTAGTGTATTTGAGGTTTAAAAAGACTTCTGAAGTTTGCAATTTTACCCTTATGAAAAATGCACTGTATCACCCCCTACAAAAATGTACATTAACTGTAATTCACATAATAATTCACATTTCCTGTTGCTGCAGGATTATTTTCGTGCTGTAGAAAACTGGCTCAAATTAAGATCCTACATCTGTACATCTTTCTATAACGGACGTCATTAATTTGAAGCTTCACTGGATCGTAATGATTCAGTTATAAATATTGTTAATGTCACTGTCCGAAGTGATGTGTTTCAACATGTGAACACATTGAACACATCAAATATTTGTCCACCAGATTGTTGATTTCAAGTTCATGTTCAATAAGTAATATGAAAAGGTTATGGGGTCAAGAGTGTCTAACATGTATGACCTTGGTGGATGTTGTACCTGGTGACCTTGTCCTTGCACCTGGAGTATTTCTGAATGAAAAGTGGCAAAAGTCAAGCCACACAGTATGTGTTGTAGACCCAGACTCTGGCGTGAGCATTGACCATGGTGCTCTTCATCCTCCCACTGAGCTCAGACCAACACAGTTAAATAGTTCAAGTGAGAGTTATGTCTTGAATAGCGACCGCCAGGCCTAGAATTACCGTCCAATATGATAGTCAATACCCCCCTTTTACCTTGAAACACTTTTCCATCTGGAAGTCGATGTACAGTGGTTGTAAAGGAAGCCAAAGCGTGGCAGCAGCGTCTTGTAAAAGCATCTCCACGGTGGTTTGTCAAGAACTGTAATCCATAGTTGCTCTGCTGTCACAGCTGGGGAAATCACATGCGCTGAATTCAAAAGGAGTTGACTTTACTGTGAAATGCTTACTTACGAGCCTTTTCCCAACAATGCAGAGTTAAAAAATAAGAAAATAGTAACACAATAAAATAACAATAACAAGGCTATATACAAGGAGAACTGGTACCAAGTCAATGTGCAGGAGTACGAGGTAGTGGGTTAATTGAGGTAAAATGTACAGTACATGTTGGTAGGGGTAAAAGTGACTAGCAAATCAGGATAGATAATAAACAGAGTGGCAGCAGCGTATGTGAAAAGTGTGAAAGTGTTTCTATGTATGTTTCATCATAGCGCTTCATGTTTTTTATGACCGTACTTGAAATTTTCCGGATTGACTGACCTTCATGTCTTGAAGTAATGATGGACTGTCGTTTCTCTTTGCTTATTTGAGCTGTTCTTGCCATAATATGGACTTGGTATTTTACCAAATAGGGCTCTCTTCTGTATACCACCCCTACCTTGTCACAACACACCTGTTAATTGAAATGCATTCCAGGTGACTACCTCATGAATCTGGTGTACAAAGCTGTCATCAAGGCAAAGGGTGGCTACTTTAAAGAATCTCAAATGTAAAATAAATGTTGATTTGTTTAACACTTTTTGGGTTACTACATGATTCCATATGTGTTATTTCATAGTTTTGATGTAGAAAATAGTAAAAAAAAAGAAAAACCCTTGAATGAGTAGGTGTTCTAAAACTTTTGAATGCTACTTTATACTGTATATACACACATCTTTTTAAAATATATTTTCCTTTATTATTTTCAGCTAACCATACCATCCCTGCCCTAATTGGAGTAAACTAATGAACAACAACACTTAGGCTTCTACTTCCAGCTTAAAAATACTATATGCATTTTACGGACACAATCTATTTTACAATAGTTATATTTTGTTCGTTTTTAGTCCTGTCCTTCCTCTACCCTCAACCCCCATTTATTTATGATGTCCATCCAGTTTGGTTTCTATTTGCCATACATTTTTAACTGGGCTGTTTCACAAAAGTTCTGAACCTATATACATTTTACAGATACAGTATGTTTTACATTTGTTATCTTGTTGCTATTAGTCCCACACTTCAGCTCCATTCAACCCCTCCCATCTATTAACAACATCCATATAGGTGTCACGATCGTGTGTGTTTATAGACCCAGGCGAAGCGTAGATATAGTTTGACATCGTTTTATTCACGTATAACTAGACTTAATGCCGAACTATACAAAAATAACAAAGATATACACAAATGAACAAGCACACACACTTACTGTGAAATGACAATCAGTGTGGGGTTGAGCAACTTAAATAGAATCCCCAATCAGAGACAACGTCTCACAGCTGTCTCCAATTGGGGATTCAACACAAAATGAAAAACACAGATCTAGATATCTGATCTGTCAGGCTCTGACCATGGCCAAAAGGTACTCCCTATGGCCAGAGCCTGACAATAGGATTTCTATTTGCCATATATTTTTCAACTGTGCTATGATGCTTCACAAAAGTTCTCAACCTTTCTATTCCCATAGTTTCTACAGATTGTAAATTAAAGATAGACATTTTTGCTAAAAGTATGATCGATTGACTGTGACTTTTCAAATCACCCGCATCTGCAGCGTTAGCTCCAGGTAAATGTTACAATTCTTCAGCCATTCCTGTACCTGTGACCATAAACAGGCTACATATGGACAGTACCAAAACAAATTATCTAATGACTCTGTCTCTTCGCAGCAAAATCTGCAGAGTTGGGAAAGTTGTATGCCCCATATATATAACATTCTTTTGGTTGCAAGAATTATAATTATTTAAATAAAAAAATGTGGCGTTGTTTTGCATATCAGTTCATAAACCATATCCCATGGAATCGGTACATCGAAAATCTCTTCACAACTATTTAGCAATTTATACATTTTTTGGTCTTTAAATTAAACTGGTATACTTTTTTATTTATCACAATTTTGGTCTTTAATGCAGGGCCGACAGACAAGTTCCTTACTGGTCTTTAATGCAGGGCCGACAGACAAGTTCCTTACTGGTCTTTAATGCAGGGCCGACAGACAAGTTCCTTACTGGTCTTTAATGCAGGGCCGACAGACAAGTTCCTTACTGGTCTTTAATGCAGGGCCGACAGACAAGTTCCTTACTGGTCTTTAATGCAGGGCCGACAGACAAGTTCCTTACTGGTCTTTAATGCAGGGCCGACAGACAAGTTCCTTACTGGTCTTTAATGCAGGGCCGACAGACAAGTTCCTTACTGGTCTTTAATGCAGGGCCGACAGACAAGTTCCTTACTGGTCTTTAATGCAGGGCCGACAGACAAGTTCCTTACTGGTCTTTAATGCAGGGCCGACAGACAAGTTCTTTACTGGTCTTTAATGCAGGGCCGACAGACAAGTTCCTTACTGGTCTTTAATGCAGGGCCGACAGACAAGTTCCTTACTGGTCTTTAATGCAGGGCTGACAGACAAGTTCCTTACTGGTCTTTAATGCAGGGCCGACAGACAAGTTCCTTACTGGTCTTTAATGCAGGGCCGACAGACAAGTTCCTTACTGGTCTTTAATGCAGGGCCGACAGACAAGTTCCTTACTGGTCTTTAATGCAGGGCTGACAGACAAGTTCCTTACTGGTCTTTAATGCAGGGCCGACAGACAAGTTCCTTACTGGTCTTTAATGCAGGGCCGACAGACAAGTTCCTTACTGGTCTTTAATGCAGGGCCGACAGACAAGTTCCTTACTGGTCTTTAATGCAGGGCTGACAGACAAGTTCTTTACTGGTCTTTAATGCAGGGCCGACAGACAAGTTCCTTACTGGTCTTTAATGCAGGGCCGACAGACAAGTTCCTTACTGGTCTTTAATGCAGGGCCGACAGACAAGTTCCTTACTGGTCTTTAATGCAGGGCTGACAGACAAGTTCCTTACTTTCTCCCCCTTCCTCTTGCCTCTTCCATTTTTGTGGTAATGCTGCAATTAGTTGGTAGTAATTTTGGGTAGATCAGACATTCCCATATATTTTTGTTAGCTGCATATGTGACATAGCTCCACCAGTCCTATTTATGATATAATTTATAAATCAATTAGTATATTTGATTATATTATTTGATGTATTATTTTTTCTGTCTTTTCTGGTGGATTAAACTGAAATTGCAACCAACTTTCTATGGTTTGTTTTAAAAATAGCGATATTTTGGAGATGATTTTGTTTTCAAATAACCGAAAATGAGAGGTTGTAATCTGAATAGAGGAAAAAATAACATTCTTGAACATTAGGTGAGACGTTCTTACTAATTTGCTAGACACCAGTTCGGATTCAAGTATAACGTTCGTATGACTGACACCTTAACTGGCCAGACTGGCCTCACAACCAATGGCAAAATCACAATGGATAGGCCTAAGAAATGGTAACTTAGTTCGCAAACAGGAGCAATAGTTCACAAACTGTGCGGAAAGTAAGCCAAGTAGTTCCTTAATATGCGTAATTTAAAACACATCTTCAGGGAAAATACCAGCATAGAATTCAATTGGACTACCACCCAGCTTGACACAATAATAAACAGTGTGACTTGACTCCTGGGTTTTCAATAGAAAACATAACCCTAAAAAAGCACACTAAAAAAAGAATGTGAAAAGAACACTTGGTTTCCGCACCCGTGTGAACAAATCACATGTAAAAAAAAGTCACGTCAGACGTAATGTTTCACATACATTTTTCCTGTGAACAAATCACCAATCAGACACAGTTGTTTTCTCCCCTCAGCATCCTACTAAGTATCTTAACAGAACTTGGCTCTGGTGGTGTATCCCACTTTCCACATGGCTGTGTTATGACTGGTGAGAGGGGCATTTTTCTATAATGTAGGTAATTTCCGTTATCAGTCAGAAGATTCAAGGGCCAAGCGTAATAGAGCCAAGACTTTGGCAACTGAACAAGAATAACAAGTGATCAGTCGAATGCTGAGAAAACGGGGTGGAGAATGACACCAAGGACTTGGCTAATCTTCACTTCCGAACAGCTATTGACACTTCGGCACTCAGAGAGTGGTTGGAGACAGTCTCTATAGACTAGAAACGACTTGAGCTTTCATAGAGACCTGAAATAGATCATCAATCAATATGGATGGAAAGGAAAATACTGAATATATACTGTACTACTCAGGAGTTCTCCCTTTCCCTTATTGACTACAGCGTACTCCGCTTATAGGGAATTGGGTTATATTGATAATATTGTCTTGCACAGATGTGAGGAGTGCACTGTATTGCTTTTAAGGAAGATACATCTTGTACTGTATACAGTTCAGTGGCGGTTGCTGCCGTTTAAGAAGAGGGAGGACGTTTTTATATTTTTTATGAGCATGGCCTTTTTCTATTACAGCATATTGGATGACTGTCATTCATCTTCCATTCACCCAACTCAACTTAACATCAATAGGTTTATGCTACTACACAATATTCACATTTTCCCTATACCCATTATGAGATATATATTTTCAACAGAATCGACAGAATGAATACACCCCTGATCACACGCAAACACAGTTCACTTACATAGCTGCCACGTACAAACAGCATGATCCCTTTAATCGTTGTATTCCTTCTCGCATCTCCTCCCCTTTTCCCTTTGCTTGTGGACTTGCTTCTCCTTAATTTTTTAAATAAATTAATCTGTTCAAAACTGTTCAACTACTGTCTTTCTCTCTCTTTTAGTCAACTACTCACCACATTTTATGTACTGCAGCGCTAGCTAGCTGTAGCTTATGCTTTCAATACTAGATTCATTCTCTGATCCTTTGATTGGGTGCTGTAAGTTGTCATAATTTCTGTGTAAGTCTATGGAAGTGGGGATCCTAGGCTTTGTATTGAAGCCAATGTACCCAGAGGAGGATGGAAACTAGCTGTCCTCCGGCTACACCATGGTGCTACCCTACAGAGTGCTGTTGAGGCTACTGTAGACCTTCATTGCAAAGCAGTGTGTTTTAATCAATTATTTAGTGATGTCAATATATTCAGTATAGTTTCATCTAAGAAGGATAACTTTTTTAATGTTTCACTATTTGTATTTTTATGAAATCGATTCCTCCTCTGAGGAGCCTCCACTGATACAGTTCATACCCTGAACTTTGTTTCTTCTCTTATTGACTATTTTGCAAGCATGCGTCTGACCATATTGGTATTCTCCCAGCTAGTTCATTGATTCACATTGGTATTCTCCCAGCTAGCTCATTGATTCACATTCCCTACTGGTTCATTCAGTCATTCAGTAGACTTCTCATCCTCTGTCATTAATGCCCACTGACCCACTTCAGGATCAACCCCAACCTTTAATCAACCGTTTCCTTGGCTATGCTCCACCTGTTCTTTGCTCATCCTTGCATCACATTTCAAATGGTTGAGCTCTGAGTAACGTTGGGACCAGGGTTAAGAGTGACCAGGGCCACTCAGCTAACCACCCTGTGTTTACATCACGTCAGGAATCTGGGCTGCTTCCCAAATGGCACCCTAGTTCCTATGTAGTGCACTACTAACCACTACTAACTCATAACGCTCTGGTCAAAATAAGTGCACTATATAGGGAATAGGGTGCCATTTGGAACAAAACTCTGGCTTAGCCATTCAGGAAGCCAAGGCTGAGAGAAAATTAAGAGTTACATGAGAGAGATGTGTAAATGTAATGCTCGCCTGACTGCCTGTCTGCCTGCCTGACTGCCTGTCTGCCTGCCTGCCTGCCTGCCTGTCTCAGTGTGTAAAACCACATGTACCACATTAAACTCAAGGCAGGCCAACGTCCTCATGCTGCTCTTCGTGTGTATACAGTGACATATCTAAATGTTTTAAATGTCTTATAATACAAATGAGAGTAAATCTACACTGTAGGTGGTATGGGAACCTGCTGACCTTGTCATTCTTGCTGAAAGGGAGAGCTTAGAGTAACCAATTTGGAGACTTGGGACACACAGATGCCTCATCTGTTATTCAGCTTGGTGAGGAAGGCAGTGGAGAGCTGGGCCTGAAGAAACTGGGATTAGAGGACATTGCGAGTGGAAGCACCAGCTGCCAGCTTGGTGTCCGTTACATCTGTTGCATGTTTCAATTCAGCTGGTCTTTTATCTTAAATTAATAATGTCGGTCCACAAACAAAAGACTTCCCCAATATACACAGTGCTTTGAAAGGACAATATACGCACAAGTGTCTGATAACCAGACAGACGCTCTCTCATAACAAAGGAAGGACTTCTTGCCAATTTTCTATACAGCAAAATAGAAAAATTCACATCAGTACCCCTTGATTATACTGTGTATGAACTCTGGTTAATCAAGAGGCGTTTGAAGCAAACAGAGTTTCCTCATAGTAAGATAATACATAGGTTAGAAGAAGTCAGTCAGTGATAGATGTCGAAGGTTGGTGTGGAGTAAAAGGGCAGGCCCTGTGATGAAGCCTGTACTCCATATGGCTGTTTGGTAACATGTACGTGTCAACTCATAGCGGGCACTTCTCGAAGACGCTTGTGAATCTGTCAATTCCCTCTATTTGAATTATGATAGTATTTACACAACCTGATGAACCAGCCTAGAGTAAATTCTGATGTTTTTTGTCAAATACGTCACTCATCAAATTTTAACTTTTTCAAACAGGAGCCTACCTCTCCTGTCCTAACAAGTATTCCTGTGTTAAATGTACCAAAATGGTCCATATACCATAAAAAAACTTATATGGACCATTTTGATACATTTGACACAGGAATACTTGTTAGGGCAGGAGACGTAGGCAGGAGAGACCAACCGTATTGCATGGTAACACTTGTGATGAGGGTCAGGTTGGTGATATCCTGACTCATCAATTCCTCTGGGCTTCTGAGGGGATCCTGTTCTGTTTGAGATGGAAGCTGAGCTCAACACATAATAATCACAAACACGGTGAGAGGAATGTTAATAATTTCTGTAAGCACACTGGGTGTTACAAGAGATGTAGCCATCTACATCAGCATTACCTCCCAACAACCATCCAAGCCATAGTCTAGTTTCTCTGTTGCCACACGGCAAGAGGTACCGGTGCATCAAGTCAGACACCAACAGGCTCTTGAACAGCTTCTGTCCCCAAGCAATACGTCTGATAAATAGCTACACAAACTGAGTTAACCTTGTATCTTTATTGACCATTTAAATCTTTGCACTGTCTAAATGCACACTCACAGGGCCCGACACAGTCACACCAACACACAAAAACTCACTCCATTTTCTCACTCACACATACCGTGCACACATATTTACAGTATACTGACTGTACACACCAGCACATCCACTCACATACAAACTGCTGCTACTCTGTTTATCTTATATGCTTCTGCCTAGTCACCTTACCCCTATACATATCTACCGCCATCACTCCAGTATCCCTGCACATTGTAAATATGGTATTGGATGTCAAGGTTGCTATGAGACAGGACCCAAGGCACTGAGCAGTACTATAAAGACATTCCTTTTATTATGCAAAACAATAAACAATAGGTGAGACCATGAACTGGAATGTACAAAGACAAACACAAAAACCCACACCCAGGTGGAAAACCAACACAAAAACCAACTTAAATAGGATCCCCAATTAGAGGCAACGCAGCGCAGCTACCTCCAATTGCGGACCACACAACACAACCAACATAGAGATATCCAGAGAGGTCTCTGGATACTTAACCTGGCAACCATAAAGGTTTCCAGAGACCTCTTTGAACATAAATCATTACATTGGAACTTACTTTTAAAATATTTCCTGTATATAGTATGCTTACTTACTAACTTACTTACTTACTTTATTGTATATTTCATATTTCCTATTCTTATTTCTCGTGTTTCTTTTCTGGTATTACATTGTTTTTAGTTCGCAAGAAAGGCATTTCACTGTGCTTCTGCATGTGACATTAAAACTTGAAACAATGCTTATTTGAAGATACTCCAAGAAAGCAAAGAAACAAAAGGTTGATGGGTCTGAACATCACTTAAATAGTATTAGATATTGCATAATACCAACTTGAAATGAATTGGGACAGATTGTAGAGTAGTAACCTTCCCTGCTGTGCTCAGTTGAGGACCTGGCTTGGGAAACATGCAGAGTTGGAAAACCCTCCTCAAATCAAATGTGACAAACCCATCAAATGTATCAACTATACTGTAGGTGCACTTCACTTCAGTAAAATCAAAGAAAAGAAAACACAGCAAAGAGTTGTAATATCCATTTTCTTCAAGTTGCAATGACCTGTGGGTGAATGAGGAAATACATTTTTTATCTTTAGGGTGCCAACTGGGACACAGACGGTGACACACAGGACTCACGTCTCACCTTGCCTGTTTGGAGGTAACAGCTTTATCACACAGACCCATTGCTTTAATAACTCAATGCTGTGAGAAAATAATACAATAATAATACACTATGATGTAGGTTTAATGACAACAGATGAAATGGCATTGTAATACGTGTTTTGTAATGTACAACCTCAGTCATTAATACAGGGGGCTAATACAGCGGGCCTTAGAAAAACAAATCAAATTGATGATAAACACTGATTTTTAAAGGTCAGACTCACTCAAGAGGCAGAGAACTGAGAGTAAATAAAGATTTGGAGTTTCTATTGTTTTCTCCTGACTGGGGAGTCAAGGTAATGATCCTGAGTGCCAGAAATATCTTAGCTAAATCAAGAGCACCTCAAGTATTTGACATAATGTATTTATTTGACCCAGGTCTGGATGGCACCGAGGGACCCACGCAAAGAGAGACAGTTCCATGTAGCCTTGCAACTAGAGACTTCTGTCAGCACCAAGGACTATAAAACACATTGAGAAGTCCATGAGGGAGAGAGAGTGAATAGCAGTACACTGAGTGTACAAAACATTATTTGCATATTGAGTTGCACCCCCTTTTGCCCTTAGAACAGCCTCAATTTGTCGGGGCATGGACTACAAGGTGTCGAAATGCGTTCCACAGGAATGTGGACTCCAATGCTTCCCACAGTTGTATCAAGTTGGCTGGATGTCCTTTGGGTGGTCTACCATTCTTGATACACACGGGAAACTATTGAGTGTGAAAAACCCAACAGCGTTGTAGTTCTTGACACACTCAAACCGGTGTGTCTGGCACATACAACTATACCCCATTCAAAGGCACTTGAATGTTTTGTCTTGCCCATTCACCCTCTTAATGGCACACATACACAATGTCTCAATTGTCTCAAGGCTTAAAAATCCTTCTTTAACCTGTCTCCTCCCCTTCATCTACACTGATTGAAGTGGATTTAACAAGTGACATCAATAAGGGATCATAGCTTTCACCTGGATTCACCTGGTCAGTCTATGTCCTGGAAAGAATGTTTTGTACACTCAGTGTATAGCTATAGCATTCTCCTCTGGATGCACTATGCTGCATATTAGGGTAACTGAGGCTATGCTGCTATGTAGTTTTTTGTGATATCACAATTCTTTTTGGCCGTGGGTCAAGGATACGTTCTGAGCAACAACAGAAAAGCTGTGTCTGATGTGAAAAACAGCACACTCTCCAATCCTGTTAACCTATTGCAACACATTATTATGACAACAAAGAAATTGTTGATTTAAAGATAAAATATTTTGACTACGTAGCAAGATGGACATCCTGTTATGTGTGTTGCTTAGCTGTTTGTTTTCATGGAGATATAAATGTTTATAAGTAACCTCAATGTGCCGTACCTATAGCTACATGTTTAACCCAGATTTATGTAATCACAACCATTTTGGATACTGGGAATCTGTCCAAAAGTCCACTATACAATTAAACAGTCCTATATTGTTATGTAAATTGTATACATCTATCACTGTATAGGTCTACGTTTGTGCCAAGAGACTGTCAACACAAGAGGAGTGGTAGGACTGTTTACATAACCCAGGTGAATAAGGAAGGACATCTTTAAAAAGGAAAGGAACATTTCCTTGAGGCTGTCCTTGGTGGGGCGACCTGGTATGTATGTACTGTATACACACTGTATTTGCAGGAGGAGCAATGCTGCGTAGTTACATTAGCAGCACACTGATGCCTGACCTTGGTGATGTGTGATTGATTTCGTCAAACAATAGAAGTTGATCTCCACACATTGTCATGTAGGCCTGATTATCCTTCTAAACGTAATGACAAGTACAAAACATTATTTGCATATTGAGTTGCACCCCCTTTTGCCCTTAGAACAGCCTCAATTTGTCGGGGCATGGACTACAAGGTGTCGAAATGCGTTCCACAGGAATGTGGACTCCAATGCTTCCCACAGTTGTATCAAGTTGGCTGGATGTCCTTTGGGTGGTCTACCATTCTTGATACACACGGGAAACTATATGTATGTACTGTATACACACTGTATTTGCAGGAGGAGCAATGCTGCGTAGTTACATTAGCAGCACACTGATGCCTGACCTTGGTGATGTGTGATTGATTTCGTCAAACAATAGAAGTTGATCTCCACACATTGTCATGTAGGCCTGATTATCCTTCTAAACGTAATGACAAGCCATAGTGCTTTGATGCCAGATCTTTTTTGCGCTCTTGATAACTCCATTGCTGTAATTTTCAAGCCAATTTGGCATGATAATTCTATTGGGTGTAGGCAAGAGAGCAGAAAAAGGCTGCTCAGATGCCATTCCATATGTTTACGTTCCAGCCATTATTATGAGCCATGCTTCCTTCAGCAGCCTCCTGTGGTACTTTGGCACAAGAATGGTTCATCACAACATTACATAATGCTAAAGTATACAGTATCTACAGCAACCAGCGCACACATTATACAAGGAGATTATGGAGAAGACGGTGGTGTAAACAGGTGGTAGAAATAGGATAATTTTGATCCCCCACTAAAAATAGTAGTGGAAGTTATCCATACATACCGCACATACTGTAGAAGAAAGCTGGAGTTAATATTACAATTCATTACTATTAGTATTTTTGTTGAAACTTAACAACTGCAGTTTCTCTACTACTCATCTTTGGTCTCTTCACTGTCTCATTAGACGGACATTATGGCCTTAGCAGAGGCCACAGACTACATCTGGTTTTCATGCATCCCCACATCTCTCTTAAGTGCCATATTTCAAGCCTCGCTGTTATTCTTCCAATGGTGTGATCACAGGCCTCTCCCCGAGTGGCTCTTTAAACGTTAGCCTTATGTTAAAACACATGAGTGCTGAGACTTCCAGGGAACGTGATGTATTTCAGCCGTGACGGTTAGCATGCGTGACATTCCCTGACCTCTACTGTTTGGTTACCCCCGTAAACTTATTGTGCATGGACCAAGTGGGGGCCGAGGTAGGGGTGTTTGGCGATGCGATTACTTGAGAGTTCAACCCGAATTTTAAGGCCATGAAGGAGAGAGAGGAAAGCACATATTCATAATTTATGTTTCTATACGTCAAGAAATACGTAGAAAGACTACAATGAGATACTCACATTTCTTAAAATAGGCCATTCTCATAAAAATGGCGGTTTTTATGGCCTGGTCCTTAGACATTTGGGCATTCCAGTATGATGTTTTTAAGGTCCCTTGCAGCTCGAACAACATGTAATGTTCAACATACACTTTTACCACGTCGTCAGGCTTACATTAGCAACAACTTTATTACATACATCAGACATGCTTCTGTATTCACTTTGAAATAGTTTGTGCCATTTAAGAAATTCAAATTAAAATATGTAAAAGACTGGACAATTTTGAGGTTTAGGCTTTACAAATTACGCTTGACACTTTCTCTTGGCTGTCTATTGATGAGCACTCAATCAATTACTACAGTACTTCAATGAACACTTCCTTATATTCCGAAGTAAGAGCCATGTTAGTCATGGAATGGCAGTGGAGCATCTTACCTAACCTACTCAATCCCTTGTGACAGGAGAGGAATTCAGCTCTTCAATGTATGAATTCCTTTTATTTGAAGTTACAGAAGAGGTGGTAGGCTATATGTTTTCTTCTATGTCTGTAAGTCGGTACATACATATTTTAATGTTCTATGTTATAAACCTTGAATTTCATTTTACTGGAAGAAAATGAAATTATTGACATACTTTCAGCAGCAATGAAAGAGACATCCAGAATAACTACTGTATATGAGCTCAATATGAGACAGACGATTAATCACTTTTTCTCTAATATGATTTTCATTTTGGTTAAGTTTAGACAAATGAGAAGAGACAGGCTGACGTCAGCCTCTCTCTCTGTGAGAGGTACTGTACTGTATTTACACTGTAGTATGACACAAGGGAGGAATAGCTACAGCCTGACATGGTAACAATAGGGGAACATATTCAAAACCTCATATGCTACTGGCCAAAAGTGCTTTAAGCCATTTTAGTTTCAGAGTTTTACCACATTTTCCTGTAACATAATCATATATGGGCCACTCCTGCACTGTCTTGGCTGTGTGCTTAGGGTCGTTGTTCTGCTGGAAGGTGAACCTTCGCTCCGGTCTGAGGTCCTGAGCGCTCTGGAGCAGGTTTTCATCAAGGATCACTCTGTACTTTGCTCTGTTCATCTTTCCCTCGATCCTAACTAGTCTCCCAGTCCCTGCCGCTGAAAAACATCCCCACAGCATGATACTGCCACCACCATGCTTCACTGCAGGGATGGTGCCAGGTTTCCTCCAGAAGTATCACTTGGCCTTCAAGCCAAAGAGTTCAATCTTGGTTTCATCAGACCAGAGAATCTTGTTTCTCATGTTCTGAGAGTCTTTAAGTGCCTTTTGGCAAACTCCACATACATTTGATCATGTAGTGTATCTTCAGGTGTCACAATGAACACACAGAACAAGTTTCCAAATGTTTAACATTTCACACAAAGGAAACCCCCCAAAAGCTGGTATTATCAGCTCTTTGCAACTGACAGTAAATTGCATTACAAAAAGGAGAAATCTGACAAGGTCTTTTTCTACTGCACATTGTTGAATAGTCATGGTAATTCAACAATAATCCCAGAATATCAAATCAATATAACTCCACACAGTATAGGTAACTGCCAAAATAATGGAAACACCTGAGTAAACAAGGGATACAAAGTATATTGAAAGCAGGTGCTTCCACACAGGTGTGGTTCCTGAGTTAATTAAACAAATAACATCCCATCGTGCTTAGGGTGGTGCATAAAAATGCTGGGCAGACCATTATGTTGGCTACCATGGCTATGCCCACATAGGATGACAATGCCTCATTCCACAGGGCACGAGGGGTCACTGAATGGTTTGATGAGCATTAAAACGATGTAAGCCATATGCCATGGCCGTCTCAGTCACTAGATCTCAACCCAATTGAATACTTATGGGAGATTCTGGAGATAGATAGATAGATAGATAGATAGATAGATAGATAGATAGATAGATAGATAGATAGATAGATAGATAGATAGATAGATAGATAGATAGATAGATAGATAGATAGATAGATAGATAGATAGATAGATAGATAGATAGATAGATAGATAGATAGATAGATAGATAGATAGATAGATAGATAGATAGATAGATAGATAGATAGATAGATAGATAGATAGATAGATAGATAGATACAGTGGGGAGAACAAGTATTTGATACACTGCCGATTTTGCAGGTTGTCCTACTTACAAAGCATGTAGAGGTCTGTAATTTTTATCATAGGTACACTTCAACTGTGAGAGACAAAATCTAAAACAAAAATCCAGAAAATCACATTGTATGATTTAAAAAAAAAAAATTAGCATTTTATTGTATGACATAAGTATTTGATCACCTACCAACCAGTAAGAATTCCGGCTCTCACAGACCCTCCTGTTCTCCACTCATTACCTGTATTAACTGCACCTGTTTGAACTCGTCACCTGTATAAAAGACACCTGTCCACACACTCAATCAAACAGACTCCAACCTCTCCACAATGGCCAAGACCAGAGAGCTGTGTAAGGACATCAGGGATAAAATTGTAGACCTGCACAAGGCTGGGATGGGCTACAGGACAATAGGCAAGCAGCTTGGTGAGAAGGCAACAACTGTTGGCACAATTATTAGAAAATGGAAGAAGTTCAAGATGACGGTCAATCTCCCTTGGTCTGGGGCACCATGCAAGATCTCACCTCGTGGGGCATCAATGATCATGAGGAAGGTGAGGGATCAGCCCAGAACTACAAGGCAGGACCTGGTCAATGACCTGAAGAGAGCTGGGACCACAGCCTCAAAGAAAACCATTAGTAACACACTACGCCGTCATGGATTAAAATCCTGCAGCGCACGCAAGGTCCCTCTGCTCAAGCCAGCGCATGTCCAGGCCCATCTGAAGTTTGCCAATGACCATCTGGATGATCCAGAGGAGGAATGGGAGAAGGTCATGTGGTCTGATGAGACAAAAATAGAGCTTTTTGGTCTAAACTCCACTCGCCGTGTTTGGAGGAAGAACAAGGATGAGTACAACCCCAAGAACACCATCCCAACCGTGAAGCATGGAGGTGGAAACATCATTCTTTGGGGATGCTTTTCTGCAAAGGGGACAGGACGACTGCACCGTATTGAGGGGAGGATGGATGGGGCCATGTATCGCGAGATCTTGGCCAACAACCTCCTTCCCTCAGTAAGAGCATTGAAGATGGGTCGTGGCTGGGTCTTCCAGCATGACAACGACCCGAAACACACAGCCAGGGCAACTAAGGAGTGGCTCCGTAAGAAGCATCTCAAGGTCCTGGAGTCTCCTAGCCAGTCTCCAGACCTGAACCCAATAGAAAATATTTGGAGGGAGCTGAAAGTCCGTATTGCCCAGCGACAGCCCCGAAAACTGAAGGATCTGTAAGGAGGAGTGGGCCAAAATCCCTGCTGCAGTGTGTGCAAACCTGGTCAAGAACTACAGGAAACGTATGATCTCTGTAATTGCAAACAAATGTTTCTGTACCAAATATTAAGTTCTGCTTTTCTGATGTATCAAATACTTATGTCATGCAATAAAATGCAAATTAATTACTTAAAAATCATTCAAAGTGATTTTCTGGATTTTTGTTTTAGATTCCGTCACTCACAGTTGAAGAGTACCTAAAAATGACAGACTTCTACATGCTTTGTAAGTGGGAAAACCTGCAAAATCTGCAGTGTATCAAATACTTGTTCTCCCCACTGTAGATAGATAGATAGATAGATAGATAGATAGATAGATAGATAGATAGATAGATAGATAGATAGATAGATAGATAGATAGATAGATAGATAGATAGATAGATAGATAGATAGATAGATAGATAGATAGATAGATAGATAGATAGATAGATAGATACTTTATTGAAATTACTTTATCGGCCCAGTCAGCTGCTAAGTCACCATCCTTGAGGCTGTGAGTGAGAGCGTCTTTACAAAGGGAAGCGCCAAACAGAGCCTTCAGTGCCTTCAGAAAGTATTCATACCACTTTATTCTTTCCAAATTTTGTTGTGTTACAAAGTATAATTTAAATGGATTTAATTGTAAAATAAATTGTCAACGATCTACACTAAATATTCTGTAATGTCAAATTGGAAAGAATATCTAACGTTTGTAAAAAATAAATACAATAAAAACACAAATATATTTTGATTTTATTCAAACCCCAGAGAAAATACATGTTAGAATGACCTTTGGCAGCAATTACAGCTGTGAGTCTTTCTGGGTAGTTTCTAAGAGCTTTTCACATCTGGATTGTACAATATTTGCACATTATTCTTTTAAAAATTCTTCAAGCTCTGTTAAATTGGTTATTGATTATTTCTAGAAAGACATTTTCAAGTCTTGCCATAGATTTTCAAATCATTTTACTACAAAGATACAGGCGTAATTCCTAACTCAGTTGTCGGAGAGCAAGGAAACCATGAGGCCAATGGTGAATTAAAACAGTTACAGAGTTTAATGGCGGTAATAAGAGAAAACTGAGGATGGATCCACTCCTATTACAGAAGAAAACCTGGTTCAGTCTGCTTTCCAACAGACACTGAAAGACAAATACAACTTTCAGCAGGACAATAACCTAAAACACATGGCCAAATCTACACTGGAGTTGCTTACCAAGAAGACAAGTTACAGTTTTGACTTAAATCTGCTTGAAAATCTATGGCAAGACTTGAAAATGGCTGACCCAGAGAGGTAGAAAGAATAAAGAGAAACAGAGAGAAAGAAGCATCACAGAGGAAGTCAGAAGACCAGGGGAGGATTTCAAGTTGGGTTTAATTGCATTAGATTTAATTGAATTTACCTTGATTGCAGCCCATTAGTGTTGGCTATTAGCCAGACAAAACCTGCTGAGTTCAACAGTAAATAGTGTCAAAATGTATCCTCAAGCCAAATACTGTTTTCCTCATTGTAGACTATTTGATGTGTAATTTTATAAAACGTTTAGAAATAGCAGCTTCCAAATGTTATTGCATTACAGCCTCAGTTAAAACTGGATTAAATGGATTTACTATTTCTCTCACCCATCTACACACAATACCCCATAATGACAAAGTGAAAACCTAATTGACATATATAACTACCTAAGAAGCATTAGGCTCTTGGTCTAATATGAGCTTTTAAGCACCCAAGTAACTCCACTCAATGCACTGTCACCATCGTAGGCTTGACTACTGCATTTTCTCACTGATATACCAATACATATATATATTTCAATCAGTTCAATTACTTATTCTTCAAGGCCTGAGGCACTTTGATCAGTCACGTTCTTGAAGCCCAATAATCAAATACTTAGCTTCCTAGTATATATGGAAAAATGTTTATGAATTACTTTTTGGAGGGTTATTGTCAAAATAATGTATTATTATCACATAGTCAGTCCTTGTTTTACTGATGTGGAAAATGGCCTCTCTTTCAATTCTGTGGTGCATGTCTTTATATCTATTACAAACATGCCGTTTAGACATGCTGACCTATTTCAGACTGGGCCGTGACTTCAGTCCCTCCCCGTATACTCCCAGGGTCAACAATGATTGTCCTAATGTATTTGAACAGGATGCGCCGATGAACAAAATGGGTACACATATGTGTAAGAAACAAGACAGAGAGAGAGAGAGAGAGAGAGAGAGGAAGAGAGGAAGAGAGAGGCAGAGAGAGAGAGAGAGAGAGAGAGAGAGAGAGAGAGAGAGAGAGAGAGAAGAGAGAGAGAGAGAGAGAGAGAGAGAGAGAGAGAGAGAGAGAGAGCGTGCGTGCGTGCAAATGCTTCAGGGAGTTCACATCTATCGGCCCAGTCAGCTGCTAAGTTACCATCCTTGATGCTGTGAGTGAGACCGTCTTTATATCAGCCCTCATGTCATAAGGTGAAAGGTGTGTTGTCCTGTCTGTGCCTTTTCACAATGGTCTGAGAGTGAAGTTCTCAACATAAAGCAACAGGGTACGGGTATTTTCCGCTCTACGGGGTTCTCTTCTTTCCTTGTCTAATCATGCAGCTTGGTTGGAGAGTTAGGTAGCGACAGCAGTGTTCTTTTTCGTTTGTCCAGACTCTCTGGTGAGGGTAAATCATGTCATTAACACAGAAGTATCCAGACTCTCTGCCTGAGGCTGTAAATACAACCCACTATGGATGCGTCCCAAATTTCTAACATAGTGTGCTACTTTTGACCAAAGCCCTATGGGCCCTGGTGAAAAGTAGCCCACTATTAAGATAATAGGGTGCCATTTAGGATGCACAGCATGTTGGAACTCCAGCAAAAACATCATATCACAGATGATGTGGCTTTGGAGTCTTGTATGACTCTTCATGCTGAGTTACCGACCATAGACCATAACGTTCTTGTTAATAAAATCACAGAAACAGATATATTTAAATCCATATTAAACACACTTTAATCTAATTCCTTCCATTTGTAACTTTTGTTCAATGTGACTGACCCTTTTCGTCAGCATTAAAGAGGATAGAAGGCACCTTTTTTATTAAAAAAATTACTCTATACTTACAGACAGAGGAGGGTATGCTTTCGGTTTGACCACAGTGGTTACCTACACTGGGCTAATCAGATATTCATATTAGCAATCAAGTGAGAAGATTGTGTCATCATGGAGCTATGGTTGCCCATAGGAGTCAACAAAATAGTGGTTTTTGCCTTAATAAATGAACTCACCTCTTTGGAAAATTCATATCAATTGACATTCAATCCGTAACACAATACCCCTCAGGTCTTAATCTCTTTTACATAGAAAACCACACAAGGAAATAAGCTACATTAAATTTGATCCAGTGACCAAGGGATATAAAAATAATATCTGTGCTGGTGTCCAACCGAGGATGGATCTGATCAAACAAAATCAATTATGTTACAAACAGCCTAACATAAATATACTCAAATATGAGTACCTCTTCTTCTATACCTGCTTTATATAGGTAACCACAAAAACATACTGCTGAGAAGACAGCATGCAGGTCTGGACCAGGATAAGCTTGTTTACGAGGTTGTGATTGCCCTCTCTCCACTGTTAAGACCATAGACAAGACACGCACGCAGATGAGAAGTCCCTCTAGTGTCAATGCTTTTCCTGGCTCGCAGCGCACAAAAGCAAATTTACGACAAAGAAGGGCTTGCTCTCAGCAGGGATCTTCATATCAGCTGGATTTCCCACTATTCCGGCCTCTCCTGATTCCAAGGCCTTCTGTCTTCACAGAAATTGTTCGGCTACCAAAAATAATAACGTATCAATCTTTCTGTGGGGAGACTAGAAAGAGAGAGAGAGGCTGAAACATATTACAGGAGGATGGATACTAGACTGTCTATTTAACCTACCAGAAAAGCAATCTCCTCTGTTAGAAGCCATTAGCTACCGCTTATTAGAACATCCTAACCTATGAACTGCCCCCTTTTTCTGGTTTCTCTCGTCTCAGATTCACACAAGGGAAAACAGGATATGAGGTTGACCACTATTTGAGAAATATTATCTTTCTTTCTTTGTCTATTATCCAATTATGATTAGAATTCTTCAAGTAATGTTATTTGATAGACTTCAATTTCCTCAAAAAGCAGTTCTGCTGAACGCAGACTGTGATGATCTAATGTTATTCTCACTGAGGAAGATAAATGGTCCTTTAGATTGCCTTTTCCCACCTGGACAAAAGGAACACTTATGTGAGAATGCTGTTCATTGACTACAGTTCAGCGTTCAACACCACAGTGCCCTCAAAGCTCATCACTAAGCTTAGGACCCTGGGACTAAACACCTCCCTCTGCAACTGGATCCTGGACTTCATGACGGGTCACCCCCAGATGGTAAGGATAGACAACAACACATCTGCCACGCTGATCCTCAACACTGGGGCCCCTTAGGGGTGCGTGCTTAGTCCCCTCCTGTACTCCCTGTTCACCCACGACTGTGTGGCCAAGCACAACTCCAACACCATAATTAAGTTTGCCGACGATACAACAGTGGTAGGCCACATCATCAACAAGCTAACATGGTCCAAACACACCAAGACAGTTGTGAAGAGGGCACGACAACACATTTTCCCCCTCAGGAGACAAAAAAGATTTTGTATGAGTCCCCAGATTCTCTAAAAGTTATACAGCTGCACAATCGAGAGCATCCTGACCGGTTGCCTGGTATGGCAACTGCTAGGCATCACTGGGCCAAGCTTCCTTATTATCTATGCACAGCTACTCGCTGTTTATTATCTATGCATAGTTACTTCACAAATTACCTCGACTAACCTGTACCCCTGCACATTGACTCAGTACCGGTACCCCCTGTATATAGCCTCGTTATTGTTATGTAATTTTCTTACAGACTTATCCTACATTTTTTTACTTCAGTTTATTCAGTAAATATTTTCTTAAATCAATTTCTTGAACTGCATTGTTGGTTAACGGCTTGTAAGTAAGCATTTTACGGCAAAGTTTACACATGTTGTATTCGGCACAAATGACAAATAAATAGGATTTGATTTGATTGTTGCCTGAATCAAACTACCATTTAACCCTCATTATCGGAGCTCAAGGACCCTGTTATCTCTAGTTACTTACAAGGGAAAATGTATGTAATAAGTGTCAAACGTGAGAATATGTGTCCCTCAAACGGCTCCTCTGAAACAGATGTGACCTTTAGTGGGTAGTTTACAAGGTGAATTACATACTGTAGGCTACATACTGTGGTGGAATAGAGAAATGTGATGATTGTCAATGACTGAGCTACAGTAGTTTAGTAATGATACAATTCAAAGTTATACAAATAACCATCTCACACTGTTTATTATAAGCTGTATACAAGTTCACATAGCTATATAGAGTAGTTGTAATTGTATGGTAATTCAAGGTAATGAATCATTTGAATTAATAAAGTAGAATACACATAATCATTTCACACACTATTAAATTGCACTCAAAGATTTACTCCTCAAGCAATGGAACATTGACTAAGGCACGAGAGATACCTTTTGAAACTTGAGGTCCACTCTGAGTCTGATGGGGATCGAGCAGGTATTTGTGAGAATAGCTATCAATATCATAGATTTTTGCTCCAGATTTGGTGTGAAAGATTTTGTCATAGATACAAAGTGCTCTGATACAGCATACTCTTATAGTATTGTCCATGTTAAAACTATAAACGTGTTGCGTCGGAAGATGGTTCTTATCTTTTTCCTCTCTTGTCGATCCAGCTGGTGTGCACAGAGAGCAGAGTCTTCACCCCTGAGAGCTCCTCTGCAGGAGAGATCATAGAAGGCAAATGGAGAATGGCAGATTACAGTCCTGACGGCTGTCTGATGCTGTCTGTGTTCTGTACCTTCGCCACTACCACCACCACTAGCAGCAGGGCGAGCCAGGGTAGTGAGTAGTCAGAAAGTCTGGGATGGCGATGCTCCAGCAGACAGCAGCTCCTCTGTGCTAGAGGAAGAGGAAGGCCTGGGAGCTGCTCAGAGTACTGCGTCCATTCACATGAGAAGCATTTGAGGATATGAGGGAGTCAAGGGTTTATAGTATTGTACAAAGTATTGAATAGATGATAAGATATACATGTATCATCTTAAATTGTTACATTTATTATAGTATAAAGTAGAGAGAGAGAGAGAGAGAGAGAAAGATATAGAGAGAGTGGTGGATGCACCTCACACACCACCATCCTAAAGCTTGCCAGCCGTGATATACAGCGGGTGAAATAAGTATTGAACACGTCACCATTTTTCTCAGTAAATATATTTCCAAAGGTGCTATTGACATGAAAGTTTCACCAGATGTTGGTAACAACCCAAGTAATCCATATATATAAAGAAACCAAAACAAATAAGATCAGAAATTAAGTTATGTGTAATAATGTGAAATGACACAGGGAAAAAGTATTGAACACATGGAGAAAGGGAGGTTCAAAAAGGCATGGAAAGCCAAGACAACAGCTGAAAACTATCAGTAATTAAAAAGCAATCCAGCCCTCTGTCAGTGCAAATTAATATCAGCTGGTTCAGTCCCAACTGATGGCCTACAAAAAGGTCTCATTGCCAAGGTGTCACACAAGACACATCTCATGATGGGTAAAAGCAAAGAGCTGTCTCAAGACCTTCGCAACCTAATTGTTGCAAAACATAATGATGGCATTGGTTATAGGCGCATTTCTAAGCTTCTGAATGTTCCAGTGAGCACTGTTGGGGCCATAATACGGAAGTGGAAAGACAATCATTTCACCATAAATTTGCCTCGACCAGGTGCTCCTCGCAAGATTTCTGACAGAGGAGTGAAAAGAATAATCAGAAGAGTTGTCAAAGAGCCAAGGACCACTTGTGGAGAGCTTCAAAATGACCTGCAATTAGCAGGTACTGTTGTCTCAAAGAAAACAGTAAGTAATGCACTCCCCCGCCATGGCCTGTATGCACGCTCACCACGCAAGACTCCATTGCTTAAAAAAAGCATGTTGAAGCTCGTTTAAAGTTTGCTGCACAACATTTGGAAAAGCCAGTGAAATACTGGGAGAATATAGTGTGGTCAGATGAGAGCAAAATTGAACTGTTAGGATGTCATAATACACACCATGTTTGGAGGAGAAATGGCACTGCACATCACCCTAAAAACACCATACCAACAGTGAAGTTTGGAGGTGGGAACATCATGGTGTGGGGCTGCTTTTCAGCAAATGGTACTGGCAACCTTCACATAATTGAAGGAAGGATGAATGGGCAAATTTACCGAGACATTCTTGACAAACATCTGCTGCCATCTACCAGGATGATGAAGATGAAACGAGGGTGGACATTTCAGCAAGACAATGATCCCAAACACACAGCCAAGGAAACTCTCAATTGGTTTCAAAGAAAGAAAATAAAGCTGCTAGAATGGCCCAGCCAATCACCTGACTTAAATCCCATTGAAAATCTATTGAAAGAACTGAAGATCAAGATTCATAGAAGATGCCCACGGAACCTTCAAGATTTGAAGACTGTTTGTGTGGAAGAATGGGCCAAAATCACACCAGAGCAATGCATGCAACTAGTTTCTCCATACAGGAGGCGTCTTGAAGCTATCATAAGGCTTTTGTACAAAGTATTAAATAAATATCAGTAAGTGTGTTCAATACTTTTTCCCTGTGTCATTTCACATTATTACATTCTTTGTATGTATGGATTACTTGGGTTGTTACCAACATCTGGTGAAACTTTCATGTCAATAGCACTTTCAATACTTATTTCACCCGCTGTATACTAATAACCCTGGCAACAGACAGGAACAGACAGGTATAGCACTAGGCCAGGGCACTAGTTTGCCCAGCCGTGATGAGAAAGGTAATGGAGTCTCAGCTGGCACAGAGAGAGAGAGAGAGAGAGAGAGAGAGAGAGAGAGAGAGAGAGAGAGAGAGAGAGAGAGAGAGAGACTCTGCCTTCCCACAGCACCCATTAACGCAACCTGCTTCGCTGCTTCAAAGCTCAGGGCTCATTTCATGTGTAATCCCTGAAATAGAGCTAGACTTGCTCACTGTTACACAGTCCTGAATCTCATTACACACATCCATCTGTCCTAAAAGTGTCAAAAGCAATAGGAACTTTAGGTGTTGAGGATGGCATTCAAACTTAATAGCTCCTAAAGCTGGGTTCCCCAACTGGCAGTCCGCGGCTGAATCTAGTTAATGATTCCTGTCCTAAGGCATGTTAAATGTAAAGACCTGAAGCAGCGAGTGACTAGCCTACACAGCTGGCTACGTCACAATTACCTTTCATTCCTCGCAAAGTGTGCACTTGTTCACTTCCCTTCACTGATTTGAAAGGAAATGGAAAATAAATATGGTGGAAACGTCCTCTAGTTTATGCCTCCACCAATGCTTTTAGATTTGTGGGAAGTAGTGAACAACTGTACACTTCAGGAGAAAGGAGGTATTATTGGGCCGCACCAGAGGGAGGAATGCCACAGTACCCTTCCTCTACTGAACTCTAAATGACCTGTACTGCAGCGAGGAAAATTAGAGAATATATGTTTTCTTGTCCTTTGAAAGTTCAGTTGTGTTGACTCACTGAAGCCATTATTGTTTGAGATCGACCAACTGAAGCTGTTATTACGTTAGAGATTGTCCCCTTCACATCATGTCTCACCATGCCATGAGGAGCCAAGGCTTCTAAAGCTGTCTGATACATCTGTCTCTCTCCTGATTGGTTTGTTCTACATAACACCTTATTTCAACAATGTTATCTGTGCTGAAGAAATGTACAATGTTCTGGAAGCTTCTTGCGAATCTGTGGCAATTCATAGCAGTTAATTTCTACAGGCATACATCACTGGTCAAAAGTTTGGGTTTTCTTTATTTGCACAATTTTTCTGGGTCTTCCATTCCTGTGGCGTCCTCATGAAGCTGGTTGAGAGAATGCCATGAGTGTGCAGAGCTGTGGGTGATTTATGCTCCCTATAGGTGAGAAAATCTATATGTCAGGCTCTGGCCATAGAGAAGCCTATTGCTTCTCTATAATTCTATGGTCAGAGTCTGACAGTTCTATGTGTTCTATTTCTGTGTTGTGTTTTGTGTTGGATCCCTAATTAGAGGCAGCTGCATTGCATTGTCTCTAATTAGGGATCCTACTTAAGTTTGTATGTCCCACACCATTGTGTGGTTCATTGTCTTCAGTTCCGTTCATGTAAGTGTATTTACTTTTGTTATATCGTGTTTCTTTTGTATAGTTTGAATAATTACTTTATTAAAGCATGTCGAACTATTACTGCGCTGCGCCTTGGTCCATTTATACACACAAGCGTGACACTATAGTAACTGACCTATGGCTGAAAATTTTCTTTATTTGCACTATTTTTTACATTGTAGAATAAAAGTGAAGACATCAAAACTATGACATAACACATATGGGATCATGTAGTAACGAACAAAGTGTTAAACAAATCAAAATATGTTTTATATTGGAGATTCTTCAAAGTATACCACCCTTTGCCTTGATGACAGCTTTGCACACTCATGGCATTCTCTCAACCAGCTTCATGAGGACGCCACAGGAATGGAAGACCCATAGTGCTAATAAAGAAAACCCAAACTTTTGACCAGTGATGTATGCCTGTAAAAATTAACTGCTATGAATTGCCACAGATTCACAAGAAGCTTCCACAACATTCTACATTCCTACAGCACAGATAACATTGTTGAAATAAGGTGTTATGTAGAACAAACCAATCAGGAGAGAGACAGATGTATCAGACACCTTTAGAAGCCATGTCATGGTGAGACATGATGTGAAGGGGACAATCTCTAACGTAATAACAGCTTCAGTTGGTCGATCTCAAACAATAATGGCTTCAGTGAGTCAACACAACTGAACTTTCAAAGGACAAGAAAACATATATTCTCTAATTTTCCTCGCTGCAGTACAGGTCATTTAGAGTTCAGTAGAGGAAGGGTACTGTGGCATTCCTCCCTCTGGTGCGGCCCAATAATACCTCCTTTCTCCTGAAGTGTACAGTTGTTCACTACTTCCCACAAATCTAAAAGCATTGGTGGAGGCATAAACTAGAGGACGTTTCCACCATATTTATTTTCCATTTCCTTTCAAATCAGTGAAGGGAAGTGAACAAGTGCACACTTTGCGAGGAATGAAAGGTAATTGTGACGTAGCCAGCTGTGTAGGCTAGTCACTCACTGCTCTCCTCTCCCAGGAGTCAAGGCATCAAGCGGGCAGCAGATTAACGTTTGAAATTATAACTTGAAACTACATGAAATTGTTAAGATTTCTTTTCACCTTCAGGCTCTTGTCCAGTCCTGTCACTACCAGTATCTTAATGTCGGGCCATATCGCGGTCAGGAAACAGAATGAAAACATACAGACTTATCCTACCACCCCTCAAGTACTTTCACTTTTCTGAGTTAGGGTGGCGTAAAACAATTTGGAAAGTAGTAGAAGCCTCCGGTTCCTAGACACAGTGCATGGGGAGAGATGACACAGATGTTGATGGTCTAATATCCCTTGTCTCATTTGTTCCCGAATGTCACTTTACGTAGAAAAGGGTTGGGATGACGAATAGAATTTCCCCATTGATTCAATATCACAGCGATATTAAAACGCCCCCAGGTCAGAGACACAGCCAGAGTTCGCTCACTGAGCTTTATTAGATATATCCTATGGGAAATGGAGGACATTAGCTTCTGTTGGGGTGGGCTGCATCAGTGATGTGTATTCATGGATGCCAAGGGAAGCCAGGCTTTCCAAAAATATTTTTCATAAAATTAACATTCAATAATTAGCTTTTGTTTCTGTGTTTCATAATTTTCCTTCAAATTGCAAGTGGCTGAATTTATCTCACCTGAGAAACAATCAGAGCGAGCAAAACAGCCCCTCTGTCTCTGTATGTGTAGCTCATCTATCTGATGCTGTCTGGTCAAAAAGACTAGGACATTGTTGCCGCACGTAACATTGAATGCAAGGGAAGCCAAAGAGTATTTGGCCTCCCTTCATAAAAATATGGAAAATAATAGTCAATCAGTGTTGAGTTAAAATTGTCCCATTCCTAAATTAGCCTTGGATGGAGATAGGGATTTGGGATTTAATTCTCCGTACTGGCCATTGATTATAACAGAGATTCTGATCCAACCATAAATGTATACGTACATTGTGCCCCTGGCCTGAAAGGATGGAAGTTCAATATGTAGCTAGATGTAGTAGGCTCATAGTTGCCCATGAAAGGAAGTTAGGCTAGCGAGAAAGCATTTTAGCCAGGTAGCCTAGGACAACAAAAACGTGTGTACTGTATGACAGAGTTATAGACTGTTTCATCTACATGAAAGAGAGGATGATGGCATTGGCGTTTCTCTACAAGTAAGGTGAGTTTTTCTAATTTTAACAGAAAGTGGTTTCATTTCAAATTAAAATGTACTGTTAGCTAGCTAAAGTTAGCTAGCTGGCTCGCTAGCTAACGTTACATGTATGATCTTATTATTCGTATCTCAGAGCCATTTGCTTTGCTACTTGTAGCCTAATGTTAGGTAGCTAAAATTTAACCTGGTTGGTTAGCTACTTACAGATTCATGAAGGTTAATAACGTCATGAGTTGGGATTATGGTTAATTTTTTAGCTAGCTAGCTAGCTACATCTCTTAACAAAAGATTCCACTATGCAAGTAACAATTTTGTGTGCGTTCGAAAATTCAGTCTGAGTATGCCAGAATTTACGAACTCTCAACACCCGTTGAATATGGCCGGCATAAGTAAAAATAAAAGCGTAATTAAATTGTTGCTAGCAGCACAGTTATAGTCACCAACGCTCTGGATAACATGAAAAGTAAAATGGTCATAGTGTTCTCTCATTTGTGTCTGGAAGTAGCTAGCAAGCTAGCCAATGTTAGCCAGTTAGATTGGGTGCTTGATCAACCCTACACATCGGCCAGAGCACCCAGTGTGCGCTCTGAGAGCAAAACTAGATGGGTGGGGCTAAAGCTTAAGAGGGTGTTAACGATGCTAAATGTGTGCAGACAAAGAAGAGCTCTCCAGTAGGTACCAAAACATTGAAAGGCCATTTTCTCAAAGGTGAGGTTTATCAACATTCAAAGAAGAATTACTTTCCCATTGTTCCTCATATGCAGTATATGATATACCATTTTGTAGCTCTGTGTCTCTGCTTTTATCCAATGTAAAAAACACCATTTCAAATTTTGCTACATAAAACCGAAACAAGGCAGTCCGCCACAAATAAACATTAAAATAGAAAAGAAAGCTAAATATATATTGTTTGTAAACATTGTTTGTAAACTGATATGTGACATGTATTAAGGCCAAAATAGCATGCAAAACAGGCACAAAAAAAGAAAAATAATATACATACAGTACCAGTCAAAAGTTTGGACACACCTACTCAATAAAGGGTTTTTCTTTATTTTTAATATTTTCTACATTGTACACTCTTGGCATTCTCTCAACCAGTTTCATGAGGTTGTCACCTGGAATGCATTTCAATTAACGTTAATTTGTGCAATTTCTTTCCTTCTTAATGCGTTTGAGCCAATCATCAATAAGAAGAAGAGAGATTCTTCGGCCAAGAAACACAAGCAATGGACATTAGACCGGTGGAAATCTGTCCTTTGGTCTGATGAGTCCAAATTTGAGATTTTTGGTTTGGTCCAACTGCTGTGTCTTTGTGAGACGCAGAGAAAGTAAACAGATGATCTCCACATGTGTGGTTCCCACCTTGAAGCATGAAGGAGGAGGTGTGATGGTGTGGGGGTGCTTTGCTGGTGACACTGCCAGTGATTTATTTAGAATTCAAGGCACACTTAACCAGCATGGCTACCACAGCATTCTGCAGCGATGCGCCATCCCATCTGGTTTGCACTTAGTGAGACTATCATTTGTTTTTCAACAGGACAATGACCCAAAACCTCCAGGCTGTGTAAGGGCTATTTAACCAAGAAGGAGAGTAAAGGAGTGCTGCATCAGATTACCTGGCCTCCACGATAGATAGATAGATAGATAGATAGATAGATAGATAGATAGATAGATAGATAGATAGATAGATAGATAGATAGATAGATAGATAGATAGATAGATAGATAGATAGATAGATAGATAGATAGATAGATAGATAGATAGATAGATAGATAGATAGATAGATAGATAGATAGATAGATAGATAGATACTTTATTTATCCCAGAGGGGACATTTCTTTGTCAAGCAGCTAGGAAAAAAGGCAGGTGCAAAATGCCAGAACGAAATACACAAAAGACAGATACACGATACATGACACATGTAGCAGTATGAAAAAGTATAAAAATACAAGAAGTCTAGAGTGCAAAAAGCTATAAAAAGGCATTGCATAGTATGGGTGAATGGCTGAATATGTACACTATACAGTGTTACAGAGTGTTAGGTGGAAAAATGATTGCAAGGTGATATATAGATAAATAAGGAATATTTGCATGGTTAACTATACTATACAGGTCGATGGCAGAGAAATACTTAAATAGCTAAATGTGCGTATGATATAAGTGAGGGTAATAATAGTTTACTTAATATACATTCTGGTTAAATGTACAGGTAAGTGAATATTTGCATGGTTACATTAACTATACAGGTAAATGACAGGAAGAGATACTTAAATAGCTAAATGTGCGTATTATATAATTTAGGATAATAATAATAACAATTCCCATAAAATACAGTCCTTAGTACAGGGTTTAATTGCAGATAAATGCACGTATTGCACATTCGCCATACTAAAAGCAATGAAAAATGATACAACTGACAGGATACCAATATGCAGTCCTGAGTGAATGACTACATAAGTTCAGTCCAAGAATTACTTACAATATTGCACGTGATATGATATATCAACTGTACATTAATATGTATATATACAGTCCTAAATGAATGAGTGCTGAATGAATAAGTCCTGAGTAAATGAGTGATTACAGACCAGACTTCAACCCAATTGAGATGGTTTGGGATGACAGTGAATGAAAAGCAGCTAACAAGTGCACATAATATGTGGGAACTCCTTCAAGACAGTTGGAAAAGCATTCCAGGTGAAGTTGGTTGAGAGAATGCCAAGAGTTTGCAAAGCTTTCATCAAGACATAAGCGTGGCTGTCATCAAGGCAGAGCCTCTACAACCTCAGGAGGCTAAAGAAATTTGGCATGGCACCTAAATTGGGCTTGGCACCTCTGCCTATAGGCATAGACTAGAAATCACTGGCCAATTTTAGAAATGGAACACTAGTCATTTTAATAATGTTTACATATCTTGCATTACTCATCTCATATGTACAGTATATACTGTATTCTATACTATTCTATGGTATATTAGTCACTTAATATTGTTTACATATCTTGCATTACTCATCTCATATGTATACACTGTATTCTATACTATGCTACTGTATCTTAGTCCATGCCGCTCTGACATCGGTCATCCATATATGTTAATAGTCTTAATTCATTCCTTACTTAGATTTTTGTGTATTGTGTATATGTTGTATAATTGTTAGTTATTACTTGTTAGAAATGACTGCACTGCCGGAGCTAGAAGCACCAGCATTTTGCTACACCCGCAATAACATTTGCTAAACACGTATGTGACCAATAGAATTTTATTTGATTTGATTTGGCTACTTTAAAGAATTTAAAATATAAAATATATTTTGATTTGTTTAACACTTTTTTGGTTACTACATGATTCCATATGTGTTATTTCATAGTTTTGATATATTCACTATTATTCTACAATAGTACAAATAAAGAAAAACCCTTCAATGAGTAGGTGTGTCAACTTTTGACTGGTACTGTGTGTATATATATATATATATATATATACATACATATATATATACAGTGGCAAGAAAGAGTATGTGAACCCTTTGGAATTACCTGGATTTCTGCATAAATTGGTCATAAAATGTCATCTGAAATTCATCTAAGACACAACAATAGACAAACACAGTGTGCTTAAACTAATAACACACAAGTCTCTGGAACATGCTAACATTTCTGTTGACAAGTCTATGATACGTTAAACACTAAACAAAACTGGTGTTCATGGGAGGACACGACGGAAGAAGCAACTGCTGCCCAAAAAAACATTGCTGCACATCTTAAGTTCGCAAAAGAGCACCTGGATGTTCCACAGCGCTACTGGCAAAATAATCTGTGAACAGACGAAAATAAAGGTGAATTGTTTGGAAGGAAAACACAACCCTATGAGTGGAGAAAAAAAGGCACACCACACCAATATCAAAACATCATCCCAACTGTAAAGTGTGGTGGAGTTAGCATCATGGTTTAGGGCTGCTTTGCTGCCTCAGGGCCTGGATGGCTTGCTATCATCGACAGAATTCCCAAGTTTTCTGCAAGAGAAGGTATTTTTTCTCTTTATCCAATAAATATTTAATGACACTAAAACCCGTCCGCCCCGAGGATAGAACTGCAGGGACTGCGGGTTATGGGTCAACCAGCGCATCACTAGCCTGCATACATTTGATGTACTGGTGGTTTCTGGAATTTAACCCACTCCTGGCGTTGCAAGCTCCATGCTCTACCAACTGAGCTACAGAGGACCACTATTTTTGAAGATATTTTTTATTTTTTCCATTCATTTTACAATTGAGGCAACACCAAAAAATACCACCATACAAAATCATCATAATACTTGTGAATATAGGCTATACTGGATTGATTTGAGCCCTCATACATGGGGTTAGGATAAAAGGGCTGTTCCACGAAAAGATTGCCTTTTGCATCCGTATTAAATAGAAATTGTGCACCAATATTACATTTTAAAAGCCTGTAATTGAAGTGTCCTTTAATTTAGACCACATGGATAATTCAATACATCTGATTGGTAATATGAATAAAGGCTTGCTAAAGTGCACAAATTTCCCTCCATCAACCCTGTGCCACTTCTAAGAAGATTTTAAAACATTCTCCAAGTTTCACCATCATTGTAAAGCCCTAGTTATTTTGTTGCTTCGACAGTCATTTCTAAAAACTATTATTTATTTCATGTGATTAGTGATTAATTTACATCTGTCCCTCATTTTAAGGTCACCCCTGTTATATGAACTGAACTCTCATTTTACTATGGTGAAACTATTCCCTTAAATATTGTTTTAATAAGAAACCTTGAACATCTAATAGTCAAATGATACTGTAAAAGCAGGTAAGATAGTTCTACTATTTTTGACCATTTTCTGATGTTTTAAGGTGTAAAATTGAATAGGTTGAGTACAACACGTCAGCCCTGTTACCCATAAATAAACGGGCTAGAAATGTTTAAACAATACACTTTTTTTGTGATACTTGCATTCAATTCCCACTCCCTAGTTATTTAAAATGGCTTCCCACTCTACCCTCCTATGACCACTCCTCTCTGCTGAGCTGCTGGGAGACATACTGGCAGAAGCACACCCCTCCCTCTAGGTGACCCTTGGAGCTAGGTTGGGGAAAAGGGAAGTGTCTCTTGGCCAGACAGCAGGTGTATCCTGATGAGAAGAAGAGCACAGCTCTCTGGAACATCTCTTCAGCACAGGTCTGCTCATGGAATGTGTCACCAAACTCTTGCCTGCAACTGTCAATAGACACATAGACTGTGTAGAGTTTGGTTCTGGACTGGCAACCCATCAATACCTTCTCATCTGAAATGAGCAGGTTTGCCTGACCAACAGCTTTCTGCATCTCACGTGTGATGTACCTTTCATCATCCTTCGCCCAAAGAGCTAGTTGGATTATTAACGCCAATGGAGCCACAAAAAACACATACATTTCAAAGTTGGCAAAAACAGAAATTGCACAAGTGAGACACGTAAAAATTACAGTGAATAAAATCACGATCAGCGATCTAAGCCACAGAGGACGCAGCCACACTTTGGTCTGAGAGACACTGTTAACCATCCTTATAGCCCTGCTGTACTTCTCCTGGTCCTCTATGACCAAGCGCAGTTGGTCCGGCACTTCCATCTCACTGAACTGACCAGCCTCCCATTTCTGGATCCCCTCCTCATTGACGGCACACAGAGGCTGCAGGGCCTTCCCGTTGTAGATGGAGGGGGGCTGGAAGGGCACCACAGAGGAGCCCTGGAGCTGCTGGTTGGGGGTGCAGAGCACCTTGAGCACCTTACTGAGGAAGTCTGGGTCCCTGGCCTCCAGATAGGTGAGGTGACAGAGGTGCAAAGGGACAGGGACACCTGGCTCCAACAGCACAGGCACTACAGGCTTCCGCTCCAGACAGCCTCTGAACAGGGACATGTTGGCCTCCAGGAGACACCAGCGGCTCCTCAAAAACTCTGGACTGAGGACCAGCAGCACCTTCTGGCTCTCCTGGATGCAGTCGGACATGTTCTCTAGCACGGTGCGGCCTGGGACAAAGTCCCTTTCGTGGTAGCAGACCTGCAGGCCATTGGATTCCAGACTGTTGACCAGGGAGTGGGCCCAGCGCCAGTCAGTGCTGCTGTAGCTGATGAAGACGTGGTAACTCTCCCCCTCTCTCAGTTTGGGAGGGGCAGGGGGGATACTCAGCATAGGCAAGAGAGGAGGAATCAGATGCTGCTCCATCATCCTCCATTATCTAATAAACAAAAGTCATAGAAATCATATGGAAAAGTTATTGATTAAGAAACATGGCACCATTTTCAAGCGCTCAAAACAGTATATTTAAAGAAATGACACTCGGCTTTCTCATGGTGGTTCTGAATAATATATCACTGGTAAACTGTCACGAGAATTTCTATCTCAATGTTCTAAATGAACTCTTTATAACTCTATCTGTACCCTGAAGATTGTATGTCCCCAGTTTTAAACAATACAGAGAGAGCCCCAGCTTGCAATGGCTAGTCTTTATTCATGAGCACGTTCTAACAAAAAAGAACAATACACATGGCTTTTATACATTTAGTCAGAAATAGCCCCCACCCTGCTTGATGGGAGGCTGTAAGTTCTCAGGGTCTGCCTTCAAAGACACACTGTCCTGTTATCTCATGTCACTCCCTTCAAAGACATCCTTCAGTTGCTAATGTTTTACACACATCTCAAAGAGACAAGGCCCCCACCCTGCTTGATGGGGGCCTGTGAACTTTTATGGCCGGCCTAATCTCCTGCAAGCCTAACAGCCTTCACAAATGGTCTGTCTTCTCCTTTGTTGTCTTAACTACATCCTGACTAATTTACCAAATGGTAACATTCTAACCTGGTCTAAACATTGTCTATGTTCCCACATTCTTAGAATCATAATCTTATAATTATAATACATCTCACACATTACACAGTTTCAGGGTGGAACATCTTAGTCATTAACTTTAAACATACACATTTCTTTATCATAAACATGCTGTACAGCGAGGACAAGTATCAGGATATGGATAAACTTCAAACCAGGATACTACAGGATATTTTATTTAAATAGATCAAATCTCCACAACTCTAAAATTAAGAAATTAAGAAAATGTAACATTGCAGGCTACCTGATAGGAAGATTGACCTCTGTTGGTAAAATATCTCAAACGAATGTCTTGTTTAGAAGTATGTCAGTTCAAGAAAATAGCAAAATAAAACACGCTATGAGGAAGCAACATATACCAAACAGCTGAGAAATTTAAAGCGATAGTTCGCCACTTTCTGAATTGCTAAATCCATTCCAAACTAAAGCAGAGGTATAAGATAACCTGTCCCTTTAAATACAATGCTGACACCAGAGTAGTACTTTCACTTTCAGGTCCCTTAAAGTATGCCTGTGAAACCCCATATTACCACACAGCTCCACTCAGCTGGTGCAAAAACAATGATAGATAGATAGATAGATAGATAGATAGATAGATAGATAGATAGATAGATAGATAGATAGATAGATAGATAGATAGATAGATAGATAGATAGATAGATAGATAGATAGATAGATAGATAGATAGATAGATAGATAGATAGATAGATAGATAGATAGATAGATAGATAGATAGATAGATAGATAGATAGATAGATAGATAGATAGATAGATAGATAGATAGATAGATAGATAGATAGAAGTCTGGAGCTATAAAAAGGCATTGCATAGTATGAGTGAAGTGAATGACTGAATATGTACACCATACAATGTTATAGAATGTTGGGTGTTAAAATGATACAATTATTGCAAGTTGATATAAATAAAATAAAAAATATTTAAAAAAAACAATTTTCATGGTTAACTATACAGGTCGATGGCAGAGAAAGATACATGTACTTAAATAGCTAAATGTGCGTATGATATAAGTGAGGGTAATAATAGTTTACTTAATATACAGTCTGATTAAATGTACAGGTAAATCAATATTTGCATGGTTAAATTAACTGTACAGGTAAATGACAGGAAGAGATACTTAAATAGCTAAATGTGCGTTTGATATAATTTAGGGTAATAATAATAATTCCCTTAAAACACAGTCCTTAGTACAGGGTTTATTTACAGACAAATGCACATATTGCACATTCGATATACTAAATTCAATGGAGAAAAAAAAGATACAACTGACAGGATACTAATATACAGTCCTGAGTGAATGACTACGTAAGTTCAGTCTAAGAATGACTTACAATATTGCACGTGATATGATAAAACAACTGTACATGAATATGTATACAGTGGGGCAAAAAAGTATTTAGTCAGCCACCAATTGTGCAAGTTCTCCCACTTAAAAAGATGAGAGAGGCCTGTAATTTTCATCATAGGTACACTTCAACTATGAGAGACAAAATGAGAAAAAGAAATCCAGAAATATGAATAATGAATTTATTTGCAAATGATGGTGGAAAATAAGTATTTGGTCAATAACAAAAGTTTATCTCAATACTTTGTTATATACCCTTTGTTGGCAATGACAGAGGTCAAACGTTTTCTGTAAGTCTTCACAAGGTTTTAACACACTGTTGCTGGTATTTTGGCCCATTCCTCCATGCAGATCTCCTCTAGAGCAGTGATATTTCGGGGCTGTCGCTGGGCAACACAGACTTTCAACTCCCTCCAAAGATTTTCTATGGGGTTGAGATCTGGAGACTGGCTAGGCCACTCCAGGACCTTGAAATGCTTCTTACGAAGCCACTCCTTCGTTGCCCGGGCGGTGTGTTTGGGATCATTGTCATGCTGAAAGACCCAGCCACGTTTCATCTTCAATGCCCTTGCTGATGGAAGGAGGTTTTCACTCAAAATCTCACGATACATGGCCCCATTCATTCTTTCCTTTACACAGATTAGTCGTCCTGGTCCCTTTGCAGAAAAACAGCCCCAAAGCATGATGTTTCCACCCCCATGCTTCACAGTAAGTATGGTGTTCTTTGGATGCAACTCAGCATTCTTTCTCCTCCAAACACGACGAGTTGAGTTTTTGCGTGGAGCCCCAGATCGAGGGAGATTATCAGTGGTCTTGTATGTCTTCCATTTCCTAATAATTGCTCCCACAGTTGATTTTCTCTTTGGTCTTGGCCATAGTGGAGTTTGGAGTGTGACTGTTTGAGGTTGTGGACAGGTGTCTTTTCAACTTGCAATATTTTTATATTTTTTTATTCACCTAACACTCTATAACAATGTATAGTGTACATATTCAGCAATTCACCCATACTATGCAATGTCTTTTTATAGATTTTTGCACTCCAGACTTCTTGTATTTTTATACTTTTTCATACTGCCTCACTATGTATCATGTATCTGTCTTTTGTTTATTTTCATTCTGGCATTTTGCACCTGCCCTGTGTTTTTTCGTAGCTGCTTGACAAAGAAATTTCCCCTCTGGGATCAATACCTACCTACCTACCTACCTACCTACCTACCTACCTACCTACCTACCTACCTACCTACCTACCTACCTACCTACCTACCTACCTACCTACCTACCTACCTACCTACCTACCTACCTACCTACCTACCTACCTACCTACCTACCTACCTACCTACCTACCTACCTACCTACCTACCTACCTACCTACCTACCTACCTACCTACCTACCTATCTACCCACCCCCCCGGTAACCAAAGCAAGTATCCCTGGTGCCAATAGGGCAGTTTAGAATGCTGATGAGGAATGCATTCACTGAGGTTTTTCAAGTGTTTTGGTTCATTGTAATAATTTATTTTTGTTGTTGAAATGTAGTGTTTTTTTTTGTTTTTTTTAATTGAGCCACGGGACAGGGTAAGTTAAGCCGCCTACACATTTCTGTACTGAATAAAATATTACCACTACCTTTTTAAAACCATGTTTATCTTTGTTTAACACAATTCAACACAATCACAATCACTTTTTTGTCTTTTAATAATTTTAAGCATATTTTAACACCTAACAAACACTTTGTACTTTTTAAACACTTTCTTACATGTTGTTACCACATATCTCAGTGATAATGTCTTGCATTACACCTTGGAAGAAACAGATACCGAAAACAGATACCGAAAACATAAATCAGACAGTCACTGAGTTGGGCTGGTAGAACAGAACACTCCGGTCCAGACCTTAAAGTACGTCAGTATCTGGCACTCTGAAATGTTCAGGTCTGGAAGCTTTCACCATGACAACATGTAGTGATAAGGTGGCATGCTGGAGAGACGGAGTTTGCCACATCCAACTGAGACAAGGACAGGCGCCCCTCAGATGGGTGGTAGCGGTATGTCTAGCTATAGGGAGTTAGGGTCATATGGTTTCTATTACATAAACATCCGTACAAATACACTGGGTTCTATGTAGACTATGTTGAATTCATCAACGACTACAATTAACTTTATACAGCCCATACAGAGTGACCATCATTCAGAGGATTACTTTGGGGATTTAACTGGACTGATGAATCCTTATCTACTGTAGAGTTATATGTGAATGTGTTTGTCTATCTATCCAAGCCTATTGACACAGATCATTAAGTACATCACTCGTGTGTTTGTGTTCTGTGCGTGCATGCATGCATCCAACTGTGTGCAAGTGTGTGTGTGCGTGCGTGCATGTGTTTGTGTGTATGTGTATGTTCACGTGGATCTGTGAGTGTGTGTGTTTGTGTCTGTTTGTGTACAACTGGTGGTGAGATACCGCGGTCGTAACTAACTCTTTACACTGAGCTCTAAGTCTTGAGCTCTGTTTGGCTACAGCAATCTGAGGATACACCACCCCACCGTCCCTGAGAAAGGTTTACCCTGGCAGAGGGGGCCGTCCCTAAACCATCTCATTAAACTACAATCCTTATTAGCAGACAGCCTCGCTCCATCCAATGCCACGGCCCTGAAAGCATAAGAAAGCCAGGGGAGAGGGACGGCCGGGGAGGTGTGACTGGTGGTGACACAGTGACAGACAACAGAATTATATATATATATACAGTACCAGTCAATAGTTTGGACACACCTACTCATTCAAGGGTTTTTCTTTATTTTTATTGTGGAATAATAGTGAAGACATTACAACTATGAAATAACACATATGGAATCATGTAGTAACCAAAAAAGTGTTAAACAAATCAATATATTTTATATTTAAGTAGCCACCCTTTGCCTTGATGACAGCCTTGCACACTGGCATTCTCTCAACCAGCTTCATTAGGTAGTCACCTGGAATGCTTTTCCAACAGTCTTGAAGGAGTTCCCACATTTGCTGAGCACTTGTTGGCTGGTTTTCCTTCACTCTGCGGTCCAACTAATCCTAAACCATCTCAAATGGTGTTGAGGTCGGGTGATTGTGGAGGCCAGGTCATCTGATGCAGCACTCACGGTCCTCATGAGAGACATTTTTAATATATAGCGCTTTCATGGTTTTTGCGACTGCACTTAAAGAAACTTTCAAAGTTCTTGACATTTTCTGGATTGACTGATGTTAATGTCTTAAAGTAATGATGGACTGTCATTTCTCTTTGCTTATTTGAGCTGTTCTTGCCATAATATGGACTTGGTCTTTTACCAAATAGGGCTATTGTCACAACAAAACTGATCATATTAAGAAGGAAAGAAATTTCACAAATTAACTTTTAACAAGGCACACCTGTTATTTGAAATGCATTCCAAGTGACTACCTCATGAAGCTGTTTGAGAAAAAGACAAGAGAGTGCAAAGCTGTCATCAAGGCAAATGCTGGCTACTTTGAAGAATCTCAAATAGAAAATATATTTTGATTTGTTTAACACTTTTCTGGTTGCTACATGATTCCACATGTATTATTTCATAGTTTTTTAAGTCTTCACTATTATTCTACAATGTAGAAAATAGTAAAATAAAGAAATACCCTTGAATGAGTAGGTGTGTCCAAACTTTTGACTGGTACTGTAATGTTTTTATTACTACTGCGGGTATGAACCTTCCCCTGGGCAGGAAGATAACAACATTCAACTGCAGTGAGAGAGGTGAGTGTAAATGGTCAGCGAGAGAGCATGTTAATTGTCTGAAGGGTCATGTTGGAGGGCCCTTGTTACTATTGTCACTTACAAGCTCCCCAACCGCAGACGCTTCTATTTTTGTTTCCTCTCCACCTCTCAGCGAGGCGTCGCGGTCTCTCCATCTGATTGGTCGCAACATGAGAAAAACACGTAGCAGTCCCCTGCGAGCTCACATAGCCCTGTTAGAGAATGATGAAGGGTTTTTAATATAATGTTTTTTTTTATGTACATAACCACATGTGGGTTTGACGGGACATCAGTGTGGAATGTTGAGGGACTGTACGGCAGCAGGGGGTTTGGGGTGAAAGAAATGCTTGTGCTTCTAGCTCCGACAGTGCAGTAGTATCTAACAATTAATATCTAACAGTTTCACAACATATACCCAAATACACATAAATCTAAGTAAGGAATGGATTGAGAATATATACATAAATGTCAGGGCGGCATTGGACTAGGATACAGTGGCATAGTAAGCTTTATAGTATGCAGTATACACATAAGAGATTGGTGATGCAGTATGTAAACACGATTAAGTGACTAAGATACCGAAGAATAGTGTGGAGTGCAGTTTATACATAGAGATGAGTGATGCAGATATGGATACATTATTAAAGTGGATAGTGTTCTATTCCTTAAAGTGGCCTGTGATTTCTAATCAGTGTCTATTGGCAGCCGCCTCTGGTGTGTTAGTGATGGCTGCGAGGGTTGACACGCTTAAATGTATTACTCACGTCAGCCACTGAGAAGGAGAGCCCACAGTCCTTGGTAGTGGGCCGCGTCGGTGGCACTGTATTCTCCTCAAAGCGAGCGAAGAATGTGTTCAGCCTGTCTGGAAGCGAGACGTCGGTGTCCGCGACGTGGCTGGTTTTCCTTTTATAATCTGTGATTGTCTGTAGACCCTGCCACATGCGTCTCGTGTCTGAGCCATTGAACCCTATACCGACATTTAGCGTGCTTAATTGCATTACGGAGGAAATAACTGCACTGTTTGTATTCTCCTATGCACTTCCTTATAAACGTATTCACCGTGTCTGCATATACAGTTGAAGTCGGAAGTTTACATACACCTTAGCCAAATACATTTAAACTCAGTTTTTCACAATTCCTGACATTTAATCCTAGTAAAGAATCCCTGTTTTAGGTCAGTTAGGATCACCACTTTATTTAGGGAATGTGAAATGTCAGAATAATAGTAGAGAGAATGATTTATTTCAGCTTTTAGTTCTTTCATCACATTCCCAGTGGGTCAGAAGTTTACATACACTCAATTAGTATTTGGTAGCATTGCCTTTAAATTGTTTAACTTGGGACAAACGTTTTGGGTAGCCTTCCACAAGCTTCCCACAATAAATTGGGTGAATTTTGGCCCATTCCTCCTTACAGAACTGGTGTAACTGAGTCAGGTTTGTAGGCCTCCTTGCTCGCACACGCTTTTTCAGTTCTGCCCACAAATTCTCTATAGTATTGAGGTCAGGGCTTTGTGATGGCCACTCCAATAACCTTGTCTTTGTTGTACTTAAGCCATTTTGCCACAACTTTGGAAGTATGCTTGGGGTCATTGTCCATTTGGAAAACCCATTTACGACCAAGCTTTAACTTCCTGATTGATGTCTTGAAATGTTCATGGTTGGGATGGTGTTCTTTGGCTTGCAAGCATCCCCCTTTTTCCTCCAAACATAACGATGGTCATTATGGCCAAATAGTTCTATTTTTGTTTCATCAGACCTGAGGACATTTCTCCAAAAAGTATGATCTTTATCCCCATGTGCAGTTGCAAACCGTAGTATGGCTTTTTTATGGCGGTTTTGGAGCAGAGGCTTCTTCCTTGCTGAGCTGCATTTCAGGTTATGTCGATATAGGACTTGTTTTACTGTGGATATAGATACTTTTGTACCTGTTTCATCCAGCATCTTCACAATGTCCTTTGCTGTTGTTCTGGGATTGATTTGCACTTTTCATACCAAAGTACGTTCATCTCTAGGAGACAGAACGCTTCTCCTTCCTGAGCGGTATGACGGCTGCGTGGTTCCATGGTGTTTATACTTGCATACTATTGTTTGTACAGATGAACGTGGTGCCTTCAGTCATTTGGAAATTGCTCCCAAGGATGAACCAGACTTGTGGAGGTCTACAATTTTTTTTCTGAAGTCTTGGCTGATTTCTTTGGATTTTCCCATGATGTCGAGCAAAGAGGCACTGAGTTCGAAGGTAGGCCTTGAAATACATCCACAGAGTCAGACAGAACATTTCCAGAAAGCCATGTTTCTGTGAAGCAGAGTATGTTACAATACCTAGTGTCTCGCTGAAAAGCGACTCTCGCCCTAAACTCATCAACCTTATTATCCAGAGATTGGACATTAGCGAGTAAAATACTCGGGAGCGGTAGGTGGTGTGCACGCTTCCTGAGTCGTACCAGGAGGCCGCCCCGAGTACCTCTTCTCCGCCGGCGTTGTTGTTTTGGGTCGGCATCTGGAATAAGTTCAATTGCACTTGGGAGAATGAACAAAGAATCTGCTCCGGGGAAGTCGTAATCCTGGTCGTATTTCTGTGGTTCAGGTGAGTTACCGCCGCTCTAATATCCAATAGTTCTTCCCGGCTGTATGTAAGGGCACAAAACAATACCTGAGCTAATAACGTAAAAAAAGTACATAAACAAACAAAATACTGCAGTGTTTCTTAAGAGCTAGTCGCGAAGCAGCCATCTTGGTCGGCGCTCCTACCATTGGTATAAGTATATAGATCCAACCAGAAACACACAGATCTATTTCTCTGAGCTGGCTGGTTGACTGCCTGTCTGGCTGGCCACAGGGATACAAACTGTTAGTCAAGCTCCACTTCAGAGCTACTGCAGAGTGAGGAAGCCTTCAGCCCAATCTGTCAGTGGTGGCTCAAGCCAACTATACTGTCTGTTTGTCTGTGTGTGTGTGCGTGCGTGTGTGGTCAGTTGCATCTGTTGTGTGCGTGTGTAATGTGTGTACATCAGCAGTTGTTCCTGCATAATGTGTATGCATCTGTATCCCGGGGCTAGTGGGGTAAGGATGTAAACAGACATGGTGTACTGGGGTGTTTAGCATTGGAGCAGAGGAGTTCCAGTCCCAAATGACTGAATGGGATCAGAGGTCTGGCCGTCCCCCTCCTGTCCCCACGGAGAGGAGAAGGGTATGGCGACAGTGACCAATGAGGACATTAAGCTAGTACTCTGTATTCTCCTGATAAATGATCAGATGTGGTGATGGCCCATAAATTCCCATGAGTGATAAACACTCCAGTTCACATGACACATTCACACAGACTTGCGAAAGAAGACTTTCCATTTAGCAATCAATCTTCATTCAAATAACTGTCTCCTGATGTGGGTATAGTGGGCTTTTACTGTTTGTCTTGGACGTAACTTGGCTCATCAGCTGTGACCACTGATACTAACATATATCAGTTAAATGTGGATTGTAGTGGTTACAACAGTAAGCTCTATATGTGAACGCTGGACAACAAACATCCTATCAGACTATCAATCAGCTGTTTATATAAAGCAAATTACGTTAATTTCCATACCGCATCGGGATTAGATTATCATCCTAGAAGGATGATGGAAATCACGCTGTGTTCAGTGAATAGCAATTTCTCAATTTGGTAAAATTTCAAAGAGCAAACAGTTTGTTGGTTGAGTAACACTGATTATAGCTCCAAGCTTCAGCAGCACAGACTTTATTTTAACAAGGAAATCACTTCAATAATTTTTTGAGCACACGGTGCAGAGCCTTCAAACGTTTATCTGTAACACTTCACTTGACAACCAGCGTCATAACACGTCATGACAAGGTCATAACCAATGTTCCCTCTTATTTTTTTCGCCACTGAGGAAATTTCAGGTCTGCTGAGCGCAAACTTGAAAGTTGTGAAAATTCTGTGCAACTTCAGACAAGGAGGTGACTTAACATGTTGTTGTTGTTTGATGCAAGAAACCACTTTACAAAATAAAATACAATATTATTCCCATATCATTATTACAGAGTATCAGACAAATTATGCTACTCTCTGCCTATTGGCTACTTATCTTATTCAAGATTGTCTCAAAATACAACACTGCCCCTTTAAGATGAAATAAAAGCTCTTTACCTGACTTGCTTTTCAAAGAGGTCTAGAAATGTACACATTTTGTGCTCTTGTAGGAAGTAATAACTCCCCAATTGCTGACTATAAATGATCTAACTTACTACCTAGCAAATGATATGAACAAAATGTGCATTTTTCTAATTTAAAATGTATGGGCCATTTCTTTGACAAGCTATTTTTACTAACCAGAGTTAGCTATGGCACAGATACAGCGGGTGAAATAAGTATTGAACACGTCACAATTTTTCTCAGTAAATATATTTCCAAAGGTGCTATTGACATGAAAGTTTCACCAGATGTTGGTAACAACCCAAGTAATCCATACATACAAAGAAACCAAAACAAATAAGTTCAGAAATTAAGTTATGTGTAATAATGTGAAATGACACAGGGAAAAAGTATTGAACACATGGAGAAAGGGAGGTTCAAAAAGGCATGGAAATCCAAGACAACAGCTGAAAACTATCAGTAATTAAAAAGCAATCCAGCCCCCTGTCAGTGCTAATTAATATCAGCTGGTTCAGTCCCAACTGATGGCCTACAAAAAGGTCTCATTGCCAAGGTGTCACACAAGACACATCTCATGATATGTAAAAGCAAAGAGCTGTCTCAAGACATTCGCAACCTAATTGTTGCAAAACATAATGATGGCATTGGTTATAGGCGCATTTCTAAGCTTCTGAATGTTCCAGTGAGCACTGTTGGGGCCATAATACAGAAGTGGAAAGACAATCATTTCACCATAAATTTGCCTCGACCAGGTGCTCCTCGCAAGATTTCTGACAGAGGAGTGAAAAGAATAATCAGAAGAGTTGTCCAAGATACTTTTTCCCTGTGTCATTTCACATTATTACACAAACTTAATTTCTGAACTTATTTGTTTTGGTTTCTTTGTATGTATGGATTACTTGGGTTGTTACCAACATCTGGTGAAACTTTCATGTCAATAGCACCTTTGGAAATATATTTACTGAGAAAAATGGTGACGTGTTCAATACTTATTTCACCCGCTGTATATGTTCAAAGCAGTATATTATCCTGTGTTTGTTCTTTAGTCTGTTATAAAAATTATATTAGTAATTACATGTCTACATCTACCGTGGCAGAAGCAATGGTTTGACCCATCATAAGGTTCCTTTAACATATTAAATACAGCTCAGTGGTTTGACCCATCATAACATTCTCAACCAATATTCAATACAGCTCAGTGGTTTGACCAATGATAAGGTTCCCATAACATATTGAATAGAGCTCAGTGGTTTGACCCATTTAAAGGTTGCCTTAACATATTCAATACAGTTCAGTGGTTTAACCCATTATACGTTTCCCATAACATATTGAATACAGCTCAGTGTTTTGACCCATCATAAAAGGTTCCCATAACATATTGTCAGGCTCTGGCCATAGAGAAGCTTTGCTTCTCTATATTTCTATGGTCAGAGTCTGGCAGATCTATCATTTCTATTTCTGTCTGGTGTTGTGTGTGTGTGTGGGATCCCTAATTAGAGGCAGCTGCTATGCATTACCTCTAATTAGGGATCTTACTTATATGTCTGTGTTCCACTCCGTTGGCGTGGTTCATTGTTGTATATTGTCTCGTGTCGTGCTACGTGTGTTATACTTTCATTGCATTTGTTATTTTGTTTAGTTCGATATCAGTATAGTTTATTCGTATTAATAAACATGTCGAACGATGGATACGCTGCGCCTTGGTCTCTCTACACACCCGAACGTGACAGAATGAACCACCACCCGACCAAGCAGCGAAAATCTGTAGAAAAGGAGAAGAAAGGAAGACAGCGGCGTAATCGTGGAAACGGAGCCCGTAGTCAACCCCAGGAATATTTCGGGGGGGGGGCTATGGGGGTGGTCTGGGTTTGAGGAGGACAAGCCAGTACCACTCTCCATCTGGGATACACTGTGCCCGAAATATAAATGGGGGGCGCAAAGTGTTGAAGAGGAGGAGTATTTGGAGAACCATTTTGGAGACGTTTTGGAGGAGATGTGGGAGATAGCGGAGGAGGTTGAACGGGAAATGTCGGAGTGGAATAATCCGTGTCCAGTCGCCTACTCCACTCCCATGAAAGAGCAGTCCGCTTTACCGGTGCCCAGTCGGGGTCCGGCCGTCTGCTCTACTCCAGTGCCAGAGCCGTCCGCTCCACCGGTGCCCAGTCTGGGTCCGGCCGTCTGCTACACTCCAGTGCGCCTCTCCAGTCCGGTACGTCATGTGCCTACTCCTCGCACTCGCCCTGAGGTGCGTGTCACCAGTCCGGTTCCTCCAGTTCCGGCTCCACGCACCAGGCCTCCAGTGCGCCTCTCCAGTCCGGTACGTAATGTGCCTGCTCCTCGCACTCGCCCTGAGGTGCGTGTCACCAGTCCGGTGCCATCAGTGCCGACTCCACGCACCAGGCCTCCAGTGCGCCTCTCCAGTCCGGTACGTCATGTGCCTGTTCCCCGCACTAGCCCTGAGGTGCGTGTTATTAGTCCTGTGCCACATGTGCCGACTCCACGCACCAGGCTTCCAGTGCGCGTCTCCAGTCAGGTACGTCCTGTGCCTGTTCCCCGCACTAGCCCTGAGGTGCGTGTTATTAGTCCTGTGCCACATGTGCCGACTCCACGCACCAGGCTTCCAGTGCGCGTCTCCAGTCAGGTACGTCCCGTGCCGACTCCCCGCACTCGCCCTGAGGTGCGTGTTAGTAGTCCAGTGCCACCAGTGCCGACTCCACGCATCAGGCTTCCAGTGCGCTTCTCCAGTCCGGTACGTCCCGTGCCGACTCCCCGCACTCGACCTCCAGTGCGTGTGCCCAGCCAGGTTCCTCCAGTACCGGCTCCACGCACCAGGCCTCCAGTGCGCCTCTCCAGTCTGGTACGTCCCGTGCCGACTCCCCGCACTCGACCGCCAGTGCGTGTGCCCAGCCAGGTACCTCCAGTGCCGGCTCCACGCACCAGACCGTCGGTGCGCCTCATCAACCCGGAGACTCCCGTGATAGTCGACAGCCCGGAGACTCCTGTGATGATCGACAGCCCGGAGCCTCTCGTGATGGTCGACAGCCCGGAGCCTCCCGTGATGGTCGACAGCCCGGAGCCTCTCGTGATGGTCGACAGCCCGGAGCCTCTCGTGATGCTCGACAGCCCGGAGCCTCCCGTGACGCTCGACAGCCCGGAGCCTCCCGTGACGCTCGACAGCCCGGAGCCTCCCGTGACGCTCGACAGCCCGGAGCCTCCCGTGACGCTCGACAGCCCGGAGCCTCCCGTGACGCTCGACAGCCCGGAGCCTCCCGTGACGCTCGACAGCCCGGAGCCTCCCGTGACGCTCGACAGCCCGGAGCCTCCCGTGACGCTCGACAGCCCGGAGCCTCCCGTGATAATTATATGGCCGGAGTCGCCTGCCACACCGGTGCTCAGTCCTGGCCCGGTTATTTGCCCCGCTCCATGGCCTGAACTTGTTCCCCCACCATTGTTATTTAAAGGACCGGTGGGTTGCCCCTTTACATGGCCGGAGTCGCCTGCCACCGGTGCTCAGTCCTGGCCCGGTTATTTGCCCCGCTCCATGGCCTGAACCTTTTCCCCCACCATTGTTGTTTCCAGGACCGGTGGGTTGCCCCTTTATATGGCCGGAGTCGCCTGCCACACCGGTGCCCAGTTCTGGCCCGGTTATTTGCCCCGCTCCATGGCCTGAGCCTTTTGCCCCACCATGGTCATTTCCAGGACCGGTGGGTTGCCCCTTGAAATGGCCTGAATCGCCAGCCACACCGGGCCCAGTAGAAATGAGGAGGAAGACATCCACTTCGCCGGGGCCGGAACCGCCACCGGCGATGGTTTATGTTTGATGTTTTTCCCTCCCTGACCCTTCCCTCATGTTTTTGTGTTTTTCTTGCGGCCGGGAGTCCGCGCCTTTGGGGGGGGGGTACTGTCAGGCTCTGGCCATAAAGCTTCTCTATATTTCTATGGTCAGAGTCTGGCAGATCTATCATTTCTATTTCTGTCTGGTGTTGTGTGTGTGTGTGGGATCCCTAATTAGAGGCAGCTGCTATGCATTACCTCTAATTAGGGATCTTACTTATATGTCTGTGTTCCACTCCGTTGGCGTGGTTCATTGTTGTATATTGTCTCGTGTCGTGCTACGTGTGTTATACTTTCATTGCATTTGTTATTTTGTTTAGTTCGATATCAGTATAGTTTATTTGTATTAATAAACATGTCGAACTATGGATACGCTGCGCCTTGGTCTCTCTACACACCCGAACGTGACACATATGGAATACAGCTCAGTGGTTTGACCCATATAAAGGTTGCCGTAACATTTTGAATACAGCTCAGTGGTTTAACCCATTATACGTTTCCCATAACATATTGAATACAGCTCAGTGGTTTGAACCATCATAAGGTTCTCATAACATATTGAATACAGCTCAGTGGTTTGACCCATCATACGGTTTCCATAACATATTGAATACAGCTCAGTGGTTTGACACATCAGCTTCCAATAACATATTGAATACAGCTCAGTTGTTTGACCCATTATAATGTTCCCATAACATATTGAATACAGCTCAATGGTTTGACCTATCATACATTTCCTATACCACATTGAATACAGCTCAGTGGTTTGATTTATTTTAGTTTTTTTCCCAATCAAGTTGGACATAATTATTTATAATTTATGGTGAATTATTTAGTGGAGTGAAATTAAGGAGCTATTCTTAAACACAACTTCTGGTAATAACTGGTGGAAATGACTCCAAATGACTCAATCCCCTGGAGCACAATGAAAGGAGATGTTATACATAAGAAGTTATTTAGATAGAAAATTACCTATTTTGACAAGGATAAGCAATAAAAACACAGTTAGGTAGGTAAGTAGGTAGGTAGACTTTATTGATTCCCGGGGGGAAATTTCTTTGTCAAGCAGCTATGAAGAAAACACAGGGCAGGTGCAAAAAGCTATAAAAAGGCATTGCATAGTATGGGTGAATGGCTGAATATGTACGCTATACATTGTTACAGAGTGTTACATGAAAAAAAAAAAGATTAAAATATTGCAAGTCGATATAGATAAATAAGGAATATTTGCATGGTTAACTATACTATACAGGTCGATGGCAGATAAATACTTAAATAGCTAAATGTGCGTATGATATAAGTGAGGGAAATAATAGTTTACTTAATATACAGTCTGGTTAAATTAATAGGTAAGTGAATATTTGCATGGTTAAATTAACTGTACAGGTAAATGTACAGTTAAATGTACAGGTAAGTGAATATTTGCATGGTTACATTAACTGTACAGGTAAATGACAGGGAGAGATACTTAAATAGCTAAATGTGCGTATGATATAATTTAGGGTAATAATAATAATTCCCTTAAAATACATCCTTAGTGCAGGGTTTAATTACAGATCAATGCACGTATTGCACATTCAATATACTAAAAGCGATGAAAAAAGATACAACTGACAGGATACTAATATGCATTCCTGAGTGAATGACTACGTAAGTTCAGTCCAAGAATTATTTACAATATTGCACGTGATATGATATATCAACTGTACATGAATATGTATATATACAGTCCTGAATGAATGAATGAGTGCTGAATTAATAAGTCCTGAGTGAATGAGTGATTACAGACCAGAGTTACTTGTGGATGGATGCCTAATTGTTAAACTAGGTCCTAACACCCCAACAGTTCCAGGTTTATGTTGCAGACGGCATGGCACCCCGGTGAGGCATTAAATTGTCTAATAGCCACCGGCAGGAAGGACCTCCTGTAGCGCTCTCTGGCACACCGTGGTGAGATCAGTCTGTGACTGAAAGTGCTCCTCTGCATCATAACCATGGCATGCAGAGGGTGGGTGACGTTGTCCATGATGGCCAGCGGTTTGACCAGGATCCTTCTCTCCACCACCTACTGTAGAGTGTCAAGGTTAATCCCCAGAACAGAGCTAGCCTTCCTGATCAGCTTATTTACCCGAGAAGCATCACCGGCCTTTATGTTGGCGCCCCAGCACACCACTGCAAAAAAGATGGCACTGGCCACCACAGACTAAATAGTTCATCAGTCTATGTAAACAGAACATACCCTGGCAGAGCTGCTGTTATTTTAGTGTAAATATGTTTACTTTGTTCAGCACTTTCTCTTATTATTAACATTAAAACTAGACAAGCACAATCGATTATTTATTATTTATAGTGAATTAGTAGAACAAAATGAAGGAGCTATTCTTAAACACAACATTTGGTAAATACTGGTGGAAATGACTGTCTTGCATCCTCTGAGCACAAGGAAAGGGGATGTTATATATGAGAAGTGATTTAGATAAACAACAAAAACACAAAGTTCATCAACCCATGTAAAGAGAACATACCCTGGGAGAGCTGTTATTTTAGTGTACAGTAGGTATACT